>CM071940.1:52746346-52928846 GCA_036784905.1 Acrossocheilus fasciatus
ATGCTTTTTCCTGTTGGTTTGTTGCCTCTTTCACAGGCATGGAAATAATAATTTTTGCTGTTCTGTTTTGCCGCCAAGAAAAAGGTCTGTGTTTTCTTCTGTAGTTCTTCTACATAGTTCTCCATAAACTCTGTTTTCTTGTCCCCATGAACAATTTTGATATCCGTGGAAACACGGGAATCTTTTTCTATTCTCAGTTTCCTTCGGATGCCCTCGATCCATAGCTGCTCCATAATCTGCAGTTGATATAAACAATACAGCTTTAAGAAAACAATAATTTTATGAAACATTTCAGAAATAGACACAGCATACCTGAATGTTACCGGATTAGAAGAAAACTAGTTGTATGTTTGCAGATTTCAGTACTACAGAGAAAGTAGCATATGAAGTACAACAAATTTTACTAAAAAATAAAACTAATTTTATTTTTCTATGTATTAGAATGTGAGTGAATAAGGATGCAGAAAAATGTCCTTAGAGCAGCCAATTGTAGATCTAATGTCATAGCAGCATTAGAATATCTGCAACAAAAATGCGCTAAGAGCAGCAAATCAATGTTGCATGGCGATACGGTAAGGTGCCCTGAGAGCAGTATTAGAATGTTGCATGGAGATACGGTAAGGTGCCCTGAAGGCAGTATTAGAACTTATGGTGCAAAAATACCCTTAGAGCAGCCAATTGTAGATCTAATGTCATAAGGTACCCTCAGAGCAGCATTAGAAAATCTGCAACAAAATGCTCTAAGAGCAGCAAATAAATGTTGCTTGGAGATACGGTAAGGTGCCCTGAGGGCAGTATTAGAATGTTGCATGGAGATACGGTAAGGTGCCCTGAGAGCAGTATTAGAATGTTGCATGGAGATACGGTAAGGTGCCCTGAGGGCAGTATTAGAATGTTGCATGGAGATACAGTAAGGTGCCCTGAGAGCAGTATTAGAATGTTGCATGGAGATACGGTAAGGTGCCCTGAGAGCAGTATTAGAATGTTGCATGGAGATACGGTAAGGTGCCCTGAAGGCAGTATTAGAACTTATGGTGCAAAAATACCCTTAGAGCAGCCAATTGTAGATCTAATGTCATAAGGTACCCTCAGAGCAGCATTAGAATATCTGCAACAAAATGCTCTAAGAGCAGCAAATAAATGTTGCTTGGAGATACGGCAAGGTGCCCTGAAGGCAGTATTAGAACTTATGGTGCAAAAATACCCTTAGAGCAGCCAATTGTAGATCTAATGTCATAAGGTACCCTCAGAGCAGCATTAGAATATCTGCAACAAAATGCTCTAAGAGCAGCAAATAAATGTTGCATGGAGATACGGTAAGGTGCCCTGAGGGCAGTATTAGAATGTTGCATGGAGATACGGTAAGGTGCCCTGAGAGCAGTATTAGAATGTTGCATGGAGATACGGTAAGGTGCCCTGAGAGCAGTATTAGAATGTTG
Organism: Acrossocheilus fasciatus; assembly: GCA_036784905.1. Taxonomy (NCBI): domain Eukaryota; kingdom Metazoa; phylum Chordata; class Actinopteri; order Cypriniformes; family Cyprinidae; genus Acrossocheilus; species Acrossocheilus fasciatus. The sequence continues at coordinate 52,747,786 of CM071940.1, forward strand.
CATGGAGATACGGTAAGGTGCCCTGAAGGCAGTATTAGAACTTATGGTGCAAAAATACCCTTAGAGCAGCCAATTGTAGATCTAATGTCATAAGGTACCCTCAGAGCAGCATTAGAATATCTGCAACAAAATGCTCTAAGAGCAGCAAATAAATGTTGCATGGAGATACGGTAAGGTGCCCTGAGGGCAGTATTAGAATGTTGCATGGAGATACAGTAAGGTGCCCTGAGAGCAGCAAATGAATGTTGCATGGAGATACGGCAAGGTGCCCTGAAGGCAGTATTAGAACTTATGGTGCAAAAATACCCTTAGAGCAGCCAATTGTAGATCTAATGTCATAAGGTACCCTCAGAGCAGCATTAGAAAATCTGCAACAAAATGCTCTAAGAGCAGCAAATAAATGTTGCTTGGAGATACGGTAAGGTGCCCTGAGGGCAGTATTAGAATGTTGCATGGAGATACGGTAAGGTGCCCTGAGAGCAGTATTAGAATGTTGCATGGAGATACGGTAAGGTGCCCTGAGGGCAGTATTAGAATGTTGCATGGAGATACAGTAAGGTGCCCTGAGAGCAGTATTAGAATGTTGCATGGAGATACGGTAAGGTGCCCTGAGAGCAGTATTAGAATGTTGCATGGAGATACGGTAAGGTGCCCTGAAGGCAGTATTAGAACTTATGGTGCAAAAATACCCTTAGAGCAGCCAATTGTAGATCTAATGTCATAAGGTACCCTCAGAGCAGCATTAGAATATCTGCAACAAAATGCTCTAAGAGCAGCAAATAAATGTTGCTTGGAGATACGGCAAGGTGCCCTGAAGGCAGTATTAGAACTTATGGTGCAAAAATACCCTTAGAGCAGCCAATTGTAGATCTAATGTCATAAGGTACCCTCAGAGCAGCATTAGAATATCTGCAACAAAATGCTCTAAGAGCAGCAAATAAATGTTGCATGGAGATACGGTAAGGTGCCCTGAGGGCAGTATTAGAATGTTGCATGGAGATACGGTAAGGTGCCCTGAGAGCAGTATTAGAATGTTGCATGGAGATACGGTAAGGTGCCCTGAGAGCAGTATTAGAATGTTGCATGGAGATACGGTAAGGTGCCCTGAAGGCAGTATTAGAACTTATGGTGCAAAAATACCCTTAGAGCAGCCAATTGTAGATCTAATGTCATAAGGTACCCTCAGAGCAGCATTAGAATATCTGCAACAAAATGCTCTAAGAGCAGCAAATAAATGTTGCATGGAGATACGGTAAGGTGCCCTGAGGGCAGTATTAGAATGTTGCATGGAGATACAGTAAGGTGCCCTGAGAGCAGCAAATGAATGTTGCATGGAGATACGGTAAGGTGCCCTGAAGGCAGTATTAGAACTTATGGTGCAAAAATACCCTTAGAGCAGCCAATTGTAGATCTAATGTCATAAGGTACCCTCAGAGCAGCATTAGAATATCTGCAACAAAATGCTCTAAGAGCAGCAAATAAATGTTGCATGGAGATACGGTAAGGTGCCCTGAGGGCAGTATTAGAATGTTGCATGGAGATACAGTAAGGTGCCCTGAGAGCAGCAAATGAATGTTGCATGGAGATACGGCAAGGTGCCCTGAAGGCAGTATTAGAACTTATGGTGCAAAAATACCCTTAGAGCAGCCAATTGTAGATCTAATGTCATAAGGTACCCTCAGAGCAGCATTAGAATATCTGCAACAAAATGCTCTAAGAGCAGCAAATAAATGTTGCATGGAGATACGGTAAGGTGCCCTGAGGGCAGTATTAGAATGTTGCATGGAGATACAGTAAGGTGCCCTGAGAGCAGCAAATGAATGTTGCATGGAGATACGGCAAGGTGCCCTGAAGGCAGTATTAGAACTTATGGTGCAAAAATACCCTTAGAGCAGCCAATTGTAGATCTAATGTCATAAGGTACCCTCAGAGCAGCATTAGAATATCTGCAACAAAATGCTCTAAGAGCAGCAAATAAATGTTGCTTGGAGATACGGTAAGGTGCCCTGAGGGCAGTATTAGAATGTTGCATGGAGATACGGCAAGGTGCCCTAAGAGCAGTATTAGAATGCTGCATGGAGATACGGTAAGGTGCCCTGAGGGCAGTATTAGAATTTATGCTGCAAAAATGTCCTTAGAGCAGCAAATGAATGTTGCGCTAAAATACGACACGGTGCTCTAAGACCAGTATTAGAATATATGCATCAAAAATGCACTAAAGAGCAGCTAAGCATTTTGTTGTATGTAGCTATGACAAAATGCCCTGGAAGCAGAAACACTACCACAGCAAAAGTGTGCAATGACAGCAGCGTAACTTGCTATTATAGCCAGTAAAAGTTATAATAGAATATAAGCTAACATTAGCTATTATCCTTTCTTAGAGCTAGCTAGCTAATGTTGCGAGTTAGCTTACTTACATCAGTTAGCTAGCTAGTTAAATAACAGCTTGATAGAAAAACAAGCTTTACTTGTTATATATACTTCATTATCTTGACATGTTAATGTAATAATCTAATATAGTTCAACATAAAACATAACATTACCTTAACTGCAACGATATCCTTAGCACGATGTCTCCACTCTCCAGGATGTCTCCCGCGTCCTGAGAAAAACAATTCAAATAATCCATGTCCCGCCTCCTGCTGTCGCTGATTGGACGACTGAGAGAACCAATAAGATGCAATGCTGCCCTGAGAACACATTTCAATAACTAAAAGTCTAATCTGCCACTCAGACTGTGTTCATAAACAATTACAACGTACTCCTGGAGCTCCGATCTTCATTCTTGGTGATTTTAATCATTGCAGACTGGACTTTTCTCTCCCAGGTTATGAACAGTACATAAAATGTGCTACCCGAGGAAATAAGATTTAGACAAATGTTACGGGAGCGTGAAGGATGCATATGTGGCCAAGCCCAAACCCCCTCTGTCGAACTGTGATCATAACACGATTCATTTGGTACCTACTTATAAAACACTTTTAAAACGCTCAAAGCCACAGACGAAGACTGTACTAGTTTGGTCTGATAATAATATTGAAATTCTAAAGGGCTGCTTCGCTTGCACAGACTGGGAACTGTTTCATGATATGGATATTGAGGATGCTACAGAGACAATAACAGACTACATTAATTTTTGTGTGGACACAGTTGTTGAGAAGAAAACCGTAACTGTATTTCCTAACAACAAAAGTTACATAACAAAGGAAATTAAGGAGTGTTTAAATAGGAAGAAGTTAGCTTTTAACAACCTAGATAAAATCGAATTAAAATTAGTTCAAAAGGAATTAAATAGTTTGTTGAAGGAGGCTAGGACAAAACATAGAGACATCATAGAACAAAATTTTAACTGTGGGAATTCCAGGAAATTATGGGATGCTATGAAAGTAGTAGCCAATATGAAACCTGTCCGGAACAGGCTTATAACTAGTAATGAACTGCAAAGAGCAAATGATCTGAATGATTTTTTTCTAAGGTTTGAGTCCCCATTAGAGGAATTGGTGGATTTAGACTCTATTAGATGTCACTCAGATTGTAGATTAGAAGTTGTTCCTCAAACAGTCTGTTCGTTATTTAAAGGCATATGTACCAAGAAATCTACAGGTCCTGATGGAATCTCTGCTTTTTTGATAAAAACTTGTGCAGATGAACTTACTTCAGCATTTTGTCCTATTTTTCAGAGATCTTTAGATATGCATAGTATTCCTTCATTGTGGAAAAAAATCCATAATCATGCCAGTTCCCAAGAAAAATTGCCCAGTTGATAACAGTGATTTTAGACGTATAGCTTTGACTTCAAATATTATGAAATGTTTTGAAAGATTAGTAGTAAATGTTTTAAAAGAGGAGGTTAAATCATCACTTGACCCATTTCAGTTTGCTTATAAGGCTGGACGGGGGACAGAGGATGCCATTAATTGTATCTCTCATTTGGTAAATAGACACCTAGAGGATACCCAAGCATATGCACGCCTACTTTTTATAGATTTTAGTTCAGCGTTTAATACTCTCCAACCTAGGATATTAATTAGTAAACTGATAGAATTGAAAGTGAACCCCTTCTGTATTAAATGGTTTTATACATTTTTAACTAATCGTACACAACAAGCAAGGCAAGGCAAGGCAAGGCAAGTTTATTTATATAGCACATTTCATACACAGTGGTAATTCAAAGTGCTTTACATAAAAGGAAGTGAAATAGTCATTAAAAAATAATAATCACAACAATAAAAACAGGGAATTTAAAAACCAACATTCTCAAGCTTTGTTCAAACTCTTCCACACTAAGTGGAAAAACCTTCCAAAACACCTAACTATTCCACTACTTCACCCCCTACTTACTTTGACCATCTTAAAGGAGTCTGTACAAGTCGGGCAAGTTTTGATTTAGATTGGACAGTCAGATTTCCATACCATGCTGTTATACCATATCTTATCAAACTCTCAAATACAGACTGATAAAACAGAAATAGAATCCTCCAATTTACCCCAAATACCTTTAACCTTCGCAAAAAATGTAGCCTCTGCTGCAATCTAGAACAAAGACCGTTGACATGAGAAGACCAACATAACAAATTGTCCATATAGACACCCAAGTATTTGTGTGATGATACCTGTTCGATAGAATTCCCGTTTATTATTAAGGGACTGTGATCCCCCACAGATCTAGGGTCGAAAAGCATTTCAACAGTCTTTGTTTCATTTAAAATCAAAGAATTCTCGTCACACCATCTTACAAATCTATCAACTTCTAAAAAGTACTGCAAACAAGTAGTGTTCCTATGCAATAAACTCAGTATTGCCGTATCATCTGAGAATTTAATAAAAAAGTTATTATCCTGACCTGAAACACACTCATTGGTATATAACGTAAACAGAATGGGTGAACTAACACACCCCTGCGGTGCCCCCTTATTGGTGATTTTCACCTCAGAGAGACAATTATTTACCCTTACAGAACTTTCTTCAGTTAAATAAGGAGAAAACTGAAGTCATTGCATTTGGAAACAAAGATGAAGTTCTCAAGGTGAATGCATACCTTGACTCTAGGGGTCATTTACATTTACATTTACATTTAGCCATTTTGCAGACGCTTTTATCCAAAGCGACTTACAATTGGGGATACAAAAAGCGATTCATCTTGAGGAGGCAATCCGACAAACGAAGTGCTTGTAACACCAAGTCTCAGGCGTTGTTTAAATAAGTACAAGCTAGCAGGGGAAGGAATAAATAAGGAGAAAGGGGTTTTTTTTTTTTTTTTTATGTGTGGGGTATAGTCAAGTAGTGTCGAAAGAGATGAGTTTTCAGCTGTTGCTTGAGGATTGACAAGGATCCGGCACTCCGAATGTGGGTGGGAAGATCATTCCACCAGCTAGGAATGGTGAACGAGAATGTTCTGGAGAGAGATTTTGAGCCTCTTTGTGATGGTACCACGAGACGTCGCTCACTAGCAGATCTCAGACTTCTGGAGGGGATGTAGATTCTTAGTAGTGAGTGCATGTAGGCGGGTGCTGAGCTTGTGGTTGTTCTATAAGCAAGCATCAGTGTCTTGAACTTGATGCGGGCTGCGATTGGTAGCCAATGCAATGAGATGAAGAGAGGTGTGACATGGGCTCTTTTGGGTTCCTTAAAGACCAGTCGTGCCGCTGCATTCTGAATCATTTGTAAGGGTTTGAATGTGTTTGATGGAAGTCCAGCCAGAAGAGCATTGCAGTAGTCCAGCTTAGAAATGACAAGGGCCTGGACGAGAAGTTGTGCAGCACGCTCCGTCAGAAAGGGCCTGATCTTTCTGATGTTGTGTAGTGCAAACCTGCAAGCTCGAGCAGTCTTTGCAATGTGGTCTTTGAAGGTCAGCTGGTCATCAAAGATTACACCAAGATTTCTGACCGAGGTTGATGGGGTAATAGTTGATGAACCTAACTGGACCGTGATGTCATGCTGTAGAGTTGGAGCGGCGGGAAGGACAAGAAGCTCAGACTTTGCCAGGTTGAGCTGAAGGTGATGTTCTTTCATCCATGCCGAAATGTCCGCCAGGCAACCTGAGATCCTTGCAGCTACCGTTGGATCATCTGGTTGAAAGGAGAGATAAAGTTGTGTGTCATCAGCATAGCAGTGGTAGGAGAATCCATGTGCCTGTATGATTGGACCCAGCGATGTAGTGTATGTGGAGAAGAGGAGGGGTCCAAGAACCGATCCCTGAGGAACCCCAGTGACCAGTGTATGTGCTTTGGATACCTCCCCTCCCCAGGCCACCCTGAAAGACCTACCAGTGAGATAGGATTCAAACCAGCGAAGTGGAATTCCAGTGATGCCCAGTGATGAGAGGGTGGAGAGGAGTATCTGATGATTGACAGTGTCAAACGCGGCAGATAGGTCCAGCAGAATGAGGACTGATGATTTGGAGTCAGCTTTCGCAGTTCGCAGGGCTTCAGTGACAGAGAGAAGGGCAGTCTCAGTTGAATGTCCACTCCTGAAACCTGACTGTTTAGAGTCCAGTTTGTTGTTCTGCGAAAGGAACAATGAGACCTGGTTGAAGACAACACGTTCAAGTGTTTTCGCTATGAATGGAAGGAGAGAAACAGGTCTATAGTTTTCTATCAGAGAAGTGTTTAGTGTGGGTTTTTTGAGCAGTGGGGTTACCCGAGCCTGCTTGAACGCAGTGGGGAAGATGCCTGTGAGGAGGGATGTGTTGATGATGTGTTTGAGTGCCGGTAAGAGCGTGGGAGAGATTGCTTGCAGAAGGTGTGATGGGATTGGGTCAAGAGGACATGTTGTAGGATGGTTGGAGAGGAGAAGTTTGGATACTTCAGCCTCCGTCAGGGGACGGAAGGAGAAGATGGGAGTTTTAGCAGTGGATGTGGTTGGTCGGGGGTCCTGTGTGCGTGGAGGTGAGAATTGATCGCTGATCGATCTAGTTTTGTCAGTAAAAAAGGTTGCAAAGTCATCGGCTGTAATAGAAGTGGTAGGAGGTGGTGGAGGGGGACAGAGTAGAGAATTAAATGTTCTGAAGAGGTTACGCATGTCTGGAGCGCTGTTGATTTTGTTGTGGAAATGTGAGGATTTGGCAGTGTGGACATCAGCAGAGAAAGATGAGAGCAGAGACTGATACCTACTCAGGTCCGACGGGTTGTTTGATTTGCGCCATTTCCTCTCTGCCGCTCTGAGTTTAGTCCGATGTTCACGGAGAACATCAGATAACCAGGGGTTAGAAGGGGCAGCCCGTGCTGGCCTAGAGGAGAGAGGACAAATGTCGTCTAGACAAGAAGTTAAGGTAGAGCATAAAGTTTCAGTAGCTGTGTTTACATCCAGAGATGAGAAATGGCTAGGTGAGGGAAGAGAGGCGGATACTACAGAGGAAAGATGGGAGGGAGAAAAGGAGCGTAGGTTTCGTCTAAAAGTAACCGGTAGGGGGGTTGTTGGCACACGGGCAGCAAAGTGTAGTGTAAATGTAATGAAGAAATGGTCCGAGATATGTAGCGGTTGTACCAGAATGTTATCCGCAGTACAATTGCGTGTGTAGATTAAATCAAGTTGGTTGCCTGAGTTGTGCGTGCTGGTAGTGGTAAGGCGATTGAGATCAAATGAGGCTATGAGTGAGTGGAAGTCTGTAGCATAAGGCTTGTCTAGGTGAATGTTGAAATCACCAAAGACTAGGAGTGGAGTGCCATCCTCCACGAAAGAGGACAGCAACCCGTCCAGCTCCTCTAGGAAGGTGGCTAGAATTTGTCCAGGCGGACGGTAGATTACCACAATCTGGAGTTTAATCGGTGCTGACACAGTAATGGCATGAGATTCAAAAGAGTTGTAATTGCATAGGGTAGAGCGGGTTGAGTATTTCCAATTGTTTGAAACGAGCAGGCCAGTGCCCCCACCCCTGCCAACTTGACGCGAGGTGTGAGAGAAAGAGAAATTAGTAGAAAGAGCAGCTGGGGTTGCTGAGTCTTCTGGACGAATCCAGGTCTCAGTCAAGCCCAGGATGCTAAGAGTGGATTTTAAAGAAAAGGCAGAAATGAAATCAGCTTTGTTGACGGCTGACTGACAATTCCAGAGACCCACAGAGAAAGCCAGAGGTGTAGTGGAAGATGTAGAGATAGGGCGTAGGTTAGCAGGATTACGTTGCCGTCTGTGTGTGATGTTAGGGCGTGGTCGATAGAGAACCGGAATTTTTTGGAGACACATGATAGAGGTAGAAGAAAAGAGGATAGGAAAGTCGAGTGAGTGAGGAAGGAAGAAAGGGTACTTGTGTGTAGCTCGGTGTCGTTGCTCGGTTAAAGTCGCGCAGGAAAAAGTCGCAAGTCTTTACACTCCTCGGTCTTCACACGAGGAGGCTGAACACGATGGCTGAACGCTTCCGCAGACGCTTCCGCATCAGCGCACAGACTTCAAACAAATACACACTCTGGAGTGAAAAAAGCTGTGGCCGCTTTTAATTAGCACAGACAACAGCCAATCGCAGGGCAATGGCTCCAATCGAAACTAACAATTCTCACTTAAGTGCAGGAAGGAGTTTAAGCTAAAGGGCCAGTTATTCAAACGACCAGTAAGTGCAATCACAAATATAAACCACAACGAAAAAGCAGAATACAAATACGTAGGAAACGAACTATTCTTTCCTAGCAGCAAGTAATTAATATAAACAACAGAACTAAGAACAAGAATTAAAAACACTTACGCGTTGCCGTCCGTCTCTTCGGTGACTAGTCGGCTTCTCCCGACTAGTCACCGACTAAAAACCAACTAAAATCGACTAAAAACCAAGTCAAAAATCTCGGGGTGTTTCTGGAGTCAGACCTTAGTTTTAGTAGTCATGCCAAAGCAGTAACTAAATCAGCATACTATCATCTCAAAAACATTGCAAGAATTAGATGTTTTGTTTCCAGTCAAGACTTGGAGAAACTTGTTCATGGCTTCATCACCAGCAGGTGGATTATTGTAATGGTCTCCTTCCGAAGAAGAGCATTAGACAGCTGCAGCTCATCCAGAACGCTGCTGCCAGGATTCTGACTAGAACCAGAACATCTGAGCATATCACACCAGTCCTCAGGTCCTTACATTGGCTTCCGGTTACATTTAGGATTGATTTTAAAGTACTTTTACTCGTTTATAAATCTCTCAATGGCCTAGGACCTAAATACATTGGAGATATGCTCACTGAATATAAACCTAACAGACCATTCAGATCATTAGTATCGAGTCAGTTAGAAATACCAAGGGTTCACACAAAACAAGGGGAGTCTGCTTTTAGCTATTATGCCGCCCGCAGCTGGAACCAGCTTCCAGAAGAGATCAGATGTGCTAAAACATTTGACACTTTTAAATCCAGACTCAAAACTCATCTGTTTAGCTGTGCATTTGTTGAATGAGCCCTGTGCTACGTCCCAACTGATTGCACTATGTATAATCACTTTCTATTCTTAAATGTTTTAAATTCTTTTTAAATCAATTTTTAAATCACTTTGTTTTTATTATTGTGATTTATTATTATTTTTAATTTCTTAAATCAATCATATAGTTTTAAAAGTTTAAACACAAGGCTGAAGTAAGTACTGTGATGGTAAAGAGAATGTGAGCAAAGAAAGACAAGTGTGTTGGTTAATCAGCTGTGCTTTAAAAATTGTTGGTTGGGAAGAGAAAAGACCTAAATGAATCTTTGCAGAAGCTGCATCTGAATGTCATTTAGATGTATTTACACACTGTTTAATGAAGCTCAGAGGGACACGGAGTGCTTTAACCTGCAGCTACAAATGCAAAATGTTTTGATATTTTAAACATAAAACATTAAATACTGATATTTGAAATTATTTTAAAATGAACATATACTTTGAATGTGAAATTAAAATCACCAGTAGGTGGCTGCAAGTCACTCTTAACAAGTGATTATTCATATCTTGAATTTTGTGATCATTCTTAATGCATTTTAATAAAGTGAATCATGCCGTTAAACAACACACTGTAAATGCGTGCGTACATGCTCTCTGTAGGGGTGTTTTGTTTAGTTTTTGCAAAATACTTGATAATCTCGATAATGTCAAATTGCACATCGTTAAAACAACAATTACGATATTATTGCAGATGATATATATCGCACACCCCTAGTTTGAATGTGATCAGGGTCATTCAGGCCAGTCATTCAGGGCTGTTCTGGGCTTTAAGTACAGATACAACATTAGGCTGAAATGCAGAGAACAGGCTTTAATTCAGATCTCTTTGAGGCTTGTGTTGTCCTGTTTGCAACTGGCTGAAAAGGAAAAATATATAAAATCATTCCACAGTTTTATGATAAGCCATCAAATCTAGTGATGATAACTTACTCTTTGTAAATGAGTAGTGAAATTAAAGAGAGATGCTTTAGCGCCATCCCTATCCTGACAGTCACATTGTGCTCACAGTAATATGCATTTGAGACAGCATGAGGGTGAGTAAAAGATGAGAGAATTTTTATTTTTTGGTGAACTATCCCCTTAACAATCATATGCTGTTGGTATGCCAATCCAAGATCAGCATAGACTAATAAGAATAAAGTGCAACCTCTTGTGTGAACAGTGTTTGTTTTATCTAGAGCTTCAAAGAAGTACAAATATTTGCATAATATCAGGTGTCTGAAGATCAAGATCCCAGTCATTCATAGGTGATGTGTCTGAACACAATAAGATTCTTGTCTGATGAGGGCACTCTGGTACATCACTACATCCTCTGGGTCAGCATCAGAAGTTCATGGAGAAGTTGCTCCGCTCTCTGGAAACAGAGAAAGGACATGTATCATAGTCTAACAATACACACTGCTTTGGACTCCCATGACACATTTCAAACTTAAAATATTTCAAACAAATAAATACACAATATCATTATTTAATATATATTAGTATTAACTTGGTACTATACCTCAAAATTACGTACCATTAATCATCTGTAATACCGCTGTGTAACCATTAGATGGCTCTGTATAGGCCTATATAATCATGACCGTGTATCTAGTTGCTGGAAACTGTTTTCAGTCATAATTATTTGCATGTATTAGGTTTTGCATTTGGACATATATTTAGGCATTATTAAAGACTACTTTTTGTCAAAGTCAGTTTGTCCCCCCCCCCCCCCCCCCAACCCCCAACCCCCAACCCCCAACCCCGAAATGTTCATCTGGGAAGAAATATGAACTAATCGAAGCAAATATGATCTAATTGAAGACTGTAACTGTGTGTAGATAACCAGGTCCTGTGATTGGACTAAATCAAGACTACTTACCGTGAGTATCCTGATAACGACGATGATTGATGATCATGATGATTATATCATTCATCTGTGCTATTTCTAAGAAAACATCTCATCAATGTAGTGTAGCAGCAGAACAATACTGATAAAATTAGGGATGCACCGATACCACTTTATCCAGTCCTCGCCCGATACCGATACTTTTATTTGTGGTACTTGTCGAAACCGAAACCAAAATTTATTCAGACACCTTCAACATTTCTCACATTATCACAGTTTATTCGCTGTAGTTTACGGTAATGAAATATGACAAGAACTCAGAGTTAAACTGTGTCAGAACAAATTCAGCTTGATAATGTCAGATAACTTTGATAGAAAGGTATGTTATTGATTACAATCAACCAAAATTCTTCAGACAGCTGTTAGTATGACAATATTTACACAGCTATCAATACTCTGTCGGGCAACCCTTAGCCTTAAAGGAACACTCCACTTTTTTTGGAAATAGGCTCATTCTATAACTCTATATTACCTAGCTGGGGACTACTTTCAGGGGCTGCGTAATATCACTGTGCCTGCTGTGGCCATGTTACGGCAGCAAAGTTCCTTGATTATTACGTAATTGCATACATTTACATACATTGCATACATCTACTTCGTAGACATCCTTAATCTCTAATAACTCCATTCTGTTGTTCTGTTGTCGTGTTTCTTTGTCTGAATATGGCACTTATCACATGCTGTGTGGTATGGGGCCATTTTAACGAGTACGAGTACAGGAGCTCAGTATCGGGCCCAATATTGGTGCATCCTGTAACAGGGCTGACGAGACGTGAGACGTGCGGTCCAAGTGCAAGCTTTTATTTACTGGCATGGTCATAAATACAGGCAGGGTCGAGCAATGGCAAACAGGTATGGCAGGGACAAGAAAAAGAGTAATCCTAGGGCAAGCAAAGGTCGGTCAACGGCGAACAGTATTTGAAGGGGCTTGATGAGAGAGGTATCTGAAAATAAAGCAATAGTCCAGGCAGGGGAAAACACAATCCAAAACAGGCAGGGGAAAATTAGGAAAACTATCAGTGGCTCTGAAGTGTTGCAACGGCTAGGGGAGCGGTAAACGCATACAATACTCGGCAGTGAGGGAAACAAAGTCCAGGGTTTAAATAGAGTGTTATTAGTGAGAGCTGTGTGATCAGGTGTGCGTGTGATTAGTGCAATCAGTGCAATGAATGATGGGAAATGAAGTCCAGTGTTATGTATGGTGTGAGAGTCAATGTGGTTGATTGAACAGGGGGAGGGATGGAGGGCCAGGTCCCTGTGGAAGCAGAGTGACTGGGGACCAAGGCAGAGCCGGAAGCCAGAGCAGAGTGGACGGGATTGGAGCCCACCAGGGCAAAGCAGACGGGACTGAAGCCCACCAGAGCGGAGCCGATGGGACTGGAGCCCACCAGGGCGGAGCCAATGGGACTGGAGCCCACCAGGGCGGAGAAGACCACCAGAGCCAGACAGCAGACCACCACGGCAGCGCAGATAGAGCAGGAGCCCACGGGGGCGGAGCAGAAGACCACCAGAGCCAGATAGTGGACCACCAGAGCGGGGCAGACGGACCCGAAGACCTCCATGGTGAAGCGGATAGAGCAGGAGCCCACCATGACGGATCAGGAACCAACAGCAGAGCCTGGGACCTAGGGAGAACGGAGACATAAAAAGGAGAAAGAACATGCACGGACCCAAGGACCGAGGCAGGGAACACAGAAAGTTCATAATTAGTCTCCATAGCTATGACAGGACAGGACGAGAGTTCATTGACGGCCTCCATAGTCATGACAGGACAGAACGAGAGTGCAGGGACAGCTCTTCTGGCTGTGACAGGACCGGACGAGGGTTAATTGACGGCTTCCATAGCCGTGACAGGACAGAACAAGAGTTCATTGACGGCCTCCATAGCTGTGACAGGACAGAACGAGAGTTCAGGGACAGCCCTTCTGGCTGCGACAGGACAAGACGAGGATGAGGGTTCGCAGACGGCCTCCATAGCCGTGACGGGACAGGACGAGAGTTCAGGGACGGCCTCCTTAGCCGTGACAGGACAGGACGAGAGCTCGTGAGTGGATACCACTGACACCTCCGGAGGTGCCGCCACCTCAGGCAGTTCTGTGGTGGTGTACGTAGCCCAAACGCAACATAAAGCGATTCCCATCAGGGGAAGCGCTTTGGACAGAGGAATAGGAGCAGTGTGATGAAGACGAGCCCACTAGCTCGCCTTCGGGGAAAAATGTGAGTCCGTGAAGGGATGTAAAAACGATGGCTCGCAAAAGCACTTTTGTGCAAAGTGGAATTTATTTACAGTGCCAGAAGGATTGTCCACAGTGAAGAATACAAGTCCACCTAAAAATGATAAAAAAATCCAAAGTACCAAATAAACAACAAAAGGGAAAAATAAACTAGAAAATAATCCAACAATGATAGAATCAGGTAACAAACAGGTATCCACAATAAACAAAGAGGTTTGTTTTTTTTTTGCTTGAGGCACCGCAGTAGCACTCTTGCATCGACTTGGTAAACAAGTCCTGTCTTGCTGTTTGGCCTTGGTTTATATAGGCCAAACCCTGCCCCTTTTTTGGCCCATACCATACACAGGTAAGAATAACATTTAACATGCACACACAATACCACATCTTTAGGTCATCTGTAATAGTTCATAATAATTACCTCCGATCTATATATATATATATATATTAATAAATACATAATCCATTCACACAATATATTTAGCACATAATTTCCACCCTTAAATACACACTGAGACACCTATTTTTATTAGACAATGGTTTCGCCAGCTTCCGGTTGCGCTGTGCAGTGCGACCAAGCCTCTGATGTAATAACCAACCACCGCTTGTTTGTTCGGTTTGGCCGGCGCCATGTTTCCCACCGGAAGACTGACTACGCCCACACAGACAAACATCACAGGGATGAGACGACACAACAAGTGCAGTGTAAGTGTATGAAATCTCCGGGAAATGGATATGGACAGGGGAGAGTGCTGCAGTGGGAAAATGTCCATGTGCTATCAGGATCGCGTGTGCACCCGCTACTCCGATAGCGGCAACGGCAGGGAGGAACAGTACGGAGGATGAATGAAGTAAGTAGGTGAGTATGTATGTATGTGTATCAGTGCTGCTTCCCCAGCGGTGGCAGTTAAGGTGACTTTATCACAAGCGGGAACAGGAGAGTTAAAGTGAGCTGGTTTGGGGATACCAGCTGCGCGTGCAGACACCAGCGGTGAATCCCTCACACTGGATATCAGACTGGGATAATGAAAGACTGACTTTGATGATCTGGGTGTGTCAGCCCGGACGTGACTTGACTTGACTTTAGGAGATCAGCTGAGACGTGAAGTGACTCTGGACGGTCAGCTGTGACATAAACAGCTGAGACGTGCTGTGACTCTGGACGAACAGCTGACACGTGCTGCTGTGACTCTGGACGAGCAGCTGTGACGTGACTTGACTTTAGGAGATCAGCTGAGACGTGAAGTGACTCTGGACGGTCAGCTGTGACGTAAACAGCTGTGACGTGCTGCTGTGACTCTGGACGAGCAGCGGAGATGTGCTGCTGTGACTCTGGACGAGCAGCGGAGACGTGCTGCTGTGACTCTGGATGAGCAGCGGAGACGTGCTGCTGTGACTCTGGACGAGCAGCGGAGACGTGCTGCTGTGACTCTGGACGAGCAGCGGAGACGTGCTGCTGTGACTCTGGACGAGCAGCGGAGACGTGCTGCTGTGACTCAGGACGAGCAGCGGAGACGTGCTGCTGTGACTCTGGACGAGCAGCGGTGACGTGCTGCTGTGACTCTGGACGAGCAGCGGTGACGTGCTGCTGTGACTCTGGACGAGCAGCGGAGACGTGCTGCTGTGACTCTGGACGAGCAGCGGAGACGTGCTGCTGTGACTCTGGACGAGCAGCGGAGACGTGCTGCTGTGACTCTGGACGAGCAGCGGAGACGTGCTGCTGTGACTCTGGACGAGCAGCGGAGACGTGCTGCTGTGACTCTGGACGAGCAGCGGAGACGTGCTGCTGTGACTCTGGACGAGCAGCGGAGACGTGCTGCTGTGACTCTGGACGAGCAGCGGAGACGTGCTGCTGTGACTCTGGACGAGCAGCTGTGACATGCTGCTGTGACTCTGGACGAGCAGCGGAGATGTGCTGCTGTGACTCTGGACGAGCAGCGGAGACGTGCTGCTGTGACTCTGGACGAGCAGCGGAGACGTGCTGCTGTGACTCTGGACGAGCAGCGGAGACGTGCTGCTGTGACTCTGGACGAGCAGCTGTGACGTGACTTGACTTTAGGAGATCAGCTGAGACATGAAGTGACTCTGGACGGTCAGCTGTGACGTGAAGTGACTCTGGGAGATGAGCTGAGGTGGGGCAAGACTCTGGGAGATCAGTTGAGATGTGACTCGATTGATGACGACCAACTGTGACTTGACTTGGTTCTTTAAGATCAACTGTGAATTGACTGGGTTCTTTAACAGCAACTGTGACTTGACTTAGCTCATGAAGATCAGCTTTGACTTGTCTTGACTCGTGAAAATCAGCGTTGAATTGGCTTGATTCGTGACGATCAACAGTGACTTGATTTAGCTCATGAAGATCAGCTGTGACTTGGCTTGACTCGTGAAGATCGGCTGTGACTTTACTCAGCTCGTGAAGATCAGTTGTGACCGGACTGGACTCTGCTGTGACATAATGGGGCGCTGTTGTGTCCGCCATTTTGTGAGCGTGCTCTTGAGCAGTTGAGATGGGGGTAGTTGTGGCCTAATGGTTAGGGAGTCGGGCTTGTAACCTGAAGGTTGCTGGTTCGAATCTTGCAACCGGCAGGAACTGAAGGTGGGGATTGTGAATGAACAGCACTCTCTCGATACCATGTCATTCGATACCATGACTTAGGTGCCCTTGAGCAAGGCACCGCACCCCAAATTGCTCCCCGGGCGCTGGAGCAAGGCTGCCCACTGCTCCGGGTGGGTGTGCACTTGTTCACTACTCACTGCTCTCTGCTGGATGGGTTAAATGCAGAGCACCATTTCCAGTATGGGTTAACTTAACTTAACAATTGAGTGCGGTGTCACGTTCCTCCGTGACTCCCACAGTGAACGCTGAACCAACAGTCAATAAAGCAAAGTCCAAAAAACAACTCAGTGACAAACGCGGACCTTCGCGTCTAAGCTGTGATCGCAGAGGCTGATTAATACCATCACATCAAAATAATGTCCGGTAAATCAGGATAATGAGCTAATATGGAACCTAATATGGTTCTCCAGTGGGCCTTGTTTAATGGCAAACAATAGTCTTGTTGTGTCCATACCTGACAAATGTCTGTCTGAAAAGCTGCTGGAGTATTCTGGAGTATTCCGAGTATTCTGTAACAGGGCTGACGAGACGTGAGACGTGCGGATCCAAGTGCAAGCTTTAATTTACTGGCATGGTCATAGATACAGGCAGGGTCGAGCAATGGCAAACAGGTATGGCAGGGACAAGACAAAGAGTAATCCTAGGACAAGCAAAGGTCGGTCGACGGCGAACAGTATCTGAAGGGGCTTGACGAGAGAGGTATCTGAAAATAAAGCAATAGTCCTGGCAGGGGAAAACACAATCCAAAACAGGCAGGGGAAAATTAGGAAAACTATCAGTAGCTCTGAAGTGTTGCTACGGCTAGGGGAGCGGTAAACACATACAATACTCGGCAGTGAGAGAAACAAAGTCCAGGGTTTAAATAGAGTGTGTGATTAGTGAGGGCTGTGTGATCAGGTGTGCGTGTGATTAGTGCAATCAGCCGTGTGTGCAATCAGTGCAATGAATGATGGGAAATGAAGTCCAGTGTTATGTATGGTATGAGAGTCAATGTGGTGAACGGGTGACCTCTGGTGGTGAATGAATGGAAGTACAGACCAGATTCGTGACACATCCCTAGATAACATAATAATAAAAAAAAGTCTTTATATATCATTCAAATGAAATAGGAAGCCGCTAACAGACGCTCACATCCACACTGGTGCGACAACACTAATACCATCACTTCCAGGTCAAGAAGCTGTCAATCAAAAACTCAGTAGCCAATGAGAACACACCGCTGTTAGCCCCGCCCCCACGAGAGATTTGTGCCAGAACGGTGAACGAAAACTTCAGAATCGTAAACAAAACCTCTGGAAGTGCATTTGTAAGTACAGATCAGTGAATGAAAACAAAACAAAAGTCAAAGGTTTTTCCTGTCATTTATTGTTTTGTTTTTTTTAGATTCAAAAACATTTTATTCAGTATCAATTTATATTTTTATATTCAAGTTTATTGAAAAATTACATTAATTTTAATTGGCACAAATGTAATTCCATAATTTAGTAGACTTTCGTAGAACAGTCTTTCAGCAGCTAGTCCTGATGAGTTTAAATTGCACATATATTGAATGATTCAGGAGAGGTCTCAAAGCTTCTACAGATACATAATAAAGCATTAAAGGATATAGTCAGGAAAGCCATTTTAAGTTTTTTTTTTGTAAGAACAACAAAACAGTTATTAAAACTGACATATGTAAGTAAAGATATATGTGAATGATTCATTGATTCATTCATTTGTCACTCCAGGGACAGTAACCATGAATGTGTGTCTAATGAGTAGTTATAGTGAAATTTAAAAAGATAATAGACACTATTGGATTACTAGTAAAAAAATAATCACTAACATAAAAATAGAGATTTGTATTTAAAGAAAACATTATAATATGACATAAAATGTAATTATATATTTAGCATCCATTTATTTTTTTTTTATTTTTTTTTTTAAAATTAAGATCTATCAGAGTCCATTTGTATTTTATCTCAGATTTGAAGGAATTTCAGAGTAATCGTAATAACATCTGCATCCAAAAGATGACAATGCTATTCGGTCCCCCAGTCACATTCACGGATGGTTTCTAACGGCAAAAAACCCTGAAGCTCTGATAAGGAATTTGTAAAGGTGACATTCTTTTATGTTGTGCTGACACCATTTTGATTCACATATATGTTATAATATAAAGCAGTATTTGCTGATCAAGTAAACTGTTGTGTTTGCAACAATTTAAACTGAACTCTTTCAATGCCATTGATGAGATATCTCGTCAATAGGCTATATGCACAAGGAGGCAATGACTCTACTTCCGCTAAAATCTCAGCCAGCTGAGCCACTTCCGTGTGTGCGCGAGTGCGAGTGTGTGAGAGAGAGAGAGAGAAAAAAGTGACATGAAGGCTAATATATTTGAAATGCTTCCAAGTAATTTCATAGTATACACTATTACAAGATTTAAAAACTAATATCTTCATTGTATTCATTTAGATTTGCATCCTATGACCTGCTGATGAGATTCTGGGCCTTAATAGAGCCATCACTGCCATATATGGTCAGTGTGACTCAAGCACAGAGAGAGGAGGACCTTTACAGAACCAAGTTCCACTGTGGTAAGTAGTTCATGGACTATACAAAACATCTTAATAAAGATTAGATGGAAGCTGAGAGAAACATAATACAAATTTTATTTTTTTGAACAGACTCATTCCCTGCAGCCCATTGATGAGATGTTCTTGTTTCTCAACTACCTTACTCTGGGTTCAAAACAGCGTGACCTTGCTGACCGGTATGGAGTCCACCAGTCCACAGTCAGTCGGATCATCACAACATGGAGCAACTTTCTGTATACTGTCCTAGGGTCTGTGAGAATATGGATACCAGCGGAGAAAATAAGGGAACATCTGCCAGCTGAGTTTAACGACTATGCAGACACTACAGTCATCCTGGACTGCACAGAGCTGAGGAGCCAGAGCCCTTCATCACCTCTTCTCCAAAGTGAAACTTTCTCAACATACAAGTCTCACTGTACTCTCAAAGGGCTGCTTGGAGTGGCTCCTCACGGGGCAGTCACATTTATCTCTCCACTGTATGCTGGTTCCATCAGTGACAAACAGATCACGCGAGAGTCTGGAATTCTCTCCCTTTGAGACCTGGGATGGCCATCATGGTTGACCGAGGTTTCCTTGTTGATGACCTTGTGCCTTGCAAGATCTATAGGCCAGCATTTCTCACTGGAAGATCCCAGATGTCTGCCTGTGAGGTTAGGGAGACCCAAGCTATTGCACGTGTAACGGATGCTATATTATTAATTTCACTCAAAATTTATCTCCTTGTAATTATCAATTATTTTATATTTATTTAACTTTGTTCTTGAAATTATTCTTTTAATTTTAATTTCTTATATTTGAGATTTGATGTTTTCATAGTTACGTTTGTTCTCAGTGGCTGGTGTGAATATGGTACGTGGTTCCTTTAAGTGTTGTGTTCCGGTTCTGGCTGCTCTCCCTCCGTTCACGGCAAGCGCGATTGAGGAGAGGTGAGTTGCACTGAAGCTCCATCTAAAAAGTATCATATGAGTTTTGTTCATTGTAATAATACATGTAGTTTTGTTCTAAAATGCACTTTACTCTTATTTAAACGTATGAAGTTTGTTAATAATATGAAGCATGTATTTTTTGGAGAGAATTCATGAGTTCATAAGCATGAGTGTGCAAGCTTTGTGGTTAAAATAATCCCTTTCACTGATAGGTTGACGAAATGTGAAAGAAGGCCACAGATTCAAGCTTGTCATGATTTGTGTTTTTTATTCATGCAGAATAAAATGTGGCCTGAGTAATTCTCATTGCCTGATTCAATTCATCCACTCAACGCAGAGCTAAATAAAGACCGGTCACACACGCCTCAGGGTGCACGTTGAGCGCCTCATACGCCGTGTTAAGGAACACAAGTTCTTTGACCGAGATTCCACTTAGGCTTTTTGGCAACATTAATCAGCTGTATACTGTTGCATGTCTCCTAACCAACTATGAGAACGGGCCTCTTGTAAAAGCATGGACAAAGAAGCCATAGTGTTTGGGTTCTGTAAGAAACACAATTTGTGTCTGTAAATAAATAGCAGTTTTTTTATTTCATTTAATTGTTCAAATATTTTATTAGCCAGTATGTTACAATAGTTTCTTCAGCCACTTTGTTATAGTTGTTCATTTTTAAAAATCTATTCAAATGTCTAGAGGATTGTTATTGTTAATAATAAATATTTCAAATGATTTGACATGTCATCTTCCTGTTGTCAGAAATATTTATTGTCTTATCAATCTGGTCATTACAAACAATATAAGTATATTACTAAAATACTATATTTTCAGTACTAATGAATTAGTATTAGATAGTAACATATGTACATATCATAACACATAGTGGTCTCAGTATAACTGACTGCAGCCTACTTGTATCTGAAGGTATAAGTATTGTATCTTGTATCTGAAGGTACACCCAGACCCAGGAATGAGGAAGAACAAAGTATCAGTTTCAGTTAAAAGTGAATAATAAAACTTAAACCAAACATATGTACAATTTTATAGAAACAGATTGAACTGCCAGTAAGAAAAATATTAACATTATATTATTAGCATTCTGTAAAAGTAGTGAGACAAGTTATCAGGATTTAATTATCTAGATAAGCATTGAGGTAATAATAAAAACAGAAATAATCAATTTTTTCTTTCATTGTTTTGGTGATTTCATTGTCTCTGAGAATCCTCTGAATAAACATGTCTTCCTGTGTGTAGACAACAAAGTCACACCAATCCAAGCCAGAAATCAACATCTGGCCCTGGATTTGCCAAAAGTACGGATGAGACTTCCTTAATGTATGTGTGCCCTCACTGATCTTAATATATGGACAGTCAACATAGCTTGCTACATTGGGGCATTTAATTTCAACAAGGCCAAACACCGGCTGCCCCTTTGGATCGTACACGATGCCGTCAGGTGATGACCCCATCCACGGTGCGTCGGGGTGGATAAGGAAGCCACAGGGGTAGTGGTTAACCTCTCTTACCCTGCAGTACTCCTCTACTGCTGTAGGTTCCATGTCAAGCCCCCTCCTCATGTCTGCGGTCTGATGGCTAGGTCTCAGGAGTCTTTTTGCAAGATTTTCGGCAGAGCTCTGAGCCCTGGTGTGACAGACCTCTCTGAATTTGGAGGAGCTGATGCGGGGCCGCCTTAGTTGGTGCCACTCAATGCAGGAACTCTGCTCTTTTGTACTGTTGGCAATTCTGTGTGCTGTCTCTAATGTTGTTGCCAGGGACATCATGTGGTGCTGCTGATGTTCAGTGTAGACAAAAGAGCAGGCAGAGGGTCCGAGCCTGTAACCATGAAGTGGCAGCTGTGGGGGAGAAGGAGCATCTGTGTGTGGACAGGTTTTCGGCACTCTCTTTGCTGGTATGTGATAGGATAACACACTTCCTTCTTGCACTTTTCCAAATGCAGAGTCAACCAGAGGAGCACCAATGTCCATACTCATAGTGGTTATCAGGGGAGCCGCTTCACTTGGAAGATCACAGTGGACTTCATCCACCCGGAGTGTGGAAAGTTCAGGCAGAGGTGAACTTACACCCTTATACAAGCTGCTCCTATGGAAAAAGAAAAAGAGACAATAAAATTTTTATTACTAATTGTTTTTTTATCTGCCATCTCTCTCTATCTATAGTCGATCTGCTAATATCCATCATTACTAGACACGCTCCTCACTGCTGATTGGCAGCAAGTGTGTTTTGGGACTTGGTCCAACGCTGGGGTCAAAAGGGTTTTTCAAAAATTGCTTAGTGCAACTTTAATGATAGTAACCTGATACAATACTAACCTGATCCCTTCTACCAGTTTTCGTTCCTTGGGTCTGGCTGAAAGAATGACCATGTCATTCACTGGACCAGGTTTAACACCCTGCATTAAAAAAAAAGCTTATCAATAAAAAAGTATCCATAAATAGAATCAAAGTACTCTGTTAGAAACATTAGTTACCATGGTTCTTGGCTTATGCCACTTCTGTTCAGTCTCTGTGCAGCTGTGTGTTGGGGGAACAGAGGTGATCCTAAGCTGGCAATAATGTGCAGTCTGGTACAACAGTGCTGCCACATGGTTACACAAAGCTGTACCTGCCACACAGGTACACTGGCAGCTTTCTAGCTGCACAGGACGGGCATCCTTAAGCACAATCTGTATAAAAATACACAAATCTGTTATAATAGAATGAACATAACTTTTTAAAAACAAGAATGTCTGAATATAGTGAGAATGTTTAAAAAACAAACCAACCAGAAATAAAGATGGCATTGGAGCTAAAATTGTAGCCAATTGTTTTTAAAATTTATCATTATCTTTATTTATCTCACTTTAGTCATTTCAATAACGGGGCACAGAATGTGTGTTAAAGGAACACTCCATTTTTTTTGGAAATAGGCTCATTCTCCAACTCCCCCAGAGTTAATAAGTTGAGTTTTACCGTTTTTGAATCCATTCAGCCGATCTCTGGATCTGGCGATAGCACTTTTAGCATAGCTTAGCATAGATCATTGAATCCTATTAGACCAGTAGCATCGCGTTCAAAAACGATCAAAGAGTTTCGATAGTTTTCCTATTTAAAACTCGACTCTTCTGTAGTTATATCGTGTACTAAGACTGGCGTGAAATGAAAAGTTGCGATTTTCTAGTCCTATTTGGCTAGGAACTATACTCTCATTCCGGCGTAATAATCAAGGAACTTTGCTGCGGCAGCAGGCGCAGTGATATTACGCAGCGCCTGAAAGTAGTCCCCAGCTATATTATAACTAGTTACCTAGCTGGGGACTACTTTCAGGCTCTGCCATCGTTCTAAAGTCATTTTACCCCCTCTAATTTTTTATTTTTTTTTTATAAATATTGGATTACTCAGTAAATATACATCTGTGACATTAAATGTTTTGGCCTTTGCTAATTTATATATATTTTTTCTTAATATTTTGGATTTCACTATTTTTGTTTGTATTTCTTCAGCAAAAACATTAAGAAAATCAAAGAAAATGAGCTGGGGACCTCTGGTTGAATTCCAATTGGACATTCACATATCTTGATTTATACTGTTACATCCATTTATTGTCATTAAGAATGCTAATGATATCTATAATACATTTATGTTGATTCTGTTCTGTTACTCTAGTGGGGTTATATCACTGTGCTAATCTTAAAGGCTGCATGGATGGAGGTTTTATGCCCAGAATAGAATTATACCACCAGTCCAAATTGTATGCTAATGGTCATCTTTAATGATCATCACTGACGATAGTTGTTCTGACAAAACACTTTTTTTACTCAGATGGGTTTTGTCAGGTAATAGGTACATTTACAACCGTTGCAGAACATATGTTAAAGCAAAGTTTTCAAAGGTTTTGTTTCCATATTTATTTAAATACACTAAATTGTATGCTGCAGTAATGGACTAAGATCAAACCCACACTGAAAATCATAGCACTCAGCAGGCCAATAAAATATATAAAAACAATTACCTTAGAAAGAATCCAACTAAAATGGAAATTAATCATTTAAAATATATGTTTTATACATTTAACAAGTCACAAGATAAAACAACAACAAAATGATACTCACTAAACGGTGACGGTACTTCCATGCTCTTACATCTTCTCTCCAGATCTGAACCATCCACAAAGCTGAAGGGTGAATCTGATCTGCTGGCTGCTCCTGTACTGTAAGCAGAACTTCCCAAAGACCATGCGTTTGACTTATGAGCTCTTCTCACTGAAATAATAAAGTGTATAAGAACAGCGTAACAGATTAATGGCATGCTGAGGGACTGGGTTTGGACCACTATCAGGAAAGACAAGAATAATGGTTATAGTCCATTCTGATCTGGTCCTCTCGTTAACAAGACCACAAAATTACTGCAAGGAGATCACAAACTACAGCATTTCAGTGTCATCAGTCTAGTGTATAACAGAGAGGAGATGACATACAACAATCATGCTTGTTTACTTAAGACAGTGAGTTTACAGTTTTCACATAAGATGCATTATGTTGTTATATTTTAACACTGCATTGTTCCTATGGCTTAGGTAAAGATACTTGCACTTTTGAAATCATACCCTACGAAGAACAGGATTAAGAAATGAAAGCACTTATAATCTTTCAGTAACTGCTTTTGAGGGGCTGAGCTGATTTAGTCCATCTGTTGGGGGGGAGCTGTTAAGGATAACAGTTGTATTGTTGTTGGTGCTGTGATTTAAATGTTCATGATTTATTAAGATATTCAGTGTGCATATCTACACATATCTGTTGACTCACTCATCTGAGATCTGATGTCGTCTCTCTGTTTTTGCATTCTCCTCATTCGTTCGTTTGCTCTCTCTTCCACTTCTCTTCGTCTCTGTTTCATCTCCTGTAAAATCTTTCCATCCATTTCAAAATGGTAGCCGTTGTTTTGTGCCACGGTCTCCTCGATCTTCTCCAGCAGCTCCTTGATCTGAGTGTGGTCACTCCTGTTCTTATTGTTGAGAACATGATATCTGTTCCCACATTTGTCCACCACCCACCGGAGAGCCTGCCCTTCACTCTCAATGTACTGCTCTATAGATGTGTCTGACAGAGAGTCTCCATAAGTGAACAGCACTATAGCGTGACTCCAGACTCTCTTGCCGAAAAGCTCCAGATGCCCCTGGAATGCTTTTCTGTAAGTCTCTTTAAATGTATTATCCACACGTATGATCAGTAGTACAGCATGTGGTCCTGGAGGACACAGAGACACACTGAGCACAATCTCCTGCTTCAGTAGCTCAGGACTCTGCTCTACAGTGCAAGTCCTCCACCATCCTGGAGCTTCGATGACAGTGATGTGTCTGTCTGCTGCTTCTCCATGTCTCCTCACACACTGAGCAGATCTCTTCAAGTCAAACTCCTCTCTGCCCAGGATCCTGTTTCCTGCTGAACTCTTACCAGCTCTTTTACTCCCCAATAACACAATCCTCAGCTCTGAGAGATATCGGGTGTCACCTGTAAAAAATGAAGAACAAAACACACAGTGAAGGGGTAACTGGGATTACGTCTACATATGAGTGCAATGTCAACTACTCATTAAAAAAAAGTCTAACACAGGTGTATCCCACATGAATTTGGCTGTCAAATCAGAGTTAAATAAAAATTATTGGTGGATGATAATTATGAATTGCAGATCATTTATTTTGGGTTGTGGGGAATTCCTTAATTTCATTGATCTGAACATTAAACAGGTTTCAGAACAGATTATGCAAGACTAAAGTAATGTTTTCAAAAATTATATATTTTTTAATTATTTATTTAAAATTAACAACTGAGAATCTAAATCAATTAATAAATGTGTGTACACACCTGGAAAAGATGTATCACTGCATTGGCTATTAGCGGCAGCGAAAATATGACTGTATTATATTTACATTTATTTGACAGGTGCAAATAAAGCCAAAAAAACACAATTGTGACTGTGCATATTTAATTTAAAATAGTTATATATAAAAAAAGCACAAAGTGGAATAAAAACAGACCAAAATGTCTCGTCTGTATAGACCAATGTGAAAGTGAAAGCAGTAAGAGTATCTCACAGAAACCGGAAACATGCTAGCAACATTTATAATTTCATAAAAAATGGCCTTCTATTATGAGTGAAAAGCTTACCAAAGTCCATTTTACTTGATATATTCTTGTCACAGTTGGAGCTCTAAAGTAAATAGTTCCACCAGAAATCTCGTTGCTTTCATTTGCAGTGTGCTTTCAGAGTGTGCTCGACAGGACTCACTTCCTGGTACTTCAGAACAGAGACAAACAGGGGGCGTGTCTATAGGGCTAAAGCTCAACTCGCACTCAGGGCCGCTGCTGACCGGATGGGTGCCTAAGCAGGATTGTATTGTTGTGCCCCCTCCATCAAGTATTATGGAAGTTAAAAAAAAAACTACTATAAGGGTCAAAATAGAACTTTAATAAAATATAAAAGTAAATAAATAAATCGTAATTAAGTTATATTATTTACAAATTACAATTGTAGCTCTAGACAGTTACCTACGGCTATGATTTTATTAATACAGTTTTCAGATTTCAGAAATCACACAAAAGAAAATTAAGCAGTTTTACTAGGATAAAACCATAGTTAATTTTTGTAAGGGTTGTGATGTCCACATGTTTTTTGTAGAAGAAATTATAGAGGCGGTGTCATCTATAGCAAAAAGGTGGCCAAAAATGAAATATTAAGTGGATATTTGAATTAAATGTTTGGTCAATAGCCTATTAAACAAGGAAATGATCGTCCTGTAAGTGTAACAGCAGCAATGACCAGGCCTTTGGCTCCCTTTGCAGGCATTTGTAATAACATGTAATGTTGAAAAAAACCAATAGACACCATCTCAAAATTTGTAACGGTTTTACTGGTTATGATGGGACTTGTGTTGGTTTTAATGGAAACATAATGGACTCTGTTGGTCTCTAATTGGTCACCTTCTATTGAAGAAGCAGACTGCTACTGAAGAAGCAGAAGAACAGCAGAAGAGAACAGCAGTCTGTAAGTGTTTTGTCTTGTTTTCTCATTAGATTTCAGTGCAGTTGTTGTTGCTAGGAAACTTTGTTTTGCATATACTGTGTTTTACCGTGGTAAAAAGAAGTCGCGTTTGTTGCCGTGGGTATCGCGGGAATTTCCCAGTTTCACTTGGCTAAGTAGTAAGGCCTGTCCCTCGGTCTTCTAATACTTTACTCTCTATTCCAATTGGTCTCTGGAACTGCCAGTCTGCTGTAAACAAAGCAGACCTTATTCCTTCTATTGCTACTCATTCCGGTCTCAACCTCATGGCCCTAACTGAGACTTGGATCAAACCTCAGGACACTGCCACTCCTGCAGCACTCTCCACTAACTTCACTTTCTCCCACACCCCTCGCACACTTGGGAGGGGTGGAGGCACGGGCCTCCTTATTTCAAAGGAATGGAAATTTGATCTTCTACCATCTCTTACAGGCAACAGCTCATTTGAATCTCATGCAGTTACTATCACACACCCTGCTAAAATCCACGTTGTAGTTGTGTATCGTCCCCCAGGTCAACTGGGAAACTTCTTGGACGAGCTGGATGTATTACTGTCAAACTTTCCTGAGGATGGCACTCCTCTGGTACTGCTTGGCGACTTCAACATCCACCTAGAAAAACACCAGGCTGCTGACTTCAACACCCTTCTCACTTCATTTGATCTCAAGCGAGTGACTACCATGGCTACTCATAAATCAGGTAACCATCTGGACCTCATCTACACATGCTACTGCTCCACTGACAACACGTTAGTTACTCCACTGCACACCTCAGACCACTTCCTCATCACTTCTAACCTCACACTAACTCCGGTCATAACACACACTCCCCCACAGGTCACCTTTCGCCGTAACCTACGCTCGCTTTCTCCCTCTTGCCTCTCCTCATTGGTTACATCTGCACTTCCTTCACCCTCTCAGCTTTCAGCACTGGACGCAAACAGTGCTACTGACACTCTTTGCTCCACTCTAACATCTTGCTTAGACAACTTTTGCCCCCTTTCATCCAGACCAGCACGCTCTACCCCCTCTGCCCCCTGGCTGTCTGATGTTCTCCGTGAACATCGCACTAAACTAAGGGCTGCAGAGAGGAAATGGCACAAATCAAAAAACTCTGCTGACCTTAGTGCGTATCAGTCACTCCTCTCTTCCTTCTCTGCAAACGTATCCACGGCTAAAATGAATTACTACCACAACAAAATCAACAATTGTTCTGACTCCCGCACACTTTTCAAAACTTTCTCTTCTCTTCTCTGTCCTCCTCCCCCTCCTCCTTCATCAACTCTTACAGCTGATGACTTTGCAATTTTCTTCACAAAGAAAACAAGAACCATCAGTGACCAATTCCTCCCACCACAAACTGATAACTTCATACCGACTAATACACACTCTCTCACCTCCTTCTCTCCTCTCTCGGAGACGGAAGTCTCAAAACTCATCCTTTCTAATCATCCCACTACTTGTCCGCTAGATCCTATCCCCACTCACCTCCTTTAGGCCATCTCTTCTTTGGTCATACCTACGCTTACTCACATTATCAACACCTCTCTTCACACTGGTACATTTCCAACAGCATTTAAGCAGGCTCGGGTAACCCCACTGCTTAAAAAACCCTCTCTAAATCCAGCACTTTTAGAACACTACAGACCGGTATCCCTTCTGCCATTCATTGCAAAGACACTTGAGCGAGTTGTGTTCAACCAACTCTCTGTGTTTCTCGCACAGAACAATCTTCTGGACAGCAACCAATCGGGCTTCAGAAGCGGCCACTCTACTGAGACTGCCCTACTCTCGTTACAGAGGCCCTGAGACTTGCAAGAGCGGCTTCCAAATCCTCTGTACTCATCATATTGGACCTGTCTGCGGCTTTTGACACAGTTAACCATCAGATCCTCCTGTCCACTCTCAGAAAGATGGGCATCTCGGGAACCGCGCTCCCGTGGTTTGAGTCTTACCTCTCAGATAGGTCCTCAGTTAAGCTTCACAGACCATATTGCTACAACGGCCCGGTCCTGCAGATTCGCCTTATACAACATTAGGAAGATTAGACCCTTCCTCTTGTTCTCTCCAGACTGGACTACTGCAATGTTCTCTTGGCGGGCCTTCCCACATCTATTATCAAGCCTCTGCAACTGATCCAGAATGCAGCAGTCAGAGTGGTCTTTAATGAACCAAAGAAAGCTCATGTTACCCCTCTCTTCATCAGGTTGCACTGGCTACCAATAGCCGCTCGCATCAAATTCAAGGTACTGATGTTTGCCTACAAGACAACAACTAGCACTGCACCAATATATCTAAACTCACTAGTTCAAACTTATGTACCCTCTAGAAGCTTGCGTTCTGCAAGTGAACGACGTCTTGTGGTGCCGTCACAAAGAGGTACCAAATCTCTCTCACAGACCTTTTCCTGGACTGTGCCCAGCTGGTGGAATGACCTCCCGATCTTAATTCAAACAGCTGAGTCTTTAGCCATTTTCAAAAATCATCTAAAGACGCAAATTTTTTCGCCAGCACCTGACTAACTAATACTAACACTTTCCTATTCCATCTGTTTATTAAAAAAATAAATAAATAAATAAATAAAATCCTAGCTATATGTACTGTGCTGGCTAACTGAAACTTGTCATGGCACTTGTATACTGCTGCACTCTCGATGGTCTGATTGCTTCTATTGTTCTCATATTGTATGTCGCTTTGGATAAAAGCATCTGCTAAATGATTAAATGTAAAAAAAAAAGTAAATATTCTATTGGTGGCTTCTTAAAACCAATAAATCCTAATGGAATATGTCCCAAAACAGAATGGTTAAAAACTGATTGTTTGTAATGTTTGTAATTGTTATGGAGCCGGCGAGACGTGAGGCGAGTGGATCCAACTGCAAGCTTTTATTAGTAAACATAGTCATAACACAGGCAGGGTCAAACAACAGCAAACGGGTATGACACGGGCAAGACACAAGAGTAATCCTAGGACAATCGTGGATCTTCGATCGGCAAACAATATACAGAGGGCTTGACAAGAGGGGTAATCTAATAGTCCAGGTGAGGTGCAAACAGAGTCCGAAACAGCAGGCAATGGGTTAATCCAAGATGCACAGGCAGAAGATCAGGAAACAACAAGGCAACAAAAAAAAAAAACTAGACTAGACTAGAACTGGAACTAGAAACTAGGACTGGAAACGTGGAACGGCTCTATAGTGTGTAGCTATCGCTAGAAGAGTGATATACGCTAGACAATACTCTGCCATCTGAAAGAGGAAGTCCAAGGCTTATAAAGTGTGGCTGTGTTCGAAATGCCATACTATCATACTACTCTTACTATTTCTGCAGCATCCAGTATGTATGCTGTGCATAGTATGCAAATTTTCTGTATGCATGGAATACCCGGATGACCTACTATATTTGCCAAAATCTGCTAAATATAACTCAAGTACACTGAAATCAGTACAGAAGCTGTGTTCCGAATGGCATACTATCATACAACTCCTGCTTTATTGCAGTATGCTGTGTGAATACTGTGAATAGTATGTGAATTTTCTGTATGCATGAAATGCCCGGATTACCTGCTACATTTGCTGAAATTTGATGTATGCATCTGAAGACACTGCGTGGGATACTGTTTTCCAGAACGCAACGCGCTCCACATGACGTTTCATCTTCAAACGCGTGAGGGAACTGGAGGCGGGGAATAGTAATTATAAATGTTACACTTGTACGTATACATGTAAACTACAAACTATCGCTGTGCATCTAAAAACAATATCATTAGTAGGACATAAATTGTACTTTAATCTCTACTGCACTTTTCCGATCAAGTCAAATCACATCACCTTTATCTCTGTAGCGCTTTATACATCGTTTCAAAGATAGTAAATAGTAATATTAATATTGCAGTAATATAATATATAAGTAAAGTTAATATTTCAATTATGCAAACATAATTAAATTCTGCTGTCAAGCAGCTCTAAAAAGAAATGGAATGTATTTACTCTAAGGACAAATAGACCAATTTGTTAGCCGAGACTTTTTACATTAACTCCGCCCACCAAAGCCTGACTGCGATAAACAGCACTGCAGAAGACACGTGTATTCCTGTAGTATCAGTGGCGCAGTGAGTAAAAGACGTGAAATGTGTGCTGTTGATGCGAGCGATCAGAGTTCGAGTCTGCCTTTTGTCAATCTCATGCAACTCCTTTTCCCATCACATACCAGATCAGAAAGGCATTTGTTTTCAATAAAAAATTAAGTAAATATTTGAAAAGTGGAAATTAAATGCCTCATTAATAATACCACTGTTTAGCTGTAGGTAGGTTTTTTATCCCAGTAAAGTGGCGTTCATCAAATAAAATGTATGATAATTTTATGCTCAATAAGTTATTGCACACTGTTTTATAATGTACTACAGTACTGAAGTATAAATATCTGCCACCTAACTACTATTTACACGCTTGTTGCTAAAGAAAATGCTGCTATTTTAGTGTAACTAGAATATATCACTTTTTCCAATTAGTGTAACTAACAAAAATATCAATGTTCAGTTAAAGACAGCTCATTCAGTTCAGTCCAATAGCCTATGTAAAGTTCTTCAATTATGAGTGAGTTCAACTGGTCAATATAGCATTGTTTACTAATATGAAGCCTTCTTAACAAGCCTTTGTAAAAAGAATGGTTAGCACATTTGTTTGTAAGGTAACATCCTTGACAGTTGTGCAGATTTCTTCTCCTTCAGCGACGATCTCTTGCTGACCATGAGACTTGAAGCGCTCGCCGCTGACATGCCTCGCTGCGGACAGAAGCAGGCAGATTCAGCGACCTGCGCTGTTCTGCTGTTCGCTCTGTGCTTCCAGCATCCGCGCAGCTCTCAGCTCGTACCTGGCTGCTGCTGTCCGGTGAATTCTAAAAGAGTAACTTTCAAAAGAGCACATTTCTAGCGACATTGTTGCAAATATCGCACTGCGAGTGTGGCTTGTGCAGGGAATCCGCGTCCCATCTCTCACAGCGAGTTATTTTATTACCGTATTTACATTTACATTTACATTTAATCATTTGGCAGACGCTTTTATCCAAAGCAACTTACAATATGAGAACAATAGAAGCAATGAGACCATCGAGAGTGCAGCAGTATACAAGTGCCATGACAAGTTTCAGTTAGCCAGCACAGTACATATAGCTAGGGTTTTTTTAATAAATAGATGGAATAGGAAAAGTGTTAGTATTAGTTGGTCAGGTGCTGGCAAAAAAGATGCGTCTTTAGATGATTTTTGAAAATGGCTAAAGACTCAGCTGTACGAATTGATATCGGGAGGTCATTCCACCAGCTGGGCACAGTCCAGGAAAAGGTCCGCGAGAGAGATTTGGTGCCTCTTTGTGATGGCACCACAAGGCGTCGTTCACTTGCAGAACGCAAGCTTCTGGAGGGTGCATAAGTTTGAACTAGTGAGTTTAGATATATTGGTGCAGTGCTAGTTGTCGTCTTGTAGGCAAACATCAGTACCTTGAATTTGATGCGAGCGGCTATTGGTAGCCAGTGCAACCTGATGAAGAGAGGGGTAACATGAGCTTTCTTTGGTTCATTAAAGACCACTCTGGCTGCTGCATTCTGGATCAGTTGCAGAGGCTTGATAATAGATGTGGGAAGGCCCGCCAAGAGCGCATTACAATAGTCCAGTCTGGAGAGAACGAGAGCTTGGACAAGGAGTTGTGTGGTATGCTCTGACAGCAAGGGTCTAATCTTCCTAATGTTGTATAAGGCAAATCTGCAGGACCGGCCGTTGTAGCAATATGGTCTGTGAAGCTTAACTGATCATCGATCATAACTCCAAGGTTCCTGGCCGTCCTGGACGGAGTTATGGTTGACAAACCCAGCTGTATGGAGAAGTTGTGGTTCTGTCTTGGCAAGGTTGAGCTGAAGGTGATGGTCTTTCATCTAGTTAGAAATGTCACTCAAACAGGCTGCAATGCGAGCAGCTACTGTCGGATCATCTGGCTGGAATGAGAAGTAGAGTTGAGTGTCATCAG
Source organism: Acrossocheilus fasciatus (assembly GCA_036784905.1). Taxonomy (NCBI): domain Eukaryota; kingdom Metazoa; phylum Chordata; class Actinopteri; order Cypriniformes; family Cyprinidae; genus Acrossocheilus; species Acrossocheilus fasciatus. The sequence continues at coordinate 52,780,479 of CM071940.1, forward strand.
CATAGCAGTGATAAGAAAAGCCATGCTTCTGAATGACCGATCCTAATGACGACATATAGATGGAGAAGAGTAGTGGTCCAAGCACTGAGCCTTGAGGAACTCCAGTAGCAAGAAGTTGTGACTTTGAAACCTCACCCCTCCAAGACTCCCTGAAGGACCTATCTGAGAGGTAAGACTCAAACCACAGGAGCGCTGTTCCCGAGATGCCCATCTTTCTGAGAGTGGACAGGAGGATCTGATGGTTAACTGTGTCAAAAGCCACAGACAGGTCCAGTAAGATGAGTACAGAGGATTTGGAAGCCGCTCTTGCAAGTCTCAGGGCCTCTGTAACGAGAGTAGGGCAGTCTCAGTAGAGTGGCCGCTTCTGAAGCCCGATTGGTTGCTGTCCAGAAGATTGTTCTGTGCGAGAAACAAAGAGAGTTGGTTGAACACAACTCGCTCAAGTGTCTTTGCAATGAATGGAAGAAGGGATACCAGTCTGTAGAGTTCTAAAAGTGCTGGATTTAAAGAGGGTTTTTTAAGCAGTGGGGTTACCCGAGCCTGCTTAAATGCTGTTGGAAATGTACCAGTGTGAAGAGAGGTGTTGATAATGTGAGTAAGCGCAGGTATGACCGAAGAAGAAATGGCCTGAAGGAGGTGAGTGGGGATAGGATGGTGGGATGATTGGAAAGGATGAGTTTTGAAACTTCCATCTCCGAGAGAGGAGAGAAGGAGGTGAGGGAGTGTGTATTAGTCGGTATGAAGTTATCAGTTTGTGGTGTGAGGAATTGGTCACTGATGGTTTTTGTTTTATTTGTGAAGAAAATTGCAAAGTCATCAGCTTTAAGAGTTGATGAAGGAGGAGGGGGAGGAGGACAGAGAAGAGAAGAGAAAGTTTTGAAAAGTGTGCGGGAGTCAGAACAATTGTTGATTTTGTTGTGGTAGTAATTCGTTTTAGCCGTGGATACGTTTGCAGAGAAGGAAGAGAGGAGTGACTGATACGCACTAAGGTCAGTAGAGTTTTTTGATTTGTGCCATTTCCTCTCTGCAGCCCTTAGTTTAGTGCGATGTTCACGGAGAACATCAGACAGCCAGGGGGCAGAGGGGGTAGAGTGTGCTGGTCTGGATGAAAGGGGGCAAAAGATGTCTAAGCAAGATGTTAGAGTGGAGCAAAGAGTGTCAGTAGCACTGTTTGCGTCCAGTGCTGAAAGCTGAGAGGGTGAAGGAAGTATTGACTCAAATATAAGACGACCCTGATTATAAGATGACCCCCCTTTTTCCAGATGTACCTTTTGGAAAAAGGCTTTTTGAAAACCAACTTGTTTTTTTCTCTCTCTCTCTCTCTCTCTCTCTCTCTGTAAAACACATTTTTTCTTAAATTATTTTCATTTTGCATATTTCTCCTGTTTTTGTTTTGAAAGTATGGTATATACTGGTAAAATGTACCAAAAATGACATTGAAAAAGTCAGTAGTAGGGTGGGCAGAGGAATTATATAACATTTAGGCTATCCATATCATAGTAGCCTACCAAAATTTTATTATCAGTAGAAGTGAAATCTTGTTGTAGTCTTCAAATCTGGGTACTGTCTTATGTTTTAAAATCACTTACAGAGGAAGTTTGTTCCCATCAGGCTAGCATGACAGTCATGAATCGTGCTGCAGTAAGATTTTCTTTTTCTTTTGTTTTCACTCGCGATCTTTACAACACACATTACATATTTCATGGCACACTCGTTTTATGCATTTTTGGCGCCACCTATTGTTGTGGGTGTATTACTGACATGTCAAAGTCTGAATATAAGGGTCATTCCACCGAATGGGTGACATTTGCTTCCAAAACTCTTTAAAAAAAAATAATAATAATTTTCTATATTTTTTAAAGACTGAATCATACACATAGTAATACACATATTTAACTATACAAAATCTGTATTGGTCAATCTCAGATAACTTTATTTAATTTTTTAGTAGTGCTGTCAAAATTAACGCGTTAATAACGCGTTAACGCAAAATCACATTAACGGCACTCATTTTTTTAACGCGCGATTAACGCAGCGCGTGTTTTCTGTTTTACCCATGGCCCAACCCCTAGTTGGAGAAATGGAGATACACAGTGCTGCCAACTTAGCAACATTGTAGGCCCCTTTAGCGATTTTTTCACTTCAAAAAGCGCCCAAACCTTATTTAGTTTCTGAGAATCGCCGTCACTGCTCTCCCAGCACGTGCGCGCACCTTTCTCTCTTTCTCTCTCTGCGTCTCCCGCGGCAGAGAGGAGCAGCGCTTTAATTCAGTTAAACACAGATATTATGTTGCTTCTCTAATTTTACATGCAAGTATAGCCGAAATCACAGCACAGATATGTCTTATGTGTCTTTATCTTATGTGTATTTGATTTCATCAGACGACGGCTTTTGTGCAGATTAACATCTTGGAAGGGAGAGCTGATTATGTCTTAATGGGTCGCGTTTCAGTCACTATTTCATATTCATTGTTGTTTGACAACAGAAACAGTAAAATATGCCAATGAAAACAGTTTTATTGAGAATTTAGCTTCATCAAAATGGGCACAGAGAGAGACAAACTAATGTAATAATTAATAATAAATAATAAATGTACATTTAGCATTTTCAGAAGAGCTGCCCTGTCATGCAAAAATCTAAACATGTCTGTGTTAGTAAATTGCTCAGTGCAAAGAAAGAGAAGTGATGGGAACCTGGTATTTATTTGTTCTTTCTTCATGTGTCTAATAGACATGAACAAGTTCTTTGAAAAACATCTATGAGCTTTGAAACATGTCTGGTCTTCATGCTCTATGCTGACTATGGTTTCAATAATAAACATACATTTGCATAAAGCATCCATATTTATCCATGCCCATGTTGATTAGAGTATTACAAACTTGAAAAGTATTAATTTAAGGTAAATTTAGAACAAATAAAAAAAAAATTGCGATTAATTGCGATTAATCATGAGTTAACTCATGACAATCATGCGATTAATCGCGATTAAAAAATAATAATAATCGATTGACAGCCCTATGTTTTACACAATTTTTAAGTGGAAGATGCATGCATTTTTCTCAGTCCTGTTACCAAAATTCTATTGTCTTTTAAAAAGCATGTTTAAAATATGTCAACAAATTCCTTAATTTCCCCCTCAGGCAGGTGTTTATTTTAATGAAATTGTTGGTTTCATGGTCAAAAAACATTATTTTATCATAAAAAGTCACCATTTATCTACACAAGGTGTATTTTTCTAAAGTACACAAACCCTTTTTTTTTTCATTTTAAAGGCGACTCAAACCTCAAGCTTATCAATTTTCTATGATGCAATTTATTAAACAATAGGATCAATTATGAACCAAACTTAATTTAAAAATAGTGGTTTAACTTTATTTTTAAAGAAAAAACTATTTAGTAACAGGAATGAAACTGGTAACAGGAAGGAGTATCCATTATATTAGTATACAGGTTTGACTACACATGTGAGGTGTTAATGATACAGTGAAAGTGTTGAACATCAACTAGTGAGCTGACCTCGCTGCTAAAAAAGGCAAAATCATGTTTCTATTTAAATGTAGCGGTCTGTTGAGGTTTTTGTTAGGGTTATGTTTAGGGGTAGAGGACAGGTTATAAGATAAGATATAAATAACTAAAAAATAATAAATATTAAATTAAAATTAATATTAAAAAATAATAAACTTAATTAATATCTTTTCAGTTTTTCTGTGGATACTGTTTTCTTATCACAGCTCACACTCAAACGCCATTCCATATATGAGTCTAATACATAATTGTCACAGGACAGAAATCATACATTTTCTGTCATAATTTCAGGAATGTAATATAATACAACAATGTAGGAACAACCATAGGTTTTCTCTGGGCAAAAGCATTGTCTCAGTGTGGATAGAAGGACAAAACGTTGAGAAAGATGCATTTTCAAATGTAGATCTAGATTAATATGGATGTAGCCTAATATTTACATTAATAATTCTGATGACACTACTCACTCCTGTTACTTTTACTCAGTTACTATATATAAGTATAGGATATGAGTAACAGGACTGAAAGTAACAGGATTGAGATTTTAGGATAAAATTAGCAAATACATAAAATCTAGCCACATTATGACAAAATTAAATTATGAGAATGCTCAGCAAATTATAGTGATTCACAAAGATCTGTATTTTTAAAATAAACAAGTAACATCTAAGAAATAATTTAGGTAACAGGACAGTATATTTATAATGACACTCCCAGCCACCGTTAGAATATCATCAAATATACAGAAAAGAAAATAAGACCACATGCTTTCGGTAATTTCATTGCCTTCAGAAGATCCAGATGTTGCAGTATTATGTTGAAAATGTGTCTTGTGGAATTTTCCCAGTTTTTTAGAGGGGGGAATGTGTTGGGGTAACAGGACTGCGTGAAAACCAGGGGACAAGACTAAAATGTGTATTTTATCCAAAATATTATAAATTTATTTTGAAATAAATGTATTTAAAGCACCGATGGGATATGGAGGTACACAAAAATGCAAAACAAAAAATATTTCTGAAGGATTTTAAACATTATATTTAATGTTAAAATGTAGCATTAGACACTGGGGACATGTACAAATGCTATATTTTCAGTGTTTTAGGTAGTTTTTAATGATTTTTTAAATTATATATTTTAAATTTACAGTTAGATTAATGTGCAGGACATTTTGTTTATTAATAAGTTTTTTTTTTTTTTTTTCGCTAGCTTGCTATGAATGAATGTTATATAATTAGTAGGCTATAATATTGTTATACATTGATATTGTATTCACTTTTAATTACTTATATATGTGCTACTAATATGTATTAATATATTATACACGAATGTGAAGTGTGCTAGAATTTGCTGATTTACTAATGCTATCTACAGTATATACAGGAATTAGGTAATACTTTATTTTGATGGTCCCTTTTGAACATTCTGTTGACACTAAGTAATGCTGCAGCTACATGTCAACAAACTCTCATAAGAGTATTAGTAGACTGTCTGCTTCATATCTACTAACTCCTTATTGTGTTGGGCTCCCAACAGATATTATACTGACTATAAGTAACTTATTCTAACCCTAACCCTACCAGTCAACTAATACACTACTAACACTCTCATGAGAGTCAGGAGAAATGTAGGTGCAACATTACTTATAGTCAATAGAATGTGTTAAAGGGACCATCAAAATAAAGTGAAACCGGATTTTTATAGTAGTGAATTAAAACTACCCATGTTGATATGGTTATACCATGTACTGAATAGATACAAATTTAAATTTGATTTACTCTAGTAATGGAAGATGGCTTCCCAGCACAGAAAGCACAGGGCTATGGGCGGCGAGGCGAAAGTTTGCTGCTGTAGGGGTCTGGCCTTCTGATGACATGACATGTACCTGAAGGTAAATTTAGATAAAGTGATGTGTGTACAATCATACAACATAAAGCCATGTCATATTGAAAGGGGTCACATTTTTATGATTCAATATGATGATTATACAGCTGGGCAGACAGCAACACCTGGACGACTCACACCCCGCAAGCTAGCTTTGACTATGGCATCAGTACATAACGAGGATTTACTGATACTGATATTTACATTTTTAACGTATTCAAATATATGCATTTTAATTTACAAGGCTCCTCTTAAAGGAACACTCCACTTTTTTTGGAAATAGGCTCATTCTCCAACTCCCCCAGAGTTAATAAGTTGAGTTTTACCATTTTTGAATCCATTCAGCCGATCTCCGGATCTATATTATATATATTGATCTATATTATAACTAGTTACCTAGCTGGGGACTACTTTCAGGCGCTGCGTAATATCACTGCGCCTGCTGCGGCCATGTTACAGCAGCAAAGTTCCTTGATTATTACGCCGGAATGAGAGTATAGTTCCTAGCCAAATCAGGCTAGAAAATCGCAACTTTTCATTTTCTGCCGGTATTAGTACACAATATAACTACAGAAGAGTCAAGTTTTAAATAGGAAAACTATCGAAACTCTTTGGTCATTTTTGAACGCGATGCTACTGGTCTAATCGGATTCAATGATCTATGCTAAGCTATGCTAAAAGTGCTATCGCCAGACCCGGAGATCGGCTGAATGGATTCAAAAACGGTAAAACTCAACTTATTAACTCTGGGGGAGTTGGAGAATGAGCCCATTTCCAAAAAAAGTGGAGTGTTCCTTTAAGATGACTTTTTAAAACACTTTTTTTCAGTTTATAAAGCCACGGTTTGGTGGGTCTCAGGGTGCCGCTTTAACGCCAAACTTAAATGTGGGCATGTAAAGGATGGGTTGATGTGTTTTTCTTTTTCATGTGCGCTCAACAGATGAACTGTGGGAATGGAATTTAAGGGGAAGACTTTCAAGGTTGTAATTGGTACTAAATAACACCACTGTCTCTTGGGAAGATGCAGAGAGCCTATTGCATTGACCTTCAAGATAAGGTTGGTACTGTTGGTGCTTGAGAAGTACTAGGTGCAGAATTCTGACGCCACATTGATGGCGAAACCTCAGAGATATTGCCAAATAATAACTCATCTCTTTCTGTAATTAAGACGAAGTGCACCCAATTGAGATGGGGAGCGAGCCTGGCCAGTGTGCTTTCTCTCTCACCTGGAGGCTTGTTCTCAAACCGCACCTAAATGATAAAGTATAAAAATGGGGTTTCTTTCAATGACAGTGGAAGCTCAGCCGTGGGATAAGTGCGCATCGCCCGGCATTCAAAGACGAGTGTTGGTCTTCTACTGTGACTGAAATGGGCTCCCCAGTCTTTTGAGAGTGAAGATGATGGCACGGCTCTGAGGCTGTATATTGTTCTATTACTCAGCTTGGGGTTTAGTTTTAGTGTATGCTCGAATTTGTGTATTATCTTTTATCCATTTACTCATGATCATTCCTATATTATGCACTGGTTTATGATTATTCTTCTTTGATGTGTTTATATTTGATTATCATTATCCTTTTATGCATTTACCTATGATCATTATCAGTATTATTGATATCAGCTGTGTAACAACAATAAACAGTTGTATTGATTAGTATGGTGTACGGACCTTTTATTGGCACCTCCTCTTGCTGATTAGCACCACACTCGTCTCACATCACTTATGAAAACAGAAACCATACTAAAACACTGCAGGAAGCCTGCAACCAAGGTAATGTAAAGAGAATGACAGTTTGAATTAGATTTTACAGTCATATAATCAGTCATATAATACAATCGTGTATTGTGCACTCTTATTCTTGTTATGTTAGGCTGCTGTTATTTTCATTTCATAAAGATATGTTGAAATTATGTTGTCATTACAGTAATTCCTAATAAGGGCAGATTAATATTATATATTATATTGTAAACTGTGGTCATAATCTCTCAGCCCATCAGTTGCACTTCCGATTCTTCTGCCATGTCTAGCACTGTCACAAGTGCCATGACGAGGAGGACACCATCGCCTGCCCGCAGTCCCAGGATGTACATTCAGACCGTCTCGACTCTGTCTCTTCCTCCCTCTCCTGTGTCCACAACCACCTCCTCGATACCATCGGCAGCTGCTAGAGCTGTGAGAAACTCTTCAGTTAAGTGGTTTTCTTCACAATCATACTTAACTTCAAATAAGTGTGTGACTTGCAATCATGTATATTTGCCTTCTGTTATTTATAAAGGACGTGTCAGCTGCCGCCTCCTCCTCTGGTACCTCCTCTGCTCCTCTTGCCCCTGTGACCTGTGCTTCTGCCACCTCTTGTTTTGTCACCTCTGCTTCTCCATCTGCTCACCCTGCTGCTGACATGGAGACTGCTCCTGGTTCAGAGCTCGGCTGGCTGCCTGCAAAGTTGATGGGGACCATACCATCTCAGGATCAGAAGTGGATTTCATCGGGTCTGTGGAAGAACAAGCGGCTGTGCACTGACCTGCAGCTGTGGTGTGATCCACCGGAGCCAGCGCTCATTTATCATCAGGCCCCCGCTCCAGAGCGTCTCTTGTGGATGCCATACCACCTTTGGCGGGTCAGGCTGTCCTGTCCTGTGTGTGGAAAACAGCTCACAGGTTATGGAGCCCACAAGAGAGCCCGCCGTGTTTTGGATGTGGATAGGTACTACCTGATGATCACGGAGACTCTCTGGTGCAGTTCAGCTGGTTGTAAAACGAGTTACGTTTCCAGCAGCAATACCATCTTGGACCAGCTGGATCTGGCACACAGAATGGAGCTCTGACTGATCCTGACACGAAGGTGAGTATACTGGAATCATTTAGCCTGTGTCACAGATGTTTGTCATTCAAAGACACTATAAAATAGCTTGTTTTAATGTTTTCCATTTTTTTGGTCTCTTTTTCACTTTGTTTCTTAATACAGAGATGCCTGTGACATACGGGTGATCTGTTTTCTGAGGGAGAGGACCTTGGGTAATAGCCCCTGTCGCTTGATCAGGCAGCTGAGGGAAAATCACAGCGAGGAGTAGCTTAAGCGTGTTTGTTGCTACCTTGGCGCATGCTCGGACGTCGCTGTCCAGCCGAGCCTGCACCCTGTCAGGTTCCAGGACCCTCCTGAGCCAGTGGCCGTTCCTTCCCACCAGTGGATGCTGGCTGCTTATGGCCAAGACATCTTAAGCAGAATGGATCAAATAAAAGCCAGCTTTGGCAATATATTAAAAATGGATTCCACAAAAAAGGTAAATATTTTTAACTTTTACCACTGTAAAATCCTACCTCACAAACAAAAGTCTAAAATACAACATTAGCAGAAAAGACATGAAAAATGAAATTAATGCTTTGTATATGAAAAACAAACAAAACAAAAACAGTATTATTTCAGTGTTTTACATATAAAGGAAACAGTTTATTTGGGCTTTAGGCATTCACTGTCTCCTCTGTGTGATCACAGATCACCAAGAAGCTGTCAGGCTTTGCCAGGGGGACCGCCTTATGGCTCACATCTGTGAGCAGTGAGGTGGGCCAAACCCTCGTCCGTGTCCTGACCGCTCAGGAGGGTCCTGCTCGTGACACCATGGCTGCGATCTCCCATAACCTCCGTATCCCGCGAGCTCTCTGGCAGACTCATACACAAACGCAAACGCAAATGCCAACAAACAACTGCTCCGCCTGCCATTGTTCCTACAAGTCACTTTTGAAGCCCGTTGATTTAATCCAGGTGCAACCCCTCATCAGCCAATCACCTGTAACTCGGGAATAGACACCGAGTGACTCACTGATACGTCACAGCTGACACAGTCTGTCCAAACACAACAAGTTAACCTAACAATATTGCTCATAATTGTACTATCTTAAGGAACCAGTGCCAACAGCCTGAATTTCCAGCTGTACCTCCTGGAGGGCCTTTACAGATGGAACCAGGACCGTGAAGCTGCATCTCCGGCAGTCCATCGCTGCTCAGCTACTCAGGCGACCGTGTTCACTGTCTGTATTCTATTTTCTGGTCTGTTCCAGGGGAGCTAATAGGTGTAGATTACCTGTACCGCCAGACAGGGAGGGCCTTGCAGGATGTCCAGCCTGACTCAGAGGAGACGGAGCAGATGCTGGAAGATCACAGAGGAAGAGTTGGAAGATGAGGGCTTCGAAGATTCTGGTTCTGTTGAGCTACTGCACCCATCCCCTGGTCCATCACCTGCCACCACCAGCTCAGCCGTCATTCCAGCTCTGACCCCTGCTGGACCTTCAGGGCCACCTATCACTACAGCAACAACTGGTGATTATGCTCATCACGTGTGTTTATCATACTGTGTCAGTGGACTTCCCGGGTTGCTCCGGATAATTTAGACTTTTATTGTACTATAATAATTATTATTATTGTGTAATAATAATAATCATCATCTTCATTGTATAATAATAATTAGAAAATGTATTTGTCTCATACTGTGTAGATGTGTGGTGGAAATACTTCAGTCATGTGCTATTAGTTCAATATTCATCCCATATAACAGGTCTGCATTTAAAAAAATCAACATAACTGAAATAACACACTGTATATCACTGTTTTTTGTGTGAGCTTTGCAAGGTGTGTTGATTTTGTTATTTTTTTACCAGCTGACCAGAATCTTCTACTTTTATTACTTTGTGTATTTTGTTTATTTATTTATTTTATATTTGTATTTTATATATAATTCTTAATTTTTTTGTATCTGTGATATGCTTACTGTGTGTGAGAGAGAGAGAAAGAAAGAAAGATTTTGTAATATATTTAAACAGCAAGGCCTTTATCTTTATTTATTGCCAACAGTCACTCAGAGAAAACAATTACAAACTTTCAATTCCAATTCCTTTCATTTTTAAATTAGATTGCTTGAGAAAAAATACCCAATACCCAATACATACATACAAACAATACATATGAATATAGTAATAACTTTTTATACATTTTAGTCAAAACAAAACATACATGTGTAGGTGTCCGCTAGTGCAGATAATTGATAGAAATATTTCTTGCATTGCTATGTAAATTAAGTTAATTATTATCTATATCGTTGTTACGTATATGACTGTATGACATTCGTAATAAGGCATTGTCCTATTTGTATCAATTAATAAGTGATTGGTAATATTCCAGTTAGAGTTTTTGGTTAGAGCTGCCTGCTCCAGACGGGGATCGAACCGGCAACCTTTGGATCCCCAGCACAGTAAGTGAAGTGTTGGCTATCCTTAGGTCGCTGGTTCGATTCCGGCTCGAAGGAGTTTGGTTTTAAATTTGGCACACACATTTGCACATCTTCTTCTGACTTTGTGTTGCCAGATAAAAGAAGCCCATTGGTCAAGATCTATCCCGTTATGCAACAGAAGGAAGGTTTTTCATATTAGACTTCACACGTGTGATGTCAAGAAGATATCGCCTGACCCCGACGTGATTTGAACACGCAACCTTCTGATCTGGAGTCAGACGCGCTACCGTTGCGCCACGAGGTCTCTAACATCCACCAGCTCTGGGATGTCTTCATGGAGGAGTGGAAGAGGACTGCAGTGGTGACCTGTGAAGCCCAAGAGGGTCAAGGCAGAGCTGGAAAATAATGGTGGCCACACAAAATATTGACAATTTGGGACCAATTTGGACATTTGTGGCCAGCGGTTTAGACATTAATGGCTGTGTGTTGAGTTATTTTGAGGGAACAGCAAATTTACACTGTTATACAAGCTGTACACTCACTACTTTACATTGTAGCAAAGTGTCATTTCTTCAGTGTTGTCACATGAAAAGGTATAATAAAATATTAACACAAATGTGAGGGGTGTACTCACTTCTGTGAGATACTGTATATACGGAGTGATGAAGTGTTTTGCTCTGCCTACACAAAGATCGCTTCACCCCAACTTCTTCCTCGTCGGCTTTTCCCACGTTTTCCCAGCAGCTTCATCAAGACCAGGCTTGCTCTGCGGTGAGTGATGCGGCGTAAAGAGCCAGACAAGAGGAGGAGGAGAGCAGCTGAAGCGGTGAAGTGCTTGATCGGGACTCGCAGCGGAGGCAGGCATCTAATCTATCCTAAAGTGTGCGCGCGACATTAGAGCAGAATACGCAAACACTTCTTAATAAAACATGAATTAACGTACCCTGCGATTTTCTTGTCAAGTGTGTTCATAGAGGTTTCCATGGGCCAATGCGAATGAATCTAGATTTAAATTAAAAAAGACACGATATTGTCGGACCTGACGTTTTATTCTTCTCCAAAACAACTAGATGCAATGATACATATCTACACTACCAGCCAAGAGTTTTTGAACAGTAGCCTAAGATTTTAAATGTTTTTTAAAGAATTATCTTCTGCTCACCAATTCTGCACTTATTTTATCCAAAATACAGCAAAAGCAGTATATTATGAAATATTTTTTCTATTTAAAATAACTGCTTTCTATTTGAATATATTTTGTAATTTTGAATATAAATGCAATTTATTCCTGTGATCGAAGATAATGATTTGTTACATTTATATAGCGCTTTTCAAGACACTCAAAAAGCTTTACATTGTGTGTGTGTGTGGGGGGGGGGGGGGGGGTCTCCACATCCACCTGGATGAAGCAACGGCAGCCATATTGCACCAGAACGCCCACCACACACCAGCTACAGGTGGAGAGGAGACAGTGATGAAGCCAATCAGCAGGTATGGGGATGGTTAGGAGGCCATGATGGTCAGAGGCCAATGGGCGAATTTGGCCAGGATGCCGAGGTCACACCTCTACTCTTTTCAAAAGACATCCTGGGATTTTTAATGACCACAGAGAGTCTGGACCCCGGTTTAACGTCTCATCCGAAGGGCAGTGCTTTTTACAGTATAGTGTCCCCATCACTATACTGGGGCGCTAGGACCCTCACAGACCACAGGTTGAGCGCCCCCTGCTGGCCTCACTAGCACCTCTTCCAGCAGCTACCTAGTTTCCCAGGAGGTCTCCCATCCAGATACTGACCAGCTCAGCCCTGCTCAGCTTCAGTGAGTGACCGGTCTCGGGCTGCAGGGTGATATGGCTGCTGGCAAAGCTGTATTTTCAGCATCATTACTCCAGTCTTCTGTGTCACATGATTCTTCAGAAATTATTGTAATATTCTGATTTACTGCTCAACAAACATTTTTACATATATTATTATTATTATTAATATTAATTTTTTTTCTGGATTCTTTGATGAATAGAAAGATCCAAAACTCAACGTTTATCTGAAATAAAAAGCTTTTGTAACATTATACACTACACCATTCATAAGCTTGGAGTCAGTATTGTTTTGGCTTTTTGTGGGGGGGGGGGGGGGGGTAATAGAAATTAATACTTTTATTTAGCAAGGATGCTTTAAACTAATCAAAATTGATGATAAATGTTACAAAAGATTTCTATTTCAGATAAATGCTGTTCTTCTGATCTTTCTATTCATCAAAGAAACCTGTAAAAAAATTATACTCAGCTGTCTTCAACATAATAATAATAAATGTTTTTTGAGCAGCAAATCAGAATATTAGAATGATTTCTGAGGGATGATGTGACCGGAGTAATGATGCTTTGAAATCACAGGAATAAATGACATTTTATAGGGGACCTATTATGCAAAAATCACTTTTCTAAGGTGTTTGGACACAGTTGTGTGGCTGCAGTGTGTGCAGCTTATAATGTTAAAAATCCACCAACTCATTTTTTAATAAACCAATAAATCATGAACGTTTTCAGATTCTCGCTCTGTTCGCGTCACCGAGGGGGAAAGTCCCGCCCATTTGTGACGCTCTCTGCCCTATTAGCATAAACACAGCCCCGAGTGAGAAGGAGGGGTGGCGCGAGATGGCGACCTGAACGGCTGTGTTGATTTGAGCTCTGGGGCGTTTGAGGAGTTCATCATCTGGTCAAACTACCCTCTAATATTAAGGTAGGGAGTGTGAACTACCTCTAAAGGATGAATGAGCTAGTGTTTATGATTAATAGGCTGATTTATATTAACTAGACTGTACAGACCAATGCACATGCGAAACTTGCAAAAAGCCAAAGAATAAAGACAGAAGAAAGTCACTCTCTCCGCTTTTTGATACGTCATCTGGAGACCAAGATTCATCGACAAATACTCCAACAGCTAGTTCTCTCTCAAAAAAACTCAGGAAGATGATCCTAAAGTTTCGAATGCCGACATACTTGGTACTGTCAATGCCCTCACGGATCGCTTCACATCTAAGGAACAACAAATCACCCAGAACTCGGCTGCTGTAGTTAACCTTTCGAGGACGGTTGACTTCGTTGGCAAGGAGCTGAAATCACTGTCTCAAGGGTCAAGACGAACGACAACAAGGTATCGCAAACTGAGCAGGTGATCCGGGGGTTCGAGACAAATGTGATCAAGCCGAGATCTACAGTAGAAAATGGAATTTGAGGCTCATCAACCTTAAAGAAACAGACGGAGAAAATATCAGAAACCGAGTGCTTGAGATCCTCAGAATTATAACTCCGGACGAGGCAGATGACATCCGTTTTTATGTCGACACAATTCACAGAGTTGGACGTGTCTGAACAGGGAGTAATCGCCCGAGGCCGGTTATCATTCAGTTCACGCTCCGAGTTTACAGAGAGAAAGTTTGGAGAGCTGCACGGGAGCATCCTGCACTTAAGAAAAGAGGTGTTCGTCTGAATGAGGATCTGACGTCTGCAGAAAGACAACAGAGGAGGCTGCTATGGCCAAAGGTAAAAGCGGCGAGAGAAGAGAGCTTACTTCTGTGGAGCAGATGCCTTTATAGATGGAAAGAAACTGTGTGTCGAGTTTCAAGATGAATACTGACTGAAAACAGTTTATTGACTGCTGGTTTGTGAGTCAACACGCAGTCTTCAGTCCACAAGATTCGTCCAGGTGATGTGACTGCTGTGTGAATTTCATTGTTTCAGGGTTCTTTATATAAAGTTGTTCTGACACCCATATAAGATCTTTTTATGTCTGATGTTGATTTTAGTTGTTTAAAGATTGTTTCTCTTAACGTTAGGGGTTTACAAGACAGCATTAAAAGAAAATCCATATTTATTTTTTGTTAGACGTACTAATGCAAATATTATTTTTTTAAAAGAGACTCGTTCGTGTGAAGCTGATGTTAAATGGTGGCGTTCTCAGTGGGGAGATCAAATCTTTTGTTGCTTCTCACCACTCGGCAGGTGTCGCTGTTCTTTTGAATAAGTTTCGTTCTAGAATCGCTTCGTTCAACAGAAGGGAGATGGTTACTTATACATACGTCAACCTCTTCAAAGTTTAAATTCATTAGCTTTTTGTCTTCCCATTTGTCTGTTGTGGATATTTGGAGATGTTACTCTTGGAGTAATTTCTCTAGATCCCTACAATCAAGGATTGACCTATGGTTGGTCAGCCCTGATTGTGTCCAATATGTAACAGAAGTTGTATATTCTTATGCACCCCTTTCAGATCATAACATGGTTGTTTTGGCACTTTCTGGTTGTACAATTAAAAATAATATTTTAAGTGGATATTGGAAGTTAAATAATAATCTACTTATTAATGAGAGTTTTGTAAATCGGGTTCGAGAAATAGCACAACACACTTTTAGAAATAAGCACATGACATATATTAATAAATGGGAGTTATTCAAGTTTAAAGTCAGCTATTCACTTTAGTAAACAAGCAAAAAAATAATAGTTTGAATAAGGAACAGGCACTTATGACAGGGGATATAATTGAAAATCCTTTATTTGAGATGTATAAGGAATGTATAGAAACGAATGAACTATCAACTTCTATGAAACAGGGATTAATAACCCTACGGCCTAAACCTGATAAAGATCATTTGATTTTACTGCCGTCCTATAACATTACTGAATGTAGATTATAAATTATTATCTCAGATTTATGCAAATCATTTAAAAGAGGTCTAAATGAAATCATTAGTGAGTGTCAAACGGGATTTATGGCTGTTCGACACATAAACTGGAACATTAGACTAATTGTGGATTTGTCAGATTATTCAGATCTGGTGGAGTCAGAGGCTTATTAAATTATTATTATTATTATTATTTGATTATTAGGTCTTTCTAGATTTCCACAAAGCATTTGATACAATCGAGCATCAATTTATGTTTAGGGCTTTAAAGTTTTTTGGTTTTGGGGAGAGATTTCTCTCTATTATAGAAATGTTTCATAAAGGTATTAATAGCTCCATTAACTTATATCCAAATACTTCTAAAAGATTTCCTATTTGTAGAGGAGTGCCTCAAGGTTGTCCTGTATCCCCTTTTTTGTTCTTATAGTTGTAGAGTTTCTTTCCATTAAAATCCTGAACTCTGTTCAAGGAATAACCATCTTTAGTAGAGAAATTAGATTCTCTCAGCCTGCGGATGATACTGGTCTTATTTTGAGAGATACCCACATAGGAGGGGACATGCTCGCGACCTTGCACAACGTTCCCTAAAAGTTCTGTAAAGGTGACAAAAGTCCCGAACCTTTAGAGAACATTAGGGACGTTCCTAAAACGTCCTCTTTTGGTTATGAAAGTGCTGCTGTTCAACGTTCCAGATATGACTTAAGGGGAACGTTCTGTATTGGTTATTCTATGGTCACATAGCAACGTTATAAAGAGAACATTTGGGACTTTAACAGAACGTTCCCACATGGTCTTCTGTTGGTCATATTATAACGTTCCAGATATGACTTAAGGGGAACGTTCTGTATTGGTTATAATATGGTCACGTTATAAAGAGAACATTTGGGACTTTAACAGTACGTTCCCACATGGTCCTCTGTTGGTCATATTATAACGTTCCAGATATGACTTAAGGGGAACGTTCTGTATTGGTTATTCTATGGTCACATAGCAACGTTATAAAGAGAACATTTGGGACTTTAACAGAACGTTCCCACATGGTCCTCTGTTGGTCATATTATAACGTTCCAGATATGACTTAAGGGGAACGTTCTGTATTGGTTATTCTATGGTCACATAGCAACGTTATAAAGAGAACATTTGGGACTTTAACAGAACGTTCCCACATGGTCCTCTGTTGGTCATATTATAACGTTCCAGATATGACTTAATGGGAACGTTCTGTATTGGTTATAATATGGTCACATAGCAACGTTATAAAGAGAACATTTGGGACTTTAACAGAACGTTCCCACATGGTCCTCTGTTGGTCATATTATAACGTTCCAGATATGACTTAAGGGGAACGTTCTGTATTGGTTATTCTATGGTCACATAGCAACATTATAAAGAGAACATTTGGGACTTTAACAGAACGTTCCCACATGGTCCTCTGTTGGTCATATTATAACGTTCCAGATATGACTTAAGGGGAACGTTCTGTATTGGTTATTCTATGGTCACATAGCAACGTTATAAAGAGAACATTTGGGACTTTAACAGAACGTTCCCACATGGTCCTCTGTTGGTCATATTATAACGTTCCAGATATGACTTAATGGGAACGTTCTGTATTGGTTATAATATGGTCACATAGCAACGTTATAAAGAGAACATTTGGGACTTTAACAGAACGTTCCCACATGGTCCTCTGTTGGTCATATTATAACGTTCCAGATATGACTTAAGGGGAACGTTCTGTATTGGTTATTCTATGGTCACATAGCAACGTTATAAAGAGAACATTTGGGACTTTAACAGAACGTTCCCACATGGTCCTCTGTTGGTCATATTATAACGTTCCAGATATGACTTAATGGGAACGTTCTGTATTGGTTATAATATGGTCACATAGCAACGTTATAAAGAGAACATTTGGGACTTTAACAGAACGTTCCCACATGGTCCTCTGTTGGTCATATTATAACGTTCCAGATATGACTTAAGGGGAACGTTCTGTATTGGTTATTCTATGGTCACATAGCAACGTTATAAAGAGAACATTTGGGACTTTAACAGAACGTTCCCACATGGTCCTCTGTTGGTCATATTATAACGTTCCAGATATGACTTAAGGGGAACGTTCTGTATTGGTTATAATATGGTCACGTTATAAAGAGAACATTTGGGACTTTAACAGTACGTTCCCACATGGTCCTCTGTTGGTCATATTATAACGTTCCAGATATGACTTAATGGGAACGTTCTGTATTGGTTATAATATGGTCACATAGCAACGTTATAAAGAGAACATTTGGGACTTTAACAGAACGTTCCCACATGGTCCTCTGTTGGTCATATTATAACGTTCCAGATATGACTTAAGGGGAACGTTCTGTATTGGTTATTCTATGGTCACATAGCAACATTATAAAGAGAACATTTGGGACTTTAACAGAATGTTCCCATACAGTTCCCTTTTACTTAGATGGGGACATTTCATTCGGAACTGCGCTGGCTGCAACATACCCCTTGCAGAATCTGCAGAATGTTTTTTATTTTGTACTAAAAAATACATGCTTTTTGTATGATCCCCTTATTTTGGAAAAATAATCAACATGTTGCAGATTCTGCAAGGTGTATGTAAATGTTTGACCTGCATCTTCCTAATCCATTTATAAACATCAGTTATTTCAGCAAAATTCTCATGAAAATAATAATAAAAAATAAATTTATATATATATATATATATATATATATATAATGGTGAACGTTGGATATAGCGTTTTAAACCAATAACAAAGGTCTTGTGCGGCGTACGCCCCAATAGCGGGAGAGGAGTTGCGGGACATCTATCCCAGGATCTGTTGATCCAGAATGAGGACATTTGGCGGTCTTTTTCCCCACCACCACTCCGGCTAGCAGCAGTTTTTATGGTGAGTAACGTTAACGTTATGTCTGCTAATTTGATTATCTATCAAGTAAAGTTATTTTGATAAGCACTTCTTGTGAAACGTTATTTTTCTGATAATGAAGCAAACGTTGAAGTTCTGTTAATGAAGGTGACCACACTTTGCGAAACCAAAATCAGCATTAAAATTATCAACATGATCTCATGAGAATTCTCATCTATTTTTCGTATAATGTGGTTCTACAAAATGTATATTTACTTGTTTGTATCAAGACTGAAACGTTTTAACAGCAAGTTAAACACAGTTCTGTCGTCCTGACAAAACGTAAATGATTTATGTATGAACAACTTAACCGTCTTACAAATAAATCCATATGAATATTGCAACCGTGGTATCAACATTATATTGCATTTTTCATACCAAGGCATGTCTCTAACAGTGTTTGATAAGTGAAGTTTACTCATTAACGTTACATAAAATGATAACATTCTATTCTCTGAGATTTCAGCTGCCAGCTCCTTTCGAAGAATACAGTTCAACAAGAGTAGCTAACGTTAGTCTGTTTATAAACACTTAAAATTAATAGCATTTTCTGCAATCGTTTAATCATTGCATGTATTTAGTTTGCCGTAGCCTACGTGGGACCCCAAAGGCCTTTTCTCCGATAAGCTGTGACTGACAATTGAACACACACCAAAACGCAAAATAATTACAAAAATAATCAATTTTATTCGTGCGCTGTAATCCAAATCTTAAACCATAAAACTGCGTGGGTTTCAAACGTCGTCCTCTGCAGCGTCCGTTAGCATAAAAACCCGCGCTGAAATTCAAATTCAGAAATTCCTTCAAGAAGCTTAACATGCAAGGCAGTAAAATCAATCCACCTAAAAAAAAAAAGGTTTGCTACGGTTAATTTTAGTTGGCTAATAGATGTGATTGCACTCATGTTTTTTTTTTTATTTATACTGTACATATTTTAAGAAATTTGTTATGGCTAGGTAGGAGCAGGCCCGGAGTGGCCACCGGGAGAACCGCTCTGCCCCGATCATAAATTGGGCTGACAGACTCGCCTGCTTCTTTTTTATTTTATTTTTTTACATACACAGAATAAAGTATACGTGTTTAAGTTACTGTGTGAGTGATAATTAAGCTAATAACACTAGATTTGAATTTAACATTAAAATGTGACGTTTTCTGTTGTCAGAGCGCGCGCGCTCTCTCTCTTCCTCTACACAAGCGCGTGTCCCAGGCCGTTGCCATGGAGACAAACCGAAACCATTAATGCCGTGGTTTTGATTTTGCCAAATCAGTTTGGGCGAATGCAAACAACGTATTGATCATGAGCCCAACATCCAGCAAAGCAGGAAAACATTCAGTCTACCTGAGGGAAGATGTCTTTCATTGTAAGTTAATGCTGTTAAATAGAGAAAGATAAAAACATTAAAAAAAAATTAAATTCTAGCGTATTCTTAAACTTGGACCTCATCATTGAAGTACCAGAAACAGCCCACACTCTTTAAGTTTTCCTTAATTGAAAAATGTTTAATTGTCATTCATTCAAAGGCTATATGGTTCCAATAATATTTTAGTTCAAAACTTTAAGTGCCATTGTTTAAAAAAATGCTTGATTGACTGATGTTTCGCAGACCTTCAGCTTTCAGATGTCATGCCATTTGTCATTTCACAGTATTTTCACATGTGAAGTCACAGTTCTACAATTTACTCAGGCCAATGACATAATTGTATGAAATTCAAATTATTTTCAGTATAATTGTACATAAATAGGTTAAACAAATCCATTGTGATTATTTCTGAGAACTGCAGGCAGACAGCCTACAATAGATTATGGTACAGTACAAATATTTTGAACTTATTCCCTTATTCTGTCCTTTATTTCCTTAAAGAATAAACACTTATTTTCTGCAAGAATGAACACTATTTTCTTAAAGAATAAAATATAAAGAGTCACAATTGTCACTTATTTTCCATTTCTGAAGTTAATTGGCAACCCTAATGATGACGTAATTATCTTATGACTCCCCTGACAGCAGCACCTTGCTCAAAAAAAATAAAATAAAATAGAAATAAAAATAGAGATATGCAAGCCAAAAGTAAAAGGTAAAAATGGATAATAGAAAGCGCAAAGGCAGCACTGAAAAGGCCAGTCCAAACCAGTACAAAACTTTTAGTATGAGTTCAATCTCTTTTTGAAATTGTGTTATGCACTTTTCTTGCAGCAGCTCACTCTGCGTCCTCTGCTATTATTCAGATGTGCTCATATCAAATCACTGTATATCGATATGAATGGTATTGACTCATACCATATCGCTTATTAACATTTTTTTTGATATATTGTATGAACTCGATATACTGCCCAGCCCTAGTTATAACAATAAAATTTTAACTTTATAACATGGTAATGATCCTTTTTTTCCTGGTGTGTAAGAAAAATGCTTGCATACAAAATGAATGATCTTTAGGTTTTCTTACACGTCAATGTACCCATTTGCAGAGAAGAAAACACAGAGCTGTGTCACACAGCTGGATGCCTGCAGAAGCTAGAAAAAGAGAATACCAAAGGCTATGGCGAAGGGTGCAAAGAAAAATGAGAAATGTGCACAGTAATGCAGCTGGTCCTAGTACTATGCTAGACAGTGAAGCACACAATCCCAGACACACTATGCTACTCCAGGACCCAGGCCTAAAAAATGCAGGGACTGGAGAATTTGATAGTGACAATGATGAAACAAGGTTTATCAATATTGGCATCAATGCAGTCAATGGCGACGCACTGCTACATCACACAATGGATGTAGACACAGAATCTTCCAGTAGCGACATAGATGACGTGTTTTTTGAGAATTCTGCCAACATTGATATGCCCACTGGCAATTTAGCCGAGGAGTTAAAAAAGTGGATTTGTGGCTATAACATCAAGCACAATGCTGCAGATACACTGCTTACAATTCTCAGGAATCAAGGGCATAAACACCTGCCATCCACTGCAAAACCATTGTTAACCCTCTGGGGTCCGAGGTCATTTTGGGGCCCTTGAGATGTTTTGACATGCCCTGATATTTGTGCTTTTTTCAGCTACTTAAAACATACTATTGACCAACATGTATTTTTTTTTGTATTCAGCACAAACTGTGCTACAATAATATGTGACCAAGATGGATGTACATGTTTGCATTTTTTAGAAAAAAAATATTATGCGTGGTTAGTACGTTTTGGGAAAAAAAATGTAGCTGAAATAAGGCCTTAAAACCCACACTAAATAGTCCTGAATAAGACTTTTGAGTAATCAGTCTTGTAGGCTAGAATATTTACTTCAAAATTATGTGAAAATCATTCTGCTTACTCATTCACAGAAAACAATATATTGATTTAAAATTTTCAAGACATGTTTTGTGATCGAGGGTCTATATGCGAGGGAGTGGTAATGGCCATGAATATTGAGTGAGTCTCACCTGAGAGACAAAGGGCCCTCCCCTAATGGCCCCTAATGGCCCATCAGTGTGACTGTGACTGTGAGGCAGGTAAGAGAGAATGTGAGGACATTGAAAAAAAGGGTTTTTTAAATTATTTGTGTTTTATTTACAACACAGTATAATCAAAACATACATAATGAAGGTCAAAGACACATTATTGTGCACACTGATCTAACCACAGAGATGTGAACAGACAACAGATTCTGTTCAACAAGTGAAACAAGTAAATCATACCTGATATTTATTTTAAGTGTTTCTACTTCTTTCCATGGATTCAAGAAGAAAAAAACATAATCAGTAGAAAAGGAGCTTGTTTTAACATAGAATATCAGTGTAGTTGAACATCTGATGTTGGTGCAGCGCTCTCAGAGGAAAACAGTTTGAAGAGACATCAGGATTCATCTGGTGCTGGTATCTGATTCAATAAAATACAAACAAAAAACATTTGTGAGCATGTTAATATCAGGAACATCTGTATATATGTATTGTAGCCATAGACTCACACATGCTTTGCACTATCATAAAAAAGAGAAAGAAATCTTATATCTGAGAAACTAATTATTATTGTTTAGCACGTTATTAAAATCTATTTCTGAACAGAGTAGGCTATTAATAATAAACATGTACTAAACATACTTAGACTCATAGCATTCATCATGTTACAGTGTACACTCATATTACTTTTATTGTTTTATATAGAGCATGAAAACATCATCGTGCCGTAAGAAATTTAAATACAGTGAATTGCCCCTCATATTCAAAATGTTTTACACGATTTCAAACATTGTAGTCAGGAATTATAGTTTGGGAAAAACCCAACTATGATTTTGTAGTCATATAGTCTAGTATGTATGATTTTATAGTAGCCTATGACATGACTCTCATGACACAGACTCAAGCATGCTTTGTACAATAAAAGGATGTACTTTGTACTATAAAAAATGATATTTTATATCTGAGAAACTAATTATTATTGTTTAGCATGCTATTACAATATATTTGTGAACAGAGTATTAATAATAAACATGGTCTAAACATTCTTAGGCGCGTAGCATTCATCATGTTGTCATTTGGGAAAAACCCAGCTAACTGTTTAAATCTGTTCAAGTTATGACACAATAACACCGTAACTAATGCAAAAAAGAAACATAACTTACTCATCAGATCGATCTCCTCTTCTGGATGAAATCGTGTTCTTCTTTCGAGGGAAATCCTTTCTTTACTCAGCGTGAACAGTAACAGTAGCCGCTCTTTGTTTTGGGCGTTTTTTACAGTCTATGGCGTTTACACGCGCTCACGCACCACGTGGCTATTTACATATGAACGGCGCGAGGAGCGCGAGGGCGTGAACTCATTAGAGATAATGAGTCAGACGGGAAAGATTGAACATCGTGTTGGTTTCATACGGATTACTTCATCACAGAATGTTTGTTTTCGATAGGAAGTACACACTTCAGGCTTTCTATAGATATAACTCCCATGTCTCTGTGTTGAGTATTCGCTGAGTTACAGTTCATTTTAGTGACGCGTTTCTCAAAACAGTTTGCATCACTGAGATCGAGATTTCCCTCAATGTAGATGGACTGCCACTCTTTAAGAGCACTGGTAAATGTTTCTGGCCTGTACTCTACACTGTACATCTAAAACCAGCAAGCACATTTCCTTTGGTCATTGCTCTTACTGAGGCCAAGCCCAAGTCACTGGACTTCATTAAAGTCATATCAGATGAACTGAACATGATTCTAATGAATGGCTTCTCATGGGGAGAAACAACAGTCAATGTGAGATTGAAGTGTATTACATGTGATGCACCAGCAAAAGCCATGCTGAAGTGCATCAAACAATTCTCAGGTTACTATGGCTGTGACAAGTGCACCCAAAAAGGCAATTGGAAGGGGCGCATGACGTATCAACAAGTGCATGACCTCATTTTGAGGGATGATGTCTCATTCAGAGAGCAACACCAGCCAGAACACCATCATGAAAATACTGTGTCCCCATTCAGCAATCTCCAAATTGACATGGTCAAGTCTTTTCCTGCTGACTACATGCACCAGTGCAGCCTGGGAGTGATGAGAAAATTGCTCCTACTGTGGTCACGGGGCAAGTCGGGACATCGGCTATCGCCAGCTCAGCTGAGAGAGGTCAATCAGAGGCTAAGGAATTTGAGATGTGACATACCCCATGTTTTTGCCAGGAAGCCACGCAGTTTGGAGGAATTGGAGAGATGGAAGGCCACTGAATTCAGACCGTTTATGCTCTACACGGGCAAAGTTGTTCTGCAGGGAATCCTACCAGAAACACTGTACAGTCATTTCATGGCCTTTAGTGTGGCTATGTGCATACTTGTGTCTCCACATTTAACACAAACCTACAATATGTATGCCCATGAACTCCTCACATATTTTGTTGAACAAGGCCGGCACATATATGGCGAAGAATTTCTAGTGTACAATGTGCACTCACTGCTTCACCTCACTGCTGATGCCACCACATATGGCTCATTAGACAAATGCAGCAACTTTTTGTTTGAAAGCTACCTGCACCAGCTGAAAAAGACGGTTAGATCAGGAAACCATGTTCTAATCCAAGCAGCAAAACGGCTCCAAGAATAGTCACAGATTCCAATAGAAACAAGTGAAGAGAGACCAATTCATATGAAACATCCTAATAATGTTTACATTGTTAGCCCAACATCCTGCTGTGAAGTTCTACAGAGTACCACCTCTGGAAAACTCTTATGTAGAGTCTTCTCGCACCTGACATCGTACCTTTGCGAGCCATGTGATTCAAGGATCTATGGAGCCTTTGTATGTGGTCCATCAACAATGGAGATTCTGGACAAGACAAACTTACAAGGAAGGGCAATGATCCTTGAGGACGGACATGGCCACCGAGTTGTCCTTTCTCTCCTCCATAATCTCAATTAACAAAGAAAAGAAAATATGTACATAGTTAGTATTTTTTTTCCCTCATTGCTTTAATGTCCTAACCTGTATTCCTTTACCCTCATTTCTAATTAGTGCTCTTTGGTTTGTAATAGGTTGGATTCTACGTAGTGGTTTTTAATGAGGAAAATTCAATTGCTGTGGCGCCTGCATCATGGGTAGAGGAGGTGAATGGGGTAAGGGTACACACACACACATAGTTATAAAAAATTATGGTGTTATTAACTTTTTCCTGACATGTTTTAGGTTCTAATTTGCTACTGGCCCCATAGAAATGCCGAGGCCATGGCGAAGGCCTCCCAAAGGCCAGATAAGGAGCTCTGGAATCGATATAAAATAAGAACACTCTCCGAGACTGGTAAGAAACTGAATGAAGATATAGTCGTATGGAGGTACACTGCTTTACATACTTAAAAATAATTAACAAAATTATAAAGACAACGCAAATTTACTGTGTCCTTAGACAACTACAAGACAGCTAGGGAGCGAGCCAAAAAAGCAGTGGAAACTTCAAATGTGGACAGTGAGGAGGAGGTGGGAAAAATGCAGAAGAAAAAAGTCCCAGCAAGATACTGGACAGACAGTGAAGGTAAACACATGTGACTGCTTTTTCATGCATTAGGCTACTCCACTGTAAATGAGTAGAAAGTTATGTAAAATATATGTGTGTGTATATATATATATATATATATATATATATATATATATATATATATATATAAAACGATATTATCAATATTGTGGTAACGCAATAGCAAAACTCGATATCAATATTTTCATGGTCACATAACTAGTGCAGGGCGATATGATATGAATTTTGAAAATACCGCAATACCATTGTATGTCGTTTAAACAATGTTTGGAACGCAACACTGTTTAAGAGGGGTCTCTTTTCACTATTGCACTGTGGTGCTGTTGCAGCTGTATGTGTTAATAAGTGTGAAAGTTCTGAAACTGAAGCTGTAGAACTAGTAGAACATGATGACACTGAAGAACTCATCCACAATATCCACACTGACCGCCACAAATATAATATAATTAATAAATCTACAAATGCAGTTCAATCAAGAGCAGCGAGTGATTCCCTCTTTTCTCTTATTGTTAGATTAACATTAATGAGACAGACGGCCTATATATTTTGACCTACTGTAATACATGGATCTAATATAATGTTACACATCAGATGTTTTTCTCCAACAGTTCCCCAAATGTTCACTTCAGACATAAAAGATTATGTTTGCGTGAACACATAAATAATGTAACTCTATGTATATGTGCATTATTTATCGGGATTGCACGTAGTTGGAAGTGCCTTTATGGGGGAGCTTTAGATGTCAGTCGTCATGAGAAGCGAGTGGAGAAAAGATACTTCCCTCAGAAAACATACAAATAAAGACAATTTTAGATGTTCAATTACTATTTGGAGCATTGGGATCGCTAGATGAGGGTTTAATGAACTGTTTTTGTGACAACCTGATATTCTACTAAAATCAACATTTTGTTCACTTTATATTTAATTTTTTTGCCTGTAGATCAAAATTATATTCACACTCACAAACATGCTGTCTTATCCTTAATTAATAGGAGAATATTAGATCCCACCGAAACAAATGTTCACATCCTCTCAAAACCCACTACCAAGTCTCCCTAAGCCTCCGAGTTGTAAGTAAAGAGATTTCACTTTTGGTGTAATTTCTTGTGTTGTGTTGATTTGATGGTGGTTTGTGTGATGGTTAGTGGTTAGTGAACAGGCCAAAAGAAAAAAAAAGTGCAGTGCCAGCTGGTGTGAACACAGCTTTCCAGGCTTTATGTACAATACAAACAGGGGCCCGTTGTATAAACTGCTTAGACTAGTCTTAAAAACTAGTCATATAATTTGATTTCTTCAAGACTGGTCATAACTTGTTACAAAAAGATAGATTGGCCCAATCTGAGCCAAAAAAAAGTAAGATTGATTGTCTAAGTGCTAGTTGGTCAAACTATTTCTTAAGACGCAATTTTAACATAGTGTTTATGCAACTGGCCCCAGATTTCTGATGAGAATCCCATTTTAAAAATGTTTTGTCCAGTTAAGTTAAGGTTGGTATTTTTTGTCATGAGTTTTTGTGTAAGTTGCAGTGCCTTGCCAAAGTACTCAACCCTCTTGAACTGTAAGTTTATCCTATACTTTCAATGTTTGTTCATAGACAAGCCACCTACTGACCTCACAGTTACTGCCCATGCACCTGAGGAAGATGTGCCATCCCTGCCTAACCCTGCAGCTGATAATCCTTTCCATGGTATGTGCATTTAATGTTGTTGTTTTTTTTCATCTGTTAAGATATATTATTTTATTTTTTAAATCCTATTCAGTGAATTAAGCACCTTAACTAAACAAAAAGTGTGTACCTCAGCTTATGCTCTGTTTGAAGATGGCTACCAGGTAGAGCTGTGAATCTTTGGGTAGACAGCAAATTGATTCTATAGCCCCTTTCACACAGTAATACCAGTAAATTGCCGTAAAATTACCAGAACGACTTTACCGGTAAATTCAAAACTGCGCTGTTCACACAGGCAACAGCATTCCGTCATTTTTCCGGTAAAGCACCATTCACACATCGGTTTTAAATTACCGGTAAATTCTGTGACATCATAAAACGGAAATGACCTCTAAACGGCTGCTCCTCACGGTGTTTGTGTTTGTAAACATGGAGGGGTAAACGCGATCAATGTTTTTGTTTATGTTTTCATTTTTGTGCCAAATGTTCACGTTCGTGCTGCTTCTTTTGGCCCAGAGACATCGCACGACTTCAAACACAGCGCGGAGTAAATGCGTCATCCGCATCAGAATGTTATGATTGGCCCAGAGCTGTTGAATTTTGAATTTCAACGGCTCTGGATTGGCCCGGAGTAGACGTCGTACGTCACCGCGTTCTGAACGCGTACGTGCTCATACCGGTAATTTTCCGTCTGCGTTCACACACAGCAGAATTCCGGCAATTTACTGGTAATGTTACAACTTCTCATACCGGTAAATTGCCGGAACGAATTTACTGGTATTTTTGAAAAGGTCCTGTTCACACATGATCTCTTTACGGCAATTTACCGGTAATTTTCCACAAAAGTCTGTATGTGTGAAAGGGCTTATTGATTCTTACATTGTTTTTGCTCCATCCATTAAATAAATATACCACGGGTCCTTAAAAAGTCTTACATCAAATTTAAGGCCTCAAAAAAAAATCTTAAATGGTGCAAGTCCTAATTATGATTGCAAGAGGTCTTAAATTTGGTGGCAGAAACTTCAAAAGGCTATAATCTTATTTAATAAACATGAGTTTCAAAGTCAGGTGTTGCACTGCTTTGTGTACCGGGGAAAATATTCAATATTCATGTGATTTCAAAATTGTAAGTCTGTAAATCATGGTTTTTAAAGTGATTTTACAGTTTAATATGTTACCATAGCCATTTCTCTACCCCACTCATATGTTTTTTTTTGTGCAAGTCTCAAAAAAGGTCTTAAAAAGTCTTAAATTTGAGCTATAAAATCATACAGATACCCAGGCTACGCAGTCATGTTTGATAAGTGTTGCGTAGTTTTAAACCTCTGTATGACCTACACATAAGTCTAAGTGAAAATATGGTGTAATGTGGACAAACACATTAATGTGGGAAAAAGAAAATAACCATAACATTGAAATTTGTGTCAATAACAGAAAATACCCATAACACGCAAGACACCTGCCATGCAGAGGGTGCAGTAAATGCAGGTAATTGTATGGTTGCACTTTTTTCATTACAGTATACTATCGACATTAGGTCATAGCAATGCATCTGGCAACACCTTAATTTTTAGTTTGTTTTTGGAATACTACACACATGCCTGAATACCACTAAGCAAATAATTGAGTGTCAAAATATCATTTTTTTAATCTTAATTTGTCAGATCTGCAGCAACTCATCGAGCAATCTGAGCAGCGAGTGCTGCTCGCAATAGAGAGAATGCAGACAGACATAGCAAATTCTATTCAACTATTCAACAGAATCGTCCTGGTCCGGCACCCATCACAACACCGCCACAGGAGACCATCGAGCAGCCCTGCAAAACAGTCCAGGAGCTGCAAGCGTTAATATTAAAACTGGAGGGCACAGAGGGGAAACAAAGGATGGTATGTTGACATGCACTTTAAAGACCCATTTTGCTTTTTAAGATAATTTGTTGAATTGCAACACTAACACTTGCTTTGTAATCAGGGTTTGAAAAAAAAAATCTATCAATGCGTTCCTGTATATTATTATCATCCCGAACCCTGTTTGAGTTAGGGGTGTCCCCGACTAAGGATTTTCATAGTCGAATCGGAATTTTCGAATCATGCCGATAGTCATCTGATAGTCGAATCATATATTTGGGGGCGGGGCAAAATACATTACCAAGAGTCAGGTCAGTCATTAAACAGCAGTGTTGGGTGTAACGCCTTACTAAGTAACATTTTTAGGTAATTTAATTACAGTTAATTACAAAGTACTTGCGTTACATATATTAAATAATTTAAACAGTTCTAAAATCAATATTGAATTTGAAATCTAAATTTACCATCTAAAGATAAAATTAAATGCAGCGGTGTTAACCCTCCGTGCGCCGGTTTGTTCACTTTCAGATTTTCCTGATTCACAGAGAAACCTTAAATACTCAGATACATATAAGTAGGGTTGCCAACCGTCCCGTATAGCCGAGACCGTGCTGCCGCGACTGAGAGCGGCTCGACGGTGTTTAGTGCCCTGCAGCAGCAGCGAGAGCAAGTGACTTCAGCGCAGATGAAGAGTTCTGCGTTCAAATGCATGCAATAGGCTGAAGCTTGCCGCATCTTATACGAGATAAATAATATATACACCATATAAATAAACCGACTGAAACGTTTTGAAATCACTTGTTGTACCCTACCTGATTGAAAAAAATGAAGTCTTCCACTCTGCCTGTGTCAGTTTGAGTCTTGTTAAAGATTTAAATCTCTGCCTCCAAAATCTTGTCTGTGACGGATTAGAAAGCGCAACTTTAATCTATAGGGGAAGTTGGATTTATTCATGCACATTAAAATATTTATTTAAAGCTTCTTTCTTTTAAGATTCTTATTTACAGCATTATCATAATAGGCTGTATGTTAACTTATTGGGAGAAACCCGGTAGTTCTGTGTGAAATCAGACACTGAGCACTCCCATATAGCCAAAATGGTATGATCATTACACCCCGCGAGTATTCGACTGTGAGATTGGGAATCGAATCAGGCTCCTTGAATCGAAGCATCGAATCGTCGACTGTTCGGGGACACCCCTAGTTTGAGTATAAATAAAAGCTATCCGAATATTAGTATCGCCATTTCTTCTTGCACGTTGTCCTCCATGTGTTTACTCTAAAGTCACGTTTGTCAGCGCGAGATTTCCCGCATTTACAGTCGTGATGTCTACTTTAAAGAGATGGACACTCATTGCCTTTTACATAAAAACAGTTTCCATCCAGGACATACGTTTAAAGGAATACTCAAATCCCTGTTGTATGTGGTGTGCTGTCACACGGGAACAAAACTGTTATATTTTTTATTTGTTTGTTTATTATTTGTTAGTGGTATGCCTAAATCATGTTAATAAACAGTTTACAAATGTTAGTTAAATGTTAGTCAATGTTGAACTAGTGTACACTTTACAATAAGGTTCACAAATTCCCGTAGTAAATACTTTGTTAATGGTAAGTCATGTTAATAAACAGTCTACAAACATGAGAAACATTATCCACTGATGTTTTTAGATGGTTTCCAAGTTTACCAGTAGCCCAAATGAGTTAGTATTGTTTATCCATTTGTGTGTGTTAGCTGCTACATAAACTTGTGTATATACTGTAAGTAGTATAATTAAATAAAGCTTATTAATAAAGCTATTTACAGGCATAGTTCATTTTTAGTTCATGTTAACTAATGCATTAACTAACATTAATTAATGCAACCTTACTGTAAAGTGTTACCTTATTTTTATATGTTGCATAGATCCAGTTTTTGAGCTTGTTGGGAGGCAGCAGCATTGGGGATGCTGTGAGAAGAATCCTCCGGAAACTAGCTACCAATGAGGCCTGGTCAAATTACAGCCTGAAAGGCCGAAAAGGAAAGCTGCCCTTCATGGGGACATCCCTCCACCATATTGTTTTAAGTAAGCTTTTCAAAGCCTCTCTCTCTCTTACTTATTCATGCAACTGTTTTAAAGAGCAAATTATAAACCATGTCTGTACAAATACACTGCCGCAATGTTTAACTTTTTAAAACATAATTTAATCACCATTTCACATGGATGAATTAGCATTTTAATCAATGAGAATAATCAGATTTAATAGAATGTTGTCCTTTACATTGCATAGACATATTTGGGATTTTCACATTTATTATGGTACCTTCTTTTCTAGGTGCTTGTGCCAGACAATTTCCAAAAATCACAGAAAAGGAAATTGATGCATGTATTGGGGAAACCCTTATGCCGAGTTCACACTGCACGATTTTAGCCCGATTTTTCACTCGCCGACAGGTTTTGATAAATCGCCGACAAATGACCTATATCGGAGGCAAATCGGAGCTCGTTCACGCGAATGACAATCGCGCAGTGTGAAATATCACCGACGCGATATGAGGGTATCGCCGACACGTCGCCGACATCCACGAAATATTTGGCATGCTAAATATCTGGAGCTGTCGGCGATTCACAATCCTGCTGTGTGCAATGATTTCTGGCTGAAAACTACATCGCGATGACCTTCAGCCAATGAGAGACAGATACAGGGCAGAGGGAACTTCAGTGAGGAGTTATGGACCATATCAGTATTTTAATATGTACAATTATATCATACAGAAACAAGCACAAACGCTTGACCAGCCGCAACATCAGCTTAACAGTTAACAGTTACTGCAAAATTATTATTTACCACTCTTTGCACAACACAGTTTTTCTTTTTGTAGCTGGAAATCAGCACACAGACAATTTGCTGGCTATATTTTTTAAATACTTCCAGTCTCGCTCAAGAACAACGGTCTGACGCACACAGGTTCTCGCGTTATTTCCTTATCACTTCTCGCGTGGGTTTTGTTGTGAAACGTAGTTTGCGGATCAGACAGAGTTGTCGGTGATTCTTCCTATTGTGAAATCGTGCAATGTGAAAGCCCCTGTCGGTGATCCATCGTGCAATGTGAACACAGCAGCGACTGAATGCTACCCCAGATAGTCACGCAGTGTGAAAACAACAGCGATCCGACGAGTTTGAAAATCGTGCAGTGTGAACTCGGCATTAAATATGCACCTCACCGTGCCAAGGTGGTCTTAACACCTGTAAGCTGTTTTATTCACTGAGCTATTATTAACCCTACATGCAGACACACACACACACACACACACACACACACACACACACACACACACACACACAGCAGGTAAAATAAGTATTGCATCATTTTTCTCAGTAAAAATATTTCTAAAGGTCCTGTTGACTTGAAATTTTCACCAGATGTCGGTAAAAACCCGAGTAATCCATAATATCCATACATACACACATAGTATAAGAAAACAAAACAAATAAGTTCAGAAATTAAGTTATGTGTAAAAAAAATTATGACACAGAGAAAAAGTATTGAACACATGTAGAAAGGAGGTACAAAAAGGCATGGAAAGCCAAGAATCCAGCAGAAATCTATCAGTAATTAGAAAGCAATCCAGCCCCTCGTCAGTGGAAATTAATATTAGCTGCTTCAGTCCCTATACCTACAGTACCAGGATGATGAAGGTGAAACACGGGTGACAATGATCCCAAACACAGCCAAGGAAACTCGACTGGTTTCAGAGAAAGAAAATAAATCTGCTAGAACGGCCAGCCAATCAACTGACTTCAATCCAATAGAAAATAAGAACTAAAGATCAGGGTTTATAGAAGAGGCCACAAAACCTTCAAGATTTGAAGACAAAATCACACCTGAGCAACGCATGCCACTAGTTTCTCCTACAGGAGGCGTCTTGAAGCTGTCATTACCAACAAAGGCTTTTGTACAAAGTATTAAATAAATTTCAGTAGTTCAATACTTTTTACCTGTGTCAATCCATGACATCTGGTAAAAAAAATCATGTCAACAGCACCTTTAGATACACAGGAAGGCCTTTGAGCCGAAACGTTTGTGTCCTTGTCCCATTGGTGATAAAGGTAGAATAAAACGAAAAGAAAAGACGTTTCATGAAGAGTGCGGATCATGGTTTTTTATAATAAGTGATTTAATGGATTAACGCACCTAAACGAAAGATCAAACGACGGAAGAGCACGGTGCAAACAACTTTTCTGGAACAGCACCTTTAGAAAAGTATTTACTGAGAAAAATCGTGATGTGTATTCAATACTTATTTTACCCACTGTGAGTGTGTGTGTGTGTGTGTGTGTGTGTGTGTGTGTGTGTGTATGTACGCGTTTTTGTGAAAAGTCAGGACATAGATGTGTATAATGACGAGGGTATGACAGGTATTACAAGGTGAAGGTGACATCTCAGGACATTGACCCATGTCCCCACTTTTCAAAACGCTTATAAATCACTCAGAATTAGTTTTTTTGGGGGAAAGTTGAAATGCACAGAGTCTCCTGTAAGGAGTAGGTTTAGGTGTAGGGTTGGTGTAGGACAATAGCACATACAGTAAGTACAGTATAAAAACCATTACGCCTATGGAGAGTCCCCACTTTACACAAAAACAAACATGTGTGTGTGTGTGTGTGTGTGTGTGTGTGTGTGTGTATATATATATATATATATATATATATATATATATATATATATATATATATAAAATCTCTAGAAGAGCATAACTATTTGATTTATCCCTTCACTTATTTACTTGGTACATACAGTGGTACTAAACCTACCTAAAACATTATCAGTTTTTTTTAGCTTATTCTGATACTTATTTTTTAAAAGCAAATTTATTGGCTATTTAATTGTAACAAACAAACTAGCCTTTAACACAGGTTGGTGACCGCTGTTCTAAAGGGTTCAAGCACTTTCAAGCACCACTGTATACACCTAAGTGTAATTAAAAACCATTAAAAAGCAATTGAAGTGATTGGTAAATATTGTTATTTATGCTTTTTTTTCAGGCAGCAGAAGAACAACTCGGGGCACCTCCTGAAGATGCAGACAGTGACTGATACATTACCAACAGGCGTTATCAATTGGAATACTGCTTGAGTCTTAGTACTTATTGAGCTGTTGCGTTTGCTTGTATGTGTTTGCCTGACGAAGGTCTCTGGACCGAAACGTTGTTTTTTAAAATAAATAAATAAATAAAGGGAATAACAGTGTGCAGATCTTTTTTCCACTTTTTTTATTCATTTCTGTTAACCAGCTCAGGCAAATGTTAACAGATACAACAATATCTGTACAATACAATTTTAATAATGTCCTATTAGTAAATTTTGAAATGAACATTAACGTAACAAATTACTAATGTTAATGCATGCTTTAGAAGTACTGTGTAATGAACCTATTTTTTGTGTTTTGCTCCCCTTATGTTCCCTGTGACCCAGTTTTTCCCCTGTCTTGATTATTAATTGATTCCAGGTGTGTCCCCTTAGTTCCCTCGTTATCCTGTCTTTAAAAGCCCCAGTCCTTTCAGGTAGTATTTGTCAGTCTTTGAGTGTCTACCCTGCCTGTGAGCTGTGTTCCTGTTTGCATTAAATACTCTCCTTCTGTGAATCCCTCGTCTCCTCGTTCCTGGTTCCTGTGCTTCCCTTGAAGCTGCGACACACGTATTTGTTTTCCAAATTGTCTTCTGAAAGAGCTTCTTGGCACTTTGTAAAGCTAATTGCTAAAGCTATCATTGTCTCTGCCGGTTTTCACTGATGCTGCCTTCGGGTGCTCCCAGAATAATCGTGAATAGGAATGTGGTAGTTAAAAGTTGCGTATAAAAGCTGTGAGTCGATCGCTTGAAGTTGTCGAGCTCATATTCAGAAGTGGGCCTTCTAAAGTTTATGATAGCATGAGTCCAGCTATGCTGCTATTTTTATCGCGCCGTGCTCCCCGTCTGTGTAATTCATAAACGAGAATTTATTATGCACTGTATGATCAGATGACTGACTTTGAAACAGAGTATGTTTTCTGTAAAGATAACAGGCTTGTACTAATAGTGGAATGTTTATTTGCAAAGACTAGCACTGCTAATGCCAGAGTTTGGGCTCTTGAAGCTCCGCCCTCTTCTCCGGGAGCAACAGCTCATTTGCATTTAAAGCAACATACTCTGAATCAGTGAGTTTTGGCTCATACCCTAAAAGTGTCAATTTATACAAGCTATTTATCCCTCGGGTATTTTGAGCTAAAATTTCACATATACGCTCTGGGGACATCAGAGACATATTTTACATCTTGTAAAAAGAGGCATAATAGGTCCCCTTTAAAATATATTCAAATAGAAAACAATCATTTTAAATAGTAAAAATATTTCACAATATTACTGTGTTTGCTGTATTTTGGATCAAATAAATGCAGGCTTGGTGAGCAGAAGAGACTTAAAAAAAAAAGTAAAAATCTTACTGTTCAAAAACCTTTGACTGGTAGTGTATATCATATCATATATATATGGGGTGTCAACGTTAACGCGTTAATACATGCAATTAATCAAAAAATTGTAACACGTTAATATTTTTTGACGCAAATTAATTGTTTGATAAGGTTTGACCCCAACTTCTTCCCGTCATCTCAGCGTGGAAGGTTATCTATCATTGTGTGATGAGGGTACAGCAGTGTTGCCAGGGTAACAGCACAAGTGAGCTATTTTGAAAATACAGTTGCGGGAAAAATGACAGAGCCGTGGGTTGCGGTTTTTTGGTCTACTTTTATAATGTACCACAGCCGCCCCAAAGTGTATATAGACAAATAAAAATGAAAATAGATCCTTTTACTAATGTGTATTATACTTGGAATGTATCCATGGCGACTTAAGTACGGAGAGACGGTAACATCACAAACAATGTGAGTTTCAGCAGAGCAGCAGAAATAAACATGACAGCCACTATAGATTATATAAGATAATAAACACACGGTTACGATAGATATGGTCTGTATGTGATTTTCTCGAGTTGAATGTGTACGTCTGAAATGCTAATTTTTGCAGCGATATAAAAGGCTACAAATCGCATATTTTAACAACAGTAAACGACCAAATTCCACATGTGATCGCAAAAGGAAGTTATTACAAACACTTGATGGTGGTTTGAAGTGAGTTCTGAGTAAAAGTGCACTATTAATCTCATAAATTGTCTTATGTAGCATGATGCTAATATTAACTCTAATGCAGCGGCAGAACAGGTCCAATTCTTCTTCATAATGCATTTTGTCATAATACTCCACGTAAGGTCGCAAGAAATGTTTTGTTGTATTTATTTAGAAACACTTTTGGTAATAGTTGGGTAAATGTATACTGGGATTGAAGCAATGTGGCTTGGTAAACGTTTTATTGCCTGTTTAAAGGCTGATAATGGCTGAATAAAAACAAAAGAATAATGATAAAAGAATAATAAGGATTATGTCTCATACCTCGCAGAAGTGTGAAAGGTTCTGTTTCCTTAAATCCTTTGTCATGCATTTCTTTATTTCAACACATTTACAGGTAAATCCTAGTATTTTAAATTTGCGATTATATTCTATAATGGGTTTTTTGAAATAACATATTTAACCAATAGCAGAGTCTTCTGAGGAGAGGCGAGCAGTTCATTCTGTGTCACATTGTTACACAACCATCAAACACACTCTATACAGTCTAAGCGACACTTTACCGGCTCATTTCTGTGTTGTTTCTGGTGTTTTCCAACTGAAATAAACATTAGTGCAGCAGCAGCAGCGAGCATGTGAGGAAAGAGTTCATTCAGACCGGATTGATTTTGAGTGCTGGTCTGTGGGATTGTGTCGATGTTTGTAGTGAGAAGAACTATTACTGGATGTGAAGTCACAAGCCAAAGTTTGAGATCTGTGCTGGGAATCGATCTCAAGTTCTGCTGATGCAGTCTTATTTCTACTCTTCTGACATCTTTGGCGAATCAAATCTGTTAGTTGCTTTGTTAAAATATACTGAAACAGAGATTACATGAGTTACACGTTAGCTGTTATTTTAAATCCATACATACATATTAATATAGTGAATTATGAATCAAATTTGACTCTTAAAACATTAAATATTGCTTTGTGCGTGCTCTTTATTTGAAGATGTTTTATGGCCATTGTCTGTTTCTGTAAAACTCTAACATGTTAATGACATGTACTGTATGTAGTTATCAGAAAATCTAACTATTTAGATTAGAGATGCATATTATGGTGCTGTAGGTCAGTTATTTGCATTCGAGTTTGTTTTTGTATTATGCTTTATACATATTGCGAGAAATAACCTTATTGTTGTTCAACTGAGAATGTTTTATAGGCTTTTAGCATATATCCTGACTCAAATAATCTGTTTCTAAGAGCAAACACTCAGAATAAAGTGAGATATCCTGACTCAAATCATAAGTCATAAGTCATAAGTCACCTTTATTTATATAGCGCTTTTACCAATACAGATTGTGTCAAAGCACTTAACAGTATCAAATTGGAGGACAGAGTGTCAGTAATATATAATAAGATTAAACATTCAATTTTCAGTCAAAGGCATTTCATTATTGAATTCAGAGATGTCATTGTCTAGCTCAGTTTAGTTTAAATAGTATATGAGCAATCAAATCGGCGATAATCACTAGAAATTAGGTGTCCCCAACTGAGCAAGCCAGAGGCGACAGCGGCCAGGAACCAAAACTCCCTCTGAGACAGAATGGAGAAAAAAACCTTGGGAGAAACCAGGCTCAGTCGGGGGGCCAGTTCTCCTCTGACCAGACGAAACCCACAGTTCAAAAGTTTCAGGTTCTAACGATAGTAGTATTATGTAGTTAGGTATTTTATTATATTTTTAGTTATATTTTTTAGTTTTAGTGTATTTTAATCGAGGTCTCCGGGGGTCATCTGGGTGTCCTGGTCTCCGCTGATGATCAGGGCTGCAGACATCATCTCTTGGTGCTGATCCACCATCTGATCATAGGAAAGAAACAGACAAATATTAGCGTAGATGCCATTCTACTTACGATGTAACGAGTACACCGTGTGTTGTGGGAAGTGTTCCCGGTTCCGGTTGATCTAATTAATGCAGCCTAACAATCCTTTAACGGATTTGAATAATAGAAGCGTATTAGTGTGTTATGTGTACGCCAGGGTAAAGAGATGGGTCTTTAATCTAGATTTAAACTGACAGAGTGTGTCTGCCTCCCGAACAGTGTTAGGTAGACTGTTCCAGAGTTTGGGTGCTAAATAGGAAAAGGATCTGCCGCCCGCAGTCGATTTTGATATTCTAGGTATTATCAAACGGCCAGAGTTTTGAGAACGCAGCGGACGTGGAGGACTATAATGCGATAAGAGCTCGCTCAAGTACTGAGGAGCTAAACCATTCAGGGCTTTATAAGTAATTAACAAGATTTTAAAATCTATCCGATGTCTGATAGGGAGCCAGTGCAGTGTTGACAGAACCGGGCTAATATGGTCATATTTCCTGGTTCTAGTAAGGACTCTAGCTGCTGCATTTTGGACCAACTGTAGTTTGCTGATCAAGCGTGCTGAACAACCACCCAATAAAGCATTACAATAGTCTAGCCTTGAGGTCATAAACGCATGAACTAACATTTCTGCATTTGACGTTGAGAGCATAGGTCGTAATTTAGATATGTTTTTGAGATGAAAAAATGCAGTTTTACAGATGCTAGAAACATGGCTTTCAAATGAAAGATTGCTATCGAACAGCACACCTAGGTTCCTGACTGATGAAGGAGAATTTACAGAGCAGTGTTTCAAATGTTACAAATGCAGTGTTACAAATCATGTGTTTCTAACAGCATAAAGTGAGATGATCTGCTGATGATCCTGAATGTCTTGTTGAATGAGTGTTGATCGTCTGAGGCTCATCAATATTAACAGCTGCTGAAAACACTCTTTATTTCATGACAATAGCTCCTGTTCTCACCTCATTTATTATGCTGATGTCTTCAGATCTCCTGTAAATTGCCACTTCAAGCTCCTTTGGCATCATCATTACGGTTTCCACCTTCAGTGAGGCATAATAACACCCAAAAATAATAAAAGAAAAATAAAAAAAATAGTGTCAAAGGCTTAGAACTGATTATTTCAACACATGACAACCTGACAGCTCAACAGTAAACCACAAGAAAACATGAGATGGAGTATGTGAACTTGCAACAAAACACATTATTATTATTATAATTATACATTTGATTATTTTATTTATTTCTAAAGAACTCTTCTGAATATGTTGGTGTGCCTTAGTAATCACGTTTTTAACTATTCTGCTGGGATAAATGTTTAACCTATTTACTACTTAAGGGTTAGGTTAGGGTTAGGGTTATGACTCAAATTATTGTGTAATTATTTGTTCCATTTTTTAAAAATAATTTCACACTTTTAAAACTTGAAATAATATTTGTTATCAGTAAATCAATTAATGTAACATTAATTGTGATATAAGTAATTATCTGTCTAATAATGCTTACAAATATAATAGTTACTTCATAATAGAAATGAAATGCTTCTCTGCAAACTGTGCAGTTCGCCTGGTCATTTATATCATAGTTTATGCTTTCTATTGCTTTCTTACCATTATTTATACTTGGAAGAATTATAGATAACATTATTATTTTCTGTTGTCTATTACTATATAAACAAGCTCAGTAACTCAGTGATGGATTTTTGATTTTGGCAGATCAGCTCCTCCCACACTGGAACTCATCATCAGTGAAGCTCCTCCCACACTGGAACTCATCATCAGTGAAGCTCCTCCCACTGCAGTTCAACAATAAATGCTGGAAGGTTCCCATCAGTTCAGAAGTGAAGACGAGCGTCAGAGCATCAGGAAGAGCTGAAATCTGATCAAAGACTGAGTTTATTAAAGAGGACAGAGAGAAGATGAGAGATCCAGAGCCCTGCAGAATCAAACACACTGAAGATACTCAACAACAAACAGGTTGGTGTTTATTCTTGGTTTCTCATTCATTCATGTTAGAAAGATTTAAGCGCTTCATCAGATTTAGATAAACAGTTAAACTATGAAATGGGTACAAAATGTTCTTTTTGGGGGGATTTTAACTAATGATCTATAATGAGAGGTTTGAGAAACTTTAATACCGAGTGTCAACATCAGGTCAGACTTAGTTTACCTCTTATATTTTATATATTATATCTGGTTCACAATTCTTTTCAAACAAACCACAATATTTATTACATTTTTCAATATAGTTTACAGCATTGCTATTTTTTTTTTTTCAGTAATAAATGATTTAAGCAAAACTTGATTTATAGTTAAGGATAAATTTGCATTTCTCATAAATGATAAGTTATTTATAATCATGGAGATGTAGCTTAATGAATGTGATCAGCACTGTACAGTTTGTGTGAAAACTGAGACAATGGATCGATTTCTTGTCTTTCCGTTATGCTGTAAAAAGAGCCCAGATGATGTCACTTCCTGTCACAATTAAAAAACAAAACACACTATGTTTTTAAAGGGGAAATCATGTCGTAAGTAAGTGT
This sequence comes from Acrossocheilus fasciatus, assembly GCA_036784905.1. Taxonomy (NCBI): domain Eukaryota; kingdom Metazoa; phylum Chordata; class Actinopteri; order Cypriniformes; family Cyprinidae; genus Acrossocheilus; species Acrossocheilus fasciatus. The sequence goes on from CM071940.1 coordinate 52,820,753, forward strand.
GTATTTCAGTACTTTGATCTGCTGAGATACGGCCAGACACAGACGGCCCTCACACCCCACTGAGTGCAGATGTGAGGTAGAGAGGTTAGAGACGTGTTGCCTGCTGCAGACGCTGTGTCCATCCAAACCACCTCCTGTTCCTCAGCAAGGTGTGAACTCCCGAGTCTCTGAGGCTAGTCAACGCTGAGTCCAGCTGTTAGCTCGTGGCTCCATTCGGACAATGCTTGTCTTTGTCTGAGCAGCCAAATCAAGTCAAGTCACCTTTGTTTATATATAACGCGTTACACAATTAAGTGCTAAAGGATATTTTGTGAAAGGCTCAGGGTGATTCTGTGGCCAGATCAGCCTGTTACACTGAATATCTCCCATACACTCAGCATCATTTCCATGCCAGCTATTTACGGCTAGATTTGGTTAAAAATCCATTTGGGATTTTTCTGGTTACAATTGTGATTTGCTATATAAAATGTATTTTTTTTTTTTCAACAAATTTATACATGTATGGGTTGAACATGGCATTTTCACTGTCCCACAAGATAAAAATGAATGTGATTAATATTGTCATTATTTAAAATGCAGTAAATGGTTATACATTTCTTTGGCCTGCATGGACCTGTTGTTATAAAAGCTGCAGTGTTATTAGAGGTTTTTTACATTTTGAGCTAAATCTCAAAGTTGTCCTATGGTGTGACTGTCCCAAGCATGGTTCAGTAAATTACAACTTTTATAAATGAAAAAGAAAAGCATAAAAATGTTAATAAATACACCTGGCATAATTGTACAGGTGTCTATTTTAGTAAATAGCAATCATTTTTTTTCATCTATATTTCTGAAAGTGTAGGAACTTGATACATTTTGTCTCTGAAACCATGTCCTCTGGTGTGACACCATATCCTGATTTTAAGTCGGCCTTTTCCAGAGAAAACTGTAATTAGTTGAAGAACCTCATTCGTGATCGTGTTCCTGAAGCCCATGACACGAGCACATGGTCAGCTTTTCTCTCAGAATTGTTCAAATATTTCACTTATTTGGAACCACTACAAAAGTGTTATTTTTGGTGTCCTTTGGTGTGACACACCTAAATGATATTTTTAAATTAAAAACATTGTTAAACATTTATAATCATGGAAAATTATGAAAATATGTCTTGCTAGCCACTAATGACAGGTTAGCTTTGAATAGCAAGGTCATTAATTGACAGAAAAATGCTGAAACGTCCTACGGTGCGACCGGTAATGTCCTCCGGCGTGACGCCTGTACTGTCACACCACAGGACAAAGACATCACACCAGAGGACAAGGTCTCTTTAACAAGCATTTTATATAATTCAATAAGATTTGTTTAACTCCTTTTATTCTTTTTTGATCATTTTCAGTGTTCTTAAATGCAATAATTACGTTAATTAAACTATTTTCTGATGTTTTTACAGAAAACTTGTACTGTTATGAATTGTCACGAAAATAAGCATAAAATGTGTTACTATGTTTTTGAGACAGAAAGAATTGAGGGAGAGAAATTAGTGGAAGAGAGAGGACATGAGAATATAGACAGAAAATGAACAGGGATCTATGCAGAAGGGATCCTAAGAGAACGAAGCAGAAAGAATATAGAATAATAATGATGCCTTAAAGAGCAGCCATATAGTTAAAGAAAAATCCATTCACATCTTCATGAATATAGAATATAGTTTGAATATCAATCATATTTAACTCTTGCAGGGGGGGGGGGGGGGAGTTTCAGTAACATACTGATTGACTAAAAGACTGAATTTTGTTGTTTATAAATTATTTTACATATTCTCAATTAAATAGAAATACTTTAATAACCACCATTTCTGTCCTTTAGTGTGACCTAATGTCCTACGGTGTGACGCACATAAAAGAACCACAGATTTGTTTTTATCTCAAAACATCTTAAAAAAGCAGTTAATTATATTGTTAATTATAATTTCATATTAAATAAATAGCATTATATGAAAAATAAGTGTCTAACAATGAAGATAAATCTCTCTCATGCTATTTATGTATTAAGAGGGTTTTTTTTCCTTAATTATTGCTGTCACACCATAGGACAAATTTATGGTACAGCTTGGTAAAAATGTTTTAAAAAAACCATGAAAGAATTGATGAAGTTAGTGACCCTTTATATTTTCTCAAAGATCAGACTTCACACTACATAAATATATGCATTTCTTCAAAAAAAAGGTCTTTGACAAATGGGCAGTAAAAAATGCTTTTTTTGTAAACTACGCACATGCATAGTTGACAAATTTTTGTAAAAGCCCTTTTTTGCAATAACTTTGCCATAGTATCCTTTCAAATGTTAAAGTTCCCACAGTCATTGCATGTGCTTTTTTTATTTCAGAGCTGATGGAAGAGAGCGAGGAGAGTGAAGAACTGAGTGAAGTGGAGGAGGAGCATCATGACAAACCTGAAAAAAAGACATTTTTAAAGAAAAGAAAAGCCAAGAAATTAATCACCTGCACTCAGTGTGGAAAGAGTTTCACAAACAAACATAGTCTTGAGGGCCACATGAGAGTTCACACCGGAGAGAAACTGTTCACGTGTGATCAGTGCGGGAAGAGTTTCTCAACCAAACGTAATCTTAAACTTCACATGAGAGTTCACACCGGGGAGAAACCGTTCACGTGTGATCAGTGCGGGAAGAGTTTCACACACAAACATCATCTTGAGCGTCACATGAGAGGTCACACTGGAGAGAAACCATTCACGTGCGATCAGTGCGGAAATCAATTCAAAGAAAAACAAAGTCTTGAGGATCACATAAGAATTCATACTGGAGAGAAAGCATTCACGTGCTATCAGTGTGGGAAGAGCTTCAAGCTATCATCATACCTTCATGCTCACATGAGGATTCACACAAGAGATATGATGTACCCATGTGATCAGTGCGGCAAAACATTTCTTCGGTCATCCGAACTGAACATACACCTGGCAGTTCATACGAAGGAGAAGCCACATTCCTGTTCTGAATGTGGAAAGAGTTTTTCACTGCTGCAAAGTTTACGTAAACATGAGAAAATGCATGCTGAAGTGAAAGACTACATGTGCTTTGAGTGTGAGAAGACTTTTACTACAGCGAGCTGTTTAAAACTGCATGAGAGGATTCACACTGGAGAGAAACCTCACAAGTGTTCACACTGTGACAAGACATTCAATCTGTCAGGAAATCTGAAAAGACATGAGAAGATCCACAGCAGAGAGAAAGCAAACACATGTGATCAGCACGGAAAGAGTTTCTCTATTAAAAGTCACCAGAAACGACACATGAAGATGCATGCAGTGGAGAAACCGGATCACTGCGATCCATGTCAGGAGAGGTTCGTCCAGTTATCATCTTTATTCATTCATACAAAACAAAAAAAACAATCACAGTCTGAAATCACTGTAAGCAGTTCATCTTTATGTGCTGAGCAGTAAAGTAAGTTAGATTCCTTTCAGCCACACTGAGCAAAAGGACATTTTGTTGTTTGCTTGATATCTGCTTTGATATTTTAATATTATGAGAAACTGAGACATACGACCCGGATTCCGGAAAAGTTGGGAGGGTTTTTAAATTTGAATAAAATGAAAACTAAAAGACTTTCAAATCACATGAGCCAATATTTTATTCACAATAGAACATTTATAACATAACAAATGTTTAAACTGAGAAATTTTACAATTTTATGCACAAAATGAGCTCATTTCAAATTTGATGCCTGCTACAGGTCTCAAAATAGTTGGGATGGGGGCATGTTTACTATGGTGTAGCATCTCCTCTTCTTTTCAAAACAGTTTGAAGACGTCTGGGCATCGAGGTTATGAGTTTCTGGAGTTTTGGTATTGGAATTTGGTCCCATTCTTGCCTGATATAGGTTTCTAGCTGCTGAAGAGTTCGTGGTCGTCTTTAACATATTTTTTGTTTAATGATGCACCAAATATTCTCTCTTGGTGAAAGATCTGGACTGCAAGCAGGCTAATTCAGCACCCGGACTCTTCAACTATGAAGCCATGCTGTTGTATTAGCTGCAGTATGTGGTTTTGCATTGTCCTGTTGAAATACATGCCATCTGGAGGGGAGCATATGTTGCTCTAAAACCTTTATATACCTTTCAGTATTCATAATGCCTTCCAAAACATGCAAGCTGCCCATACCGTATGCACTTATGCACCCCCATACCATCAGAGATGCTGGCTTTTGAACTGAGCGCTGATAACACGCTGGAAGGTCTCCTCCTCTTTAGCCAGGAGGACACGGCATCCGTGATTTCCACTTTTCCACTTTGAAACAGTCCATTTTAAATGAGTCTTGGCCCACAGGACACGACAGCACTTCTGGACCATGTTCACATATGGCTTCCTTTTTGCGTGACAGAGCTTTAGTTGGCATCTGCAGATGGCGCGGCAGATTGTGTTTACAGACAGTGGTTTCTGGAAGTATTCCTGGGCCCATTTTGCAATGTCAATGACAGAATCATGCCGATGAGTGACGCAGTGTCTTCAACCTTGTCCCTTATGCACAGAGATTTCTCCAGTTTCTCTGAATCTTTTGATGATGTTATGCACTGTAGATGATGAGATTTGCAAAGCCTTTGCGATTTGACGTTGAGGAACATATTTTTTTAACATGTAATTAGTACATAGTGTAGAAACTGAAATAGTTATTGTTCATCTCTTATTAAAAATGACATGTTTGTTTATGGCAGAACTTCCAGAAATCAGTCAAAAGGAGAGAGCACGAGTGATTCAGAACCTGCAGAATGAACCGTCATGATGCTGAAGATCAAACAGGTTGGTGTTTATTCTCCCTTCCTCATTCATCACGCTGAAGAAGTCTGTGCCCTGTAGGAAACGATGTGATTGTTAGCGGATTACATGTCAAGCCTAAACAATTTAGAGTTTCATGACCAAATTAGTGATTTATTACACAAATCATTTTCATGACGTTAAAATAGATCATAATCCTGCACAGCAGTTGTCGAGCAAATTTGATGGATTACAATGACTAACAAAACTCATCAGTGGTCTTGACGTTTGGGTTTTCATCACTTTTCATTTCACATTTGTCTATCATTTGAAATCTCACATGATTTAATGTTTCTTTTAGACCTGACAGACGTGAACAAGAAAAGAAAACCAGAAGCCAAAAAAATCTGCCGCCTGCCCTCAGTGTAAAAAAAGACTGAGGTGTAATTCAAGGCTAAATGAGAGTTCACACTGGAAAAACCAATCAGGCCAGAGTTCAGGGAGCTAAAAAAGAGGCCAGAACACTTTTAAGAGAGATATGAATCTGATAGTATTTTTAACTTGTTCTTCATTGTTTTTCATTAAAACATCTAGTTTTTCTTCCACTTCTCTTTTCTTTAGATGCTTTGACTCTCTAATATGTCCATCTCATTCATTTTTACTTTTACTTAATTTTTGAATTTGCTTCAAGTAATAATTGATTAAACTCTACTCATTTTATCAACATCTTATTGGTATTGTCAGTTTTTATTTTCTGATTCTGCTTGCATTAGGAATAATTTCTTTGTTTGAGCTCTGAAAGCCATGAGGTATTATGTTTGCTTTTGGGGCTTTCTATGTGTTTCTCAATAGAGCTTAAATGCCTAATAAATGATATTTCACTGCACACATGACTGACATTGAATGACGCCTCCATCCCGTCCCTCATTCAGTGAGCATCGAGTCTTCTGAGGTGAGGTGAGCAGTTCAGCTCATTTTTACTCAACCATCAAACTTAAACTTAAAGCCACATTTTACAGGCTCATTTCTGTGTTTTCATCAGGTTCAGTGCTACTTGTGCTTCTTTTCTGGCATCTTCCTATGCTGAAATCAGCAGGTATGGAATATTTTTATTAGTAAGAACATAAATGAAATATAATCAATGGGATTATAGCCTTTCATGTGAACACGTAATTTTGCTATTTGTCACAGCTGTGTTCCCAGTGTTCCTCTTGCTCAGCTTTGTATCAAGACATGAACACATACTTGGGTTTTAAAAACTCTTTATTTGTGTCAGCGAGGTGGAGGGACGGATTACCTTCAACCAGACCGTTGTATTTCAGACTCTGAAGTAGGCTTGGGCGGTAATACGGTAATATGGTATACCGCAGGATCTAAAAATAGCAACGGTATCAGTTTCAATACCGTTACACCATCATAAAAAACAATGCACTTATATAGGAGACGAGGATTAAATATTAAATATAATTTATTTAATGCCTAAAAATGCGTATGCTTGGTTGTCATCACGTGACAGCGTGGAGGAGAAAGAGAGAGAGGGGGAAAGATGGCGAGTCGCGCACCAAGTGACCAGGGTAGGGTTGCACCAGCCATTCGTAAGTTCTTACTTAAATTAGAATGTTAAGTTCACACTAGAGGCTAGTAACTACTTGCTAGTTTGCAACTAAATTTGTACTTACTTCGGTTGCACCAGCTGTTCGTTAAGCAGGACGTAGCTAGTAGTTCTTAAGCTCTCCGTAAAGTAATGCGTAGTCGCATAAAATGACGTTTACCCTAAATCATCCAATAGAAACCTTCAAATACGCGAGCAGAACTTGTTTAAATGTTTTAATTAATCCTTCATTCTAACTTCTTTCGCCTCACGTATACTAACGGTAAAAACAAGTTTCCATTAAAAACGATACATTAATAACATTAGTCTATATGTAAGCTATTTTTATATGTAAATAACATTCAGAAACTGTAATCGAAATAAATAAGGATCAATAAATACTGAAAGAAAAAAAAAACATAAGAAATGCCATTTATTTATTGTTTCATCTGACATGCGCAAACACGGACCGAAGTGCACAGAGGCGCGCTGTAGATGGGGTGTTGAAGACGGGATAAAAAAGAAACAAAGTACTTTTATTCACATATTGTTCTCTCTCTTAATATGTACGTGAGTGTAAATGTCAGCAGCATCATATATGCCTAAAGGATTGGAGGTTGTCAGGTAAAAGAAGAGCATATTGATGCAATTCACTCAGTCTGCTATTTTATTCCAACCGTTACTCCTGACCAGACGCGTCCGTAAATATTTAGTTTATACGTAGAGTTACACTTCAACTAAGTGTAATGGTGCAACGAAAAAATATTTAGTAGTCCGTAAGTTGTAACTTAGTGCCCATTTACGTCAAAACTAGGCTAGGTTGTAACTTACATTCAGCTCGTGCAACCGGCCCCTGGGTCTCGAAAAAGAACACAACTTCTGCAGTTTGGCAGTATTTCGGGTTTCGACCGAACGAGAAGGGAGAGGCGGTAAATACGGACGAGGAAATTTGCAAATTGTGCAACAAAAAGGTGACCGCGAGAGATGGAAATACCTCGAACCTAAGGTGACACTGTCTGAGCCTTATGTCATAATTTTTTTATTATTCACGGTAATACCGTATACCGAGGTAAAATAGGGAGGAGGTTTGACGGTATCAAAATTTGGATACCGCCCAAGCCTACTCTGAAGTGTGCATGTGTGTTTGTGTGTGTATTTCATATTTTGGCTGGTTATATATATAAAAAAATAAAAAAAAGAAAACCGTTCCCAATCCTTGTTTTTAATAGTTTCTGTGCACAGATTTTCCTTTGAGAGGTCCTCTTTTCATATTTCACCTGTTATGTCATCAATTGCTCTGGTTAACCTTGTAGTTTTTTTGTTTTTGAATCATTCTCAGTAATTGTGCTTATATATGTTCTGTCATAATCATCACAAAATCAACACTGTTTCAAATGTAAATCGGCTGTTTGGGGTTTTACATATTTCTTTTTTAAATCCCTCATCACCAAAAAATCTAAATGACTACTACATGTAATGCAATATAAAGCATGTACTTGACACATTTTGCTGTCCCTAGGTTGCACAGAACATATGCTAATACAATACATACTATATGAAATGTATTTGAACAGACTAAAGCTATACTGTATAGGTTTTTAGAAATGTTGACTACTAAATTCTACAGAATTCACGCACATAGAAAACCTAAGCCTAGAGGGAAATTGCATACCGTTTTTATTCGTGTTGTGCGACGTGGTAGCCTCAAGACATATTATTAAAATATTTCTTTTTTCGTTATTTATTTGGATAGGGGAGTTTGGATGTGACATTCGCTCTTATAAGATGATCACCTGTAACTATGGGTAGATGTGTACATCTCAAACCATCAGATCCATCCACACTGAAGCCCATCCTTCACAAGCAACTGACAATCATACGTTTCAACAGCATAGAGGGCAGTTACACACAGTGTAGTAAAAGAAGTGTAACTTTAAAATAGAATTCTTTGACACATAACATTTGTGACCCTGGACCACAAAACCAGTCTTAAGGGGTTGTCTACATCATCTGAAATCTGAAAGAATAATCTTTCCATTGATGTATGATTTGTTGGACAATATTTGTCTGAGATACAACTATTTGAAAATCTGGAATCTGAGGGAGCCAAAAAAATCAAAATACTGAGAAAATCACCTTTAAAGTTGTTCAAATGAAGATCTTAGCAATGCATATTACTAATCGGAAATGAAGTTTTGATATATTTACGGTAAGAAATTTACAAAATATCTTCATGGAACATGATCTTTACTTAATATCCTCATGATTTTTGGCATAAAAGAAAAAATCAATCATTTTTGGCTATTGCTGTAAATATACCCCAGCGACTTGTTTTGTGCTCCAGGGTCACATACAAGTTGACAAAATCTGTAATCACGTGCAAATGCATATGTATTTTTTTTCTACAAGCATCAAGTACAAGGTTTGCAGTATTAATGATTTTTCATAGAGGTATTAGAGGTTAATAGTTTTACAGTTTATAAAAGTTACAATCAAATCATTTTCATTATAATTTTCCAGATAATTGTCATTCTGATTAAGAAATGCAACATATCATTCAATATAGATTCCCTAAAAATGAATGCACACTTAAAATTTGTTGAAACAACTTAAAAATAAAAAAAGGTCTGCCTGTAGATCAGCTATGACATCCAGCACAAAGATCTGCAGAATTATTGGACATGATTATTGTTTTATAATTCTGACAGTGATTATAAGTGTAATGAAATTATAATAATCTGCATAAAACGTCACTTAAAATAGTCTCCCAAAAAATGTTTGCAATGCCTCGGTGAGGCGTTATCTTTATGGGACCCCTGTCTGCTTTAGTCATTATTATTGAAACACCTGAAATGTTGCTCCATACAGGTTTTCCAACTCTTCCTCTAAATCAGACACACTCATGTCCTCAACAGTGGAGTTATTGTCATTGGTTCCAGTGACTCCCCATGAGTCTGAGCATCTGTTCCTCTGGTCTAAGCAGCAGTATGCGGTCCAGAAATGACTAGGCACGTTCACTCTGTTGTTTAAGTTATGAGCGCCTGGCACCACCCCTGTCACAATATAGACTGGTTGCAAATGACATTCACTTTCCAGATATTCTGCCAGTGATTTTTCTACATCCCACCACGAAACACTGTTAAAGTAAGGGGCTTGTGGAGCGGCGTTGGTGAGGGTGAAGGTGGCACGAGCACATCTCTGTGAGTTTGCCAGGTAGACCGGTGCCAGGTGACCTCTGTGGTATCCAGAGCCATAATAATCTCTATGCAGAGCTTGACGGGCTCCGCGCACTCGAATATCCACAGACCCCTCAGATGCCACGTTTGGTCCTCCATTATTATCATCAATCTGTAATATTATATCAAGTGAAAGATATGTTTGAGAATGCTACAAATAAGAAAAGCAAAGGTACATTCCAGTTCATAGGCAGCATTCATCCTTTAGCTTTTCCTGCTACACAATACACTTGTGATGCTACACTCTTTTGCTTTGGAATCATTCATCTACATTATTTAATTCTCTGTTTATCGAATCAAGTGTTTATGTGTATGGTTTTCTAAATTAAGCCATGCCTTAAATGTCGATTTGACTTACAGCACTTCGCTCAAGAAATTCACTGCAAAACAGACACTTCTTGATGTTATTACTAAAGCTCTACTCCAGCATTGTCACAGTTATTAGGATGCATTGTTTGTTTTAGTAATGGATGGTAAAATACTTTCACTATGTACTATACATTTTGTATTGGTGTAAATGGAATGAATTTAGATAATAATATAATAATGTTTATGATTAAATAACAATGTTCCACTTACTTGAGGTTCAATGTACCAACTAGCCTGTCTTCTACAGTGCCGTATCCCTTCAAACCTGTAGGCTGAGTACACAGGGATCTTGTTGAACGTGTCATAAAATGTGGCATAATAATCAACATAATTGTGCATTTGGCAGAGCTGCCTGTACTGTCGTCCGGGAAATCTTGTGGGTGATCTTCCATTTGCAAAAAATTGGCCACATTCTGTCTCAAAATCCCGCACGACTCTGGCTGAACCGGCGGAGAGAAGCGACAGCATCAGCACATGAAGAAGCAGCGTCATGATGAAGAGGATGAGAGATGAAGAATTATCAAGCTCTCTGCAAGGGTTTTGATCACTTTTACTGGCAGTCCACTGTATGAAGAGACAATGCATCCATTAGAATGATACACAGAGGATACTCTCCAAGACGGGTAGTTTGACACAGTTTTGCATGTTTTTATTGGTACAAGAGCAAGAAGAAGCAAACTATGTTTTAATGTCACTATTGATGAGGATTGTGTGATCTTTAAATAATATTTAAAGGATACCTAAAGTATCCACTTCAGCACAATATACGTCAGTATATCTCTAGTTGGACTTCAGCACAATTAAAATCCATAACTAGTTGTTCCAATTTAGCAGACTTTAAATATACCAGTTTACCCAGTCAGCAAACAAATTTGGCCCAGATTTGGCATGCATCCAGCACTGGCATACAGCATGTGGGCCAAACATGGCCCGGGTTCGGCAGAGGTGGTACCGGGTTTAAGACGGCACACAAGACACGGGCCAGATGTCAAATATAGATATGTGGGCCACATAAGTATTGCCGATCTTGACCCACATTTAGAATCCATTTAAAATATTTTTGAGTAAAATGCCAATGTTTTCCCATACAGAAAGGTAATATATTCACATAGATGTGAAGCACTGTTAATTATATTGAAAGATTTTTTTAAAATGCATAACATAAAGCTCATTTTGCGTGTTTAATTATGTGTGTTTACACAATTATATTCATGCCTCATATGATGTTATATTATATCCTATTTTATAGAATATTATATTCTGTTGTTTTATATTTATATATATATATATATATATATATTGTGACGGGAGGAGCCAACGACAGACACAGTGGGTGTGGCGTCAGGCCTCGGAGAGGCTTTTATTAAACAAAAATAATAAAAGAAAGTGTCCAGGGGGAAGAAGTGTCCATGAAAACAGGGGGGATCTGGTGTCCTCGTTGTGCTGCGGGGTAGAGGTCTGTATTCCCGCGGCTCTCCCGCGGGAACCGCAGGACCCGACCGGATTTCTTGCGACGCGGGAATAAATTTCCAAATAAACCTCGGTAGCGGTCGGTAACTCTGGTATAATATGAACGGGAGCGGGCGGTCTAAAAATATCCCCTTCCCGACTCATTTCAGAACAGCATCTCTGACTTTACTCACTGACAACTCTCAGGACTATTATGCACACGCTGCACGCATGGACCAGCTTTCTGCATCATGCATTTTATTTGCAAGGTCTGTGCACGCAGCATTTGCATAACGGTCCTCGGAGCGGGCTGTACCGAATAAGGATGGCAGAGAAAAGTGTGGATGCGCTGTCCTTAAAGGATGTTCAACATGGACTGGAAAATGGTCAGTTTACTGATAAGAAACCCATGTCAGGCAAGTCTGATGTATGGGAGTCTTTTTCGTGTGTCATAGACGCAGATGAAAAAAAATTACCCTTTGCGCGATGTGATAAATGCCTAAAAGTTTTACCATTCAGCAGTCACAAGACTGGAACCTCGGGTTTAAGGCGGCACTCATGCCTCATCACAAAGGGGCAAACCAAACTGACATTTACTAAGGCTAGGCCGGTGCCAGAGCAGTTTAAAAAAGAGACCACAGAAAAATGTGTTGAATTTGTTTGCCAAGACATTCGACCGTATGATACTGTCTCCGGAAAAGGCTTCACACAGCTGGCCCAACATTTGGTCGACACAGCAGCAAAAATAGGAAAATTCAATGTCAGTGAGATACTACCACATCCAACAACGGTGTCAAGAAATGTTGAAATGAGGGCTCAGAGTCTGCGTAGACATGTTGTGGACGAAATCACTGCAACAATATCAAAGTTCGGATGCGCAGTTACAGCAGACATATGGACAGAAACATATCGTAAAACGCCCTTTTTGTCGGCAACCATCCATTATGTTAATGAGCAATCTGAGCTATATTCAAGAGTGCTTTTTGCTGCCCCTTTTGACCCAAACACCTCAAAGACGGGTGAAAACATTCGAAGGCACCTGCTGCAGAATCTCAGAGTGTTTGGCATTGATGCGACACAAATGGGCAGAAAGAGCCAACATGATCAGTGCCTTACGAGGATACACGAGGCTAAACTGCACGGCGCACATACTAAACGTGACTCTGTCCAGTGCGTTTGGTCCTGCCGTAATGGAAATGTCTCCAGAGATTGCTGGGCTTCTAACTGATGTTAAAAAGTTGGTCACATATTTCAAACACTCAGGACAGCAGGGCAAGCTAAAAAAGTCACTGAAACAATCCGTAGAGACACGGTGGAACTCTAACTTTGACATGCTGAATTCTGTTTTGGAACAGTACGAAGACATCACATCTGCGCTGACTGAGAGCAATAATTATGACAAGATCGGACGCATCAGCGGCAGCACGCTTAAGTTACTAGTATCATTCCTAAAACCCTTCAAAGAGGCAACTGACGACTTGGAAACCGACAACACAGCTCCAAGTGCCTCACTGGTTCTTCCGTGGTCTGTGCGATTAATTGAGCACTGTACATCAGCCACAAAAGACCCTCTGCTCTCTGAAATCGCAACCGTCTGTGTGACACAGCTGAAAGAATTACTGTCAACAGATAGCACTTCGCCACATTCGGTTCACATGCTTTATAAAATAGCAACCTTTCTGACACCGAGTCTGCGAGGTTTGAAAATGTTGGATGAAAGAGGGCGACAGGAGTTGATACAGGGAGTCAAGGAGATGATCGAAGATTTAAAGTTTGATACACATGCTGAGGATGTTGAGCCAACACCTGCCAAAAGGCCTACTCTTCTCCGTAAATTTTCAGATTGGGAGGATGATGTGGAATCATGTGGATCAAATTCTCTAGATGTTCAGATTCAGGTGTACAGGACCATGAAACTTGAACTATCAAGTCAACAAAGCGTTTTGCAATGGTGGAATTCACATCGTTCCGAGTTCCCTGCACTGAGCAACCTTGCAAGATATATCCTCTGCATCCCGGCCACGAGTGCACCTTCCGAGAGAGCATTCAGCCTTTGTGGTCGGATTCTGGAGGAGAGACGTTCGGTACTGAAACCGTCGTCAGTCAGTGACATTCTTTTCCTGCATGGATATTTAAAATAATTTGGAAAAGGGTGATTCTGCAAGTAAGTAAACGGTTTTTGTTAATTTAATTAATGTCATTCAATTTATTATTAGATATTACTGATGTATTTATAGGCCTATATTTTCTTTTGTAGGAGAGACGTTGAAATCGAAGTCGGGACATTTTTTGTTTAATTGTTAGGTAAAAAAGTTATTTAATTTCGCAATGGCTACAAGCCAACATTTTTGTTCTTTTGCTTATAATTTTAAATGAATGTCTTTTTTTTTCTCTCTCTCTCAGCAACACTTTTCCTACTGTGTTTACAGAAAAATGTTACATTTGTATTTTGAATAAAACTGTGTTTACAGAAATATGTTACATTTGTATTTTGAATAAAAATAACAAATAGGCTACAATTTTTGTACCTACATTTTTTTTTTCTTCTAACATATTTTCCTATCGTGTTGACAGCTAAATGTTAAAAGCATCTTGACAATACGAATACAAATAAATAAAAGTGTAAAAAGCTACAATTTTATTTGTTATCTCTCTCTCTTTCAGTAGTGGACATTTAAATGTGAGATTCTAGAAACGAGATTTAAATTTAGCTGGAACGGTCGGGTCGGGAAGAAAATTATTCTAAGCGGACAGCGGGTGAACAAAGAGTGAAAATATAGCGGGATCGGGTGGGTGCGGAATAAAACCTGGCGGGAGCGGGACTGAAAAAACAGTCCCGCGCAGACCTCTACTGCGGGGCTCGTGAAGGAGGGCAGTGTTCCAGAAGGGAAGGGTCCAGGCAAGGGGCGAAGTCCGGTGGCCGCACGCGCTCCCGCTCTGGTCCGGTTTCGAGGGGCGGCGGCTTCTCTGGAGCGGCGGCTCTTCCTGTACCACTTACTGGGCCATTGGCGGGATGGACGACCCGGCATCCTGGCCCGTCGGCCGTAATACGGGTGCGGCTTGCACGATGACTCTGGAGGTTCCGCGGCTCACATCCTCGGCGGCGCGATGTCCCTCAACGCACCCTTCCTGGATCCACGAGGACATCAGCGTGCATGCACGGGGGAAGAGACCGGTCTCCCGAGGAGAGGCGCGCTCAGCAATTAACGGCGGCGGTGATGAGGCTTCATTCAGTCCAGCTGTGCCTCATCACACGCCGCCAGCCCACGTTAGTCCCACGCCCCTCCTCTCATCCACCCACTCCAGTCGGGAGCCTGGTGAAGGGCGGCGAATAACGGACGGGGTGGTGATGATAATGAGGGGGAGGGCCACCGATCCGTATGGTCGGAGTGGGCGGGGCAGGGATTCCTCTCCGGGCGATCCTCCCTCTCGCACCGCGCCGGAACAGGGACAGAGAAACCGGTATTAGTCGACAGCCTCAACCAACCACAGGGTAAGATGACCATTGACGAAATGTCACTTACCCCTTTGGTGGCTGGGAGGCCGTCTCCGTCGTTTCTCCGTCCCACGCGCTTCTTCACGAACTTCAGCGGGCGAGAGGGGATGACGTCTTCAGGGGTTGCCCAACTGCGCTGTCTAGGCTCCGCCTTGCCCGCATTCTCCACCACTGTGACGGGAGGAGGCAACGACAGACACAGTGGGTGTGGCGTCAGGCCTCGGAGAGGCTTTTATTAAACAAAAATAAGAAAATAAAGTGTCCAGGGGGTAGAAGTGTCCATGAAAACAGGGGGATCTGGTGTCTTCGTTGTGCTGCGGGGCTCGTGAAGGAGGGCAGTGTTCCAGAGGGGAAGGGTCCAGGCAAGGGGCGGAGTGCTCCCGCTCTGGTCCGGTTTCGAGGGGCGGCAGCTTCTCTTGAGCGGCGGCTCTTCCTCTTCTTACGCGGCCTTTTGTCGGGACTTGAACGGCCCGGCATCCTGGCCCGTCGGCCGTAATACGGGTGCGGCTCGCACGCTGACTCTGGAGGTTCCGCGGCTCACATCCTCGGCGTGCATGGTGTCCTCGTGGGTCCAGGAAGGGTGCGTTGAGGGACATCGCGCCGCCGATGTCAAATATAGATATGTGGGCCACATAATAATGGCCGATCTTGACCCACATTTAAAATCCATTTCAAATATTTTAGAGTAAAATCCCAATGTTTTAATACACAAAGACATTTTCATTTTCCTGTTTGCATCCCGTGTCTAATGTCTTCAAGTCAATCCAGGCACCAATAAAGATTTAATTATTTGAATTATGAAAATCAACTGTAATTTGATTTTCCTTCAAATTTTACTAAATCGTGTTTTTTTTATGCCATGAATGTACACCAGTGGACTTTCCCTTTTTCCACTCTGTCATTTCTATGACAGATATGATTAAATCCTGCATTCAATATAGCTAATCTGACAGAATAAAATGAAACAAGACATAATTTATTTTCAATACCACATTTAATCACAGTCGTAGTAACTGAAATGTGCAACAGCAACAGTACTAATGGGTTTGTTAATATATATTAAGATGATGACTAATTGATTGAAAGAGATTAAATATCTTTGAGAGATGAGAACGTGTTGCCATTTATGATAGAGATCTCCAGAAACATAGACAGCAACATAGTGTTGGCTCAGATCCGGCCCACATCTGGCCCGTGTGAAATCCAAGCAGGCCAGATGTGGGCCAGATCTGGGCTGACATTGGTTGCTGACTGGTGAGCAGCTTCCTCATGAATCAGTGTCAGCTTTACCCAGCGCGCGCTAATCAAGATTTCAAAAAACGGAAATGCGAAATTGGCCTATCAGAGCAAAGTTGGCCAAAAGGCGCAATTGTCATTAGCAGTGCTTCATGGGATTGTAGTTTTATTTACCCAGTTGGCAGTAACACATAGTCTGGTACTTTTGTCTTTTTGATAAATTTTCAAATATTTTGTATTTCAGTTCGAATATTGTACATGTTGTAGCTGGTTGTTATGATAAATGCATGGCTTATAATGCTTTAAGCAACGAATCTCCAATGAGGAGAAGTGAATGAAAAAACTACAGGAACCTCTGTCGAAAAAGTGGGTGGACGCTGCAGTCTTCCACAGACTTCGGAAACAGTCATACAGATTTGAACTGAACCGGGAAAAAGCCAGCAGAGTTGGTAAGTGAGAACATACACATGTCATTAAAGTTTACTTACATTAAATTATCGTAAATACGATTATCTTAAGTAAAAATTGCACACCAGTGCCCTTGTTTCAGTAGCACTTGAACACAGTTTTAATCTACGTGTGGTAAATACAATAAACTTAACGTTACATGTCACTCCTGAAAAAGTCATTGTCGTAACGTTATGTCTACTAAATTTAATCGTGTTCGGCAGATGATGCAAATTAGGGTTGTATGTGTAACCGCCATATATTTGTGGTTGGAACAAATGTCTGTAAAACTATATATTCAATTACAGTTAAAATTATAAATTTTTGTTTGACCAATATTTTGTAATTTCATTAGTGCTGTATGTCACGTTGAAATTCAGTAAATGCTTGAAAAGGGGTATATTCTTCTTTATTCACTTTAGGTTCTTTCGCACCGCAGGAACCTTTTCATAGTACCGGAACTAATTGTGGAACTACCCACTTTTTACCGTGTTTGCACCGCGGGAACTAGGAACTGTTTTAGTTCCCGGAACTCGTTTGGAGGAACTAAATTAGCTCCTACTTCAGAGTAGGGTCTAAAACAGTTCCATAGGAACTATCGTGACGTACGTGTACGCTGATTGGCTAAACGCGTACGAAAACGCACTCACCCGCCATGATTTAAAACACCGTGTAAACACATACTGTGTAAACATCGCATCAACTTATATTTTGCAAGAATGGAGAACAGCGATAGATGGACGGACGCTGAAGTGCAGGCACTTTTGAACATTTTGGACTCCTTTCCGATCTTTCAATCGCTTGACGTATAGCCTAAGTTACGTCGACATTCCATGTCCGTGAACCCCGCGAGACACAACAAAAACACAGCTCCGATCACAGCGTCCTCCATCCTCCTGTTGTTAATGTTGTTCTTCTTTGTTTTCGTTGTTGAACGCCGCGCACAAATGACGTCGCTGTCGACCGGCCTACGTCACTTCTTAGTACCCGCTGTCGGTGCGAATGCGACCCTTTCAATGGTACTGGGAAATAGTTCGCGCAAAATCGTCCCAGTACTTTAGTACTGTACTTTTAGTTCTGGAACTAAAGCGGTGCGAAAGGGGCTTTTGAATGTATTTATAATTAGGCATCGATACAGTATACTGCATCGTCAATACAGTCGTAACGAGATGAATTGGTGTGAAAAATGATCACAATAACCATGGTATTGTTTTTCAAAAGTGCCTGGAATGTTCCAAAAGTGCTGACACCCAAATCATTTCAAGTTTTATGTTTAAAATAAACAAACAACAAATCAAATTACTTTGTTTGCACAAACATAATCAGTGATGTGCACATTTTAAATGACAACATGACTAACATTTTATCTAGCATAGTGTTCAAAAAATAATAATTATAGATATTTTGTCTGCTCCATAGATGACTATTATCAGTTTTGTTTAATTTGTAGAATTCACATAAGATTGTTTTTCTTCATTCATGTAAAATTTATAACTACATAGAAATTAGATGAATTTTTTGGCCTGACAACAACTGCACACAGAGAGGTTTCCTGGTAACCTCCATGAAAAAAGCAGCGTTTCACGTAGGGCTGGACGAATATGGCCAAAATCAGCATCTCGAATAATTAAACGTTTTATCTCATTTATGATTAATGAACAATTATTTTGGTTATGTTTTATTTTAAAAAAGTGTATATATAAATTTTGTTCCTTCGCAAAACATGAACAAGGTGTTAGTTAATTTATTCCATCTTCTTGAATCATTTTTAAGTCGTGTAGCATTTGTAAACACTTGTGTTATTGACACATCTGCTCTGTGGAGGCACATGCTACTGGCCGCATGGCAGTCTCTCTCTCTCTCTCTGTCTGTCTGTCTTTTAAAAACATTCACAGTTCATTCGGTAACTTCAGTGTGACTGTGCTCCGTTTTGTTTTGGCCGTCTTTGGTAAAAGAGCAACAGCGAGCAGCATTGTTTGGCTCAAAGTGATAAGATGAAATATAAATCTGAATTTCACTTGTTCAGCCATACTTGCGTGTATAAACAGTAATTCATTATGGATTACATCTAGCAGTATTTATTTTGAGTAGTTAAAATTTGATTAATGGTTTTAATTGATCATCAAACTGCTAATCGTTTCATGGTTATGGGCTTTTTTTGTTTTTTTAATAATGCAAACAAGCTGAAAAAAACTTCTCTTTTTCTGGTATTTAATTTTCATTATAGTCTATTAAAACATTTTAATAATTTTTTGTTTTGTTTTTTAGGAGGAAGAAAAAAAGGCTTCATTAAAGTCAAGGTATGGATGAGGTTTGGAAGTACAGTGATAGGAGCAATTCCAGAAGAAGGGCAGTAAGACTAGTCAGTGAACTGATTGACAATGAGCAACATAGGAAGGGGGAGGTGGAGGACAATTTGGAGTTAAGTGGTTGTGTTGATGGTTCGGGGGAATCAGACATGGAAATTAGTGCTGAAGAAAGTGACCACCAGAATATTGAGGAGGATGTTGAGGATAAGGAAGTACATGAAGAGACTGCAGCTTCTGTTGAGGACCAGTCTGATCTTCGAGAACCTTGTAGTCAGAGAGATAGTGATTTGCAGAGTTGGGCAGTTGAATTTGGAATTCAGCACTTCTTACCATTCTCAAAGTCCATCATTCCTCTCTGCCTAAGGATGGAAGAACGTTGCTGAAAACAAAAACAAGCTACAGCATTAGCAGTATAGCTGGTGGTGTGTTCCATTATTGTGGAATTCTAAATTCTGTTTGGAAAATCCTTGATAAAGTTTGGCATACTGTGGAAGACAAACATGTCTTCAAACTACAGTTGAATTTTGATGAACTGCCACTCTTCAAGAGTACTAGTACACAGTTTTGGCCAATTCTTGGTTTGCTGCAAGGTCACACTAAGGCACCAGTGTTGATTGGACTCTTTTGTGGTACTTCAAAGCCAAATTCTTTGGCTGACTATCTTCATGATCTGGTTCAGGAGCTGAAAATGTTGAGAGATGGGTTTCTGTTTAACTTTCTTTTTGAATGTTGTTTCTGTTGTGTGCGATACCCCTGCCCGAGCCTTCATCGGAGGTGTGAAGTCACACACTGCATATCGTGGATGTGACAGGTGTCACCAAACAGGTGTCTGGAAATCAAATCGAATGACATTTCCTGAGGTGAATGCAAAGCGCAGAACTGATGAGAGTTTTAGGCAAGCAACTGATGAAGAACACCACATCCAGCACTCACCTCTTACAGACATTGGCATTACATGCACCTGGTTTGTCTGGGTGTAATGCGGCGTCTCTTAGACCTGTGGATCAGCACCATTGGTCCCTTGCACTGCCGCATATCATCCACTCAAGCTTCCATGGTGTCAGATAGACTTCTTGCACTGAGAAGCTACATTCCGAGTGAGTTTGCTCGAAGGCCTCGGGCACTGGCAGATCGATGTAGGTGGAAAGCAACAGAGCTACGTCAGTTCTTGTTATACACGGGTCCAGTTGTGCTGAACGGTGTTCTACAGCCTCAAATCTACGACAACTTCATGCTTTTGTCTGTAGCTGTGTACATTTTGGCAAGTCCAAAATTTTGTACGGAGATGATTGACCTTGCAAATACTCGGTTGCTTTCATTTGTTGAACACTTTGGCCAGCTTTACGGTGAAGAGTTTTGGGTTTATAATATTCATGGCCTGGTGCACCTCAGTGAAGATGTCAAAATCCATGGCAATCTAGATACAATATCAGGTTTTCCCTTTGAAAATTTCTTAGGAAAGCTCAAAAAACTGGTTCGAGGGCCTTGCAATCCTTTGACTCAGGTTCTGCGTAGATTGTCAGAGATAGAAAATAGCAACTACAGTTGTGATGTTGAAGAGGCAATTAAAAAACTGGATAAAGAACATACGGATGGGCCAGTACCAGAGTGTTTCTCACAACAAGCTCGTCAATTTAAAGTTCTTGCGATTGATGATATAGTTGTGAAGCTCAATGAGAGAGATTCTTGTGTCAAAATCGACAATAAATTGGTTTTAGTCCAAAACAGTGTTGAGGATAAAGGTGCAGTATACCTTGTGGGCAATGAATATAAACAGATGGAAGACTTCTTTATATAACCTATTGATTCAAAAGATTTGGGAATTTATGTGATTTCCAACCTCTCCACCAATGTCAAGTGTTTCATGACCGGAAAGAAGCTGCAGAAGTATGTGAGATTGCCTTTCCGAAACAGATTTGTTGTTGTTCCACTCCTGCATCAAGAGAAATAACTCTGAAGTTGCTTTTGTATAATAGTTGGCTGAGGAATATAATTCTTGTCTCTTTAGATGTTTCACATTGTTGTCTTTGACAAGACAAATGAGGCTGAAGTTGTGCCTTCAGTCTGGATTAAAAATGGAGAGTGCATGTGGCCTCCGAATAAAACTGATATAACACAAGCTGTAAAATCGCAGGAGAGTCCTGGAGATGACTGGAAGCCCAGAATTATTTTCACATCACGTGAGTTATGTTTTGCCACCACTTTCTTCAAATTGAATTAATAGTAACAGTTAAAATCACTATTTTACTTTGAAAATTTCTTCTTTTTGTGATGCTACTTTTCCAGATGACTACAAGGAAGCTAGACGGAAACTACTTCTAGCTGTTGATCACACAGACATTGATCAGACCGATGGAGGGAACTCACCAATTACATTTCAAAGAAAAAGAATGTAGGGTTTTGTTTTGTTTGTTTATATTAATGTGTTGCACCACATTTACAAATAAAAGTATATCTTGAAATTGATAAATGTGTTGTTAGACCCAAGAACATTCTTTTCCCTGGAGAAGACGATGATGATAATGCGATGGAAGAGCACCTGAAAGATCCAAAATCAAGAAAAGGGTAAGAAGCTTCTGCTTTTTATAATAATGTATTTTAACACTGTATTTTGTTCAGTCCTTTTCACACAGAGAATGCACTGGTAGTGTGTCACAGGATTAGCCTCAGGGTCATCTGATTTTGGTTCATTCACACTGCCAGTGATTTTCCGCAATCATTGCATGCTCACACACATCCCATAAAGATTCTCTAAAGACACGTGACATCAGGATAAGTGTGGTGTACTGTTCCACTGAGCTCAAGCTTGATCACCTATGGAAAAACACTGCATATTCTTTGTCATTCTAAACGGTCTGGCATGAAAACTATGCTAGTCATGTTCCCATGAAATTATTAATAACATAACAAACAGGCAGTGTCTGTTATGTTTTCAGTTAAGTAAACACACATGTGACTTTGGTAATCACAGCTATGGCAGCGTGCGCCCTGAGAACATCATGCAAACACAGCCTCGTCTTAACAAAACCTTTCCTCTATAAAATCGGCAGCCACTGCTTGCTGTGTCCCATGTGAATGCACGTGTAATGTTGTTTTTATACTTATTAAATAATATGTTAACACCAATATCATTTTGGTAAATAATTGTAATGCATTTTGCTTACAGGTTTCTGAATTTTAATTTTGTTTAAATGTAGACATTTCATATTTTCTAAAGTTAGATTGGGTGTGTGGCAAGTATACACCATACAATTTGAACAACAAAAACTAATGTCTGTCTGTCTTTCTCTTTTTTCCTCTTAGTCCTTCTTCGTAATATATTGACAAAACAAGAGATGCTTATGGACCAAATGCGAATGATCTTTACGACCCTCCAGTGTATGAGACAGAGATAGGCCTGGATCGCCTCTCAAAGATCTCTCTTCTCTTCAGAACATGGAGGACATCTGCGGAGTACTCCTGACCTCCGTAAGCAATTGGCATGTGGGCATTTTGTTTTATAACATTTAATCTTAGTTGGCTAGCTTTTATTTCCTAAATAAGCTTTAGTTCACCCCAAAATCTAAATCAAAGGTGTATTCGTTAAGAAGTTCTTAAGTGTACTTCATATGCATCTATACTGTTCACCTTCTCCAGCTGCACCTTAGTTTGATTCAACCCACCAGTACACATCTTAAATACATGTAATACCTTTCTGATTACATTAAAATTACAGAATATTACACAGGCATAAGCTACTTAAAATAAAGTGTATCAAGTGTACAAGTAGCTGTGTAACAGTAGCTGCCTGTTACATCTGCATCATTACAAACTGTAATTACAGGCTGTTCCAGAACTTAGTTACATGGTGAGTACATTGTTTCACGTAAGTACAACGGCTACTACAAAGTACTTAATTAGATAATTACTCTGTATTATGGACACCTTAAAATAAAGTGTTACCTATATATATATGTATATATATATATGTATGTATGTATGTATATGTATATAAACTCAACATATGTCGAGGTCCAGCTTGTTAAAATGCTGAATAAGGTAAAACTATTAGCTTTCCAAACGAGTGTGTTTGTGATTGATAATGACATCATAATAAGATTATAACAGTTCAAAGTTTTCAGCATAAGACAGCATAACAGATTGTTTTTAAGGTGTTTTAAAGGTAGTACTGGCAGCAGCCGATCTTCATTGAAAAATAAGGTGGATAGCGCTGATTGTGCATTTCAAACTTCTCTTTGACCCTGAACAAAAAACTTATCCATGAGTATATTGGGGCCTTAATGAAAGCCATTTCCCTTAATTCATTTACATCTGAATGAAGGGAGATGGCTTCTTCCCCAGTAAAATGGCAGTGACACACGAAGGAAATGGTTAACAGTACATTAGCCAGAAATTGTAATGTGTGAGCACCTGAACGGTATCTCGTGAGCACACAAGAAGTTTCTTAAGTGCACACAATAGTTGTTTTTTTTAGATAATTTGTTGACCAGTTTCATCTATAATAATCTTTGTACTTAGTGATTGAAGTTCTAAAATATTAAACCACTGCTTAAAACTAATTAAATAAATGGTTTCAGGTGAACACACTGGCTCTTAAAGGTGGGACGGACGTTCAGGAGTGTGTTTGGAGAATCATGCATGGTCTGTTTACCAACTCCTCGGCGAGGCAAGTTAACATGAGAGGACTGAATGGAAAGATTGGCTTCCTACGCCTACAGATACGAGATGTTGTGATTGCTAAGTTACCATTCATGCCCAATATATACTGTCATTCATGCTTCTAATAATCAAAAGTAATTGTAATTGATTTTCAAGTTCTTAGTTGAGTAGAAGAGAGCAAAAAGATGAAATGGGAAGAGGAGGGGTGAAGAGAAGGGCAGAGGAAATGAAAGAGCAGAGAGGAGTACAGTACATACAGTAGTGCAACAGCCAGGCTCTGTTTAATTAAATTTAACACCATTTTTGTCCAGTTTTCAAAAATGTTTTTCCTTCAAATCAAAGTTTGGTGTGGAGATTGACCTCGCAAACGTGTCCCCCTTGAACCAGCGTGGTTGAGCACGAATGCCCTCTCTGAGAGATTAAGAAAGTGAAGGAGGGAGAGGACGTTTTATGTGTATGCCTCAACACAAGCTCAAGCTTGCATAACAAAAACATACACTGAATTTAAAAAAGGTCAAATAAACAAAAGTAGAATTAATTTATAATACCTATTTAACAAAGTCATTTTAAGCTGAAACTTGAAAATAGATGAAAAAAATAAAAATACTACAAGAGAAAGCGGTAGCGTGTTCCTGGGATTTGTAAAATGATCTTTCAGTAGACAGTCCTAATTTGGGAGCTGACAAAAAGCTATATCAGACACTCTAAATGATGAGGGGCTGGGGGAAGGAAGAAACAATAATTAAAACGGGAATACAGGAAAGACAATACAGAACATGTTTGTCCAAAGGTCCTGGGTTCAGTTTTTGCGGTAATATTGTATTTCATCCAATAGCCACGTTACCTGTTGATGCGAAAGTTAATTACACACCATGTGTGCTTGTGTTTCAGCGGCTGTGAGGCGTAACCGTCTAACATCTGAGGCCACAGAGAAGGACAGTGATTCCACCGTTAAAAGATGGCTGTATCTGCCCCAGACAGAGATGGTGGCCGAAAAGAGAGGATGAAGAACAGAGTGCATGAGGACAGTACGGCTGGTTAGCTGACTTTAGGAATGGATGTGCTAATGCTCTGTCCAGGGTGCAGCTTGTTCGTTGACAGAATCATGACCGTTTCAGAGTCATTTGAAGAGTGTTACTTGTTCCTGACCAGAAACGTGGAAGCTCAAGTGTTATGTAAAGTGAAACTCATTGATGACTACAAACGTGTTATATGTTGAGTGAATCTCAACATGGACGATCAAGGGTTATGCAAAGTGTGCAACTTGTTATTGACCGTAAATATCGACGTTCAAGTGTTACAGGTAGAGTAAATCTGGTTCCTGACCAGAGACATGGACATTCAAGCATTAGGCAAAGCATGAAACCTGATGACCAGAAACATGGATGATTACATTTAAAGTGAAATGTCATGAACAAAAACATGGCACTTGTTTTATTTTGTTTTTATTTTATTGCATTTATGGCATTTTAGAGAGGAGTTTTATTTGTACAACTGTAAAATGCCAGGTGTCAATGCATTAATGTTAAACAATTAAATATTTGTTCAGAATATTGTCGTTGTTGTGATCTGGGAGGGGTGTGTATCAAGTGGCTTGATTATGGATTTGTTGAGGCTGACACGTGGAACCCATCTGGTCCGGCGTATAGGGCCAGCTGTGGTCATACCGGTGGCTGAGATATGTATCTGTCATGGCCTGTCTCTGGCCCATCTCTGGCTGCCATGTGGATCAGATAAGGTGTGGCTCAGTTCTGGACTTTCTGGTTAAAGACTGGTGTTGATACAGTTTACTTAAGGTTATGTTTTAGTTCCATCCCACATAGCAGTGTTTCTCTGGCCCAGCTCCGGCCCACACAATCAGCTTTCACTTGGCCCACATACTGCAATGACTTCCGGTCCTAGTGTGGACCAGGTCTGGATTCCAGACCTGGTACACACTAGGACCGGAAGTCATTGCAGTAGGCTATGGCCCACACAAGCAATAGCTGATTGTGTGGGCCGGAGCTGGGCCAGAGAAAAACTGCTATGTGGGTAGTGTACTAAATGTACAACTGCAGGGTATTTTTGTATTAAGTACATAATACGTAAATGTATGATATAAATGTATTTTAAATACATTTTAGTATATTTATTGTTCTTCAAAAGAAGCTTGTTTTCTCGATTTCCTCCTTTACTGACATGTACATGCCCTCTTCATGCAGTGAAATGTGCATTCTCAACCATCTTCTTGTTAGTAGTTCAACTAAAATGTGTGGGGAAGTAAAACCATTCAGCTTCCTTCTCCGTGCTTCTCTTTTCCTGGAGGTTCAGTGCAGTAAGTGTGCGTTAGCTTAATTAAAAATAGATGCTCATACACTTCTGCTCACTCACCCCTGCCAGAATATGCCAGATATCAATCATTTAAAAATATATATTTTAAATGTAAAACTGTCCTGAAGAAGCTTATTCACATGCAGTCCTCAGCTCTTAATGCAGATTTCCTTCAGGAGCTTTAGTAAATGACGGGATGCACCCTCTGTGATAGCTGTGTGTGTGTGTGTGTGTGTGTGTGTGTGTGTGTGTGTGTGTGTGTGTGTGTGTGTGTGTGTGTGTGTGTGTGTGAGCTCTCGATTGGTCTAAAGTCCTGTCAATGAAACCAAAAGAAATGTGCAGGATCCGGGAGGATTGTTTCTGACACTGAAGAACAGCGGACAGGTTACCTGCTCAGGACATTAAAAGAGACTCATGAAACAAAAAACAGTTGTTGATCATCCATGTCACAAAACAGTATTAAAAATCAAGGGTGTGCTTGAACTTGTGCACTTGTGTGAATTCAGTTATCATCTAAATGTAAACTTTTGATATGTGAAACAGCATATTCAGGACAGTACTAAATGAAAAAAGAACATGCAATTTTTATTTTAATTATTATTTGGTAAAATTTGTAACATCTTGCATATTCTGCAAGGGGTATGTAAACTTATGAGGAAGAAAAGTCTTTGATTTAATATCGTTTAAACATACAAAATGAACGTCCTTCAAGACCCGTGCATTCATGAATGATCGTTTCATGCTATAACCAGCAATGATTGCAGCTTTTAAAAGCGCACACCATGCTGAACCATTCATTTTCAATTAAACTGTTTCTCATTAATTATCCAGACTGGGTCTCAGTAATACTGTGAACTCTGCACGAGCCGCTGCATTTCAGGAACACAACGCCTGTTTATGCTTTATCTTCACATTCGTGTAATTGCCAACATTTTTGTGGACAGATGATTACATTAAAAACTTAAAGCATTTACTGCAGTCCTCAAGAAACAGCTGATCATGTACTACAACAACAATAAGAGATTTCATCTGATTCGGTCGCTGGAGAATCAAGTCAAGTCAAGTCAAGTCACCTTTATTTATATAGCGCTTTTACCAATACAGATTGTGTCAAAGCACTTAACAGTATCAAATTGGAGGACAGAGTGTCAGTAATATATAATAAGATTAAACATTTAATTTTCAGTTAAAGGCATTTCATTATTGAATTCAGAGATGTCATTGTCTAGCTCAGTTTAGTTTAAATAGTATATGAGCAATCAAATCGGCGATAATCGCTAGAAATTAGGTGTCCCCAACTGAGCAAGCCAGAGGCGACAGCGGCAAGGAACCAAAACTCCCTCTGAGACAGAATGGAGAAAAAAACCTTGGGAGAAACCAGGCTCAGTCGGGGTCAGTTCTCCTCTGACCAGACGACACCCAGAGTTCAAAAGTTTCAGGTTCTAACGATAGTAGTATTATGTAGTTAGGTATTTTATTATATTTTTAGTTATATTTTTTAGTTTTAATGTATTTTAATCGAGGTCTCCGGGGGTCATCTGGGTGTCCTGGTCTCCGCTGATGATCAGGGCTGCAGACATCATCTCTTGGTGCTGATCCACCATCTGATCATAGGAAAGAAACAGACAAATATTAGCGTAGATGCCATTCTACTTACGATGTAACGAGTACACCGTGTGTTGTGGGAAGTGTTCCCGGTTCCGGTTGATCTAATTAATGCAGCCTAACAATCCTTTAACGGATTTGAATAATAGAAGCGTATTAGTGTGTTATGTGTACGCCAGGGTAAAGAGATGGGTCTTTAATCTAGATTTAAACTGACAGAGTGTGTCTGCCTCCCGAACAGTGTTAGGTAGACTGTTCCAGAGTTTGGGTGCTAAATAGGAAAAGGATCTGCCGCCTGCAGTCGATTTTGATATTCTAGGTATTATCAAACGGCCAGAGTTTTGAGAACGCAGCGGACGTGGAGGACTATAATGCGATAAGAGCTCGCTCAAGTACTGAGGAGCTAAACCATTCAGGGCTTTATAAGTAATTAACAAGATTTTAAAATCTATCCGATGTTTGATAGGGAGCCAGTGCAGTGTTGACAGAACCGGGCTAATATGGTCATATTTCCTGGTTGTAGTAAGGACTCTAGCTGCTGCATTTTGGACCAACTGTAGTTTGCTGATCAAGCGTGCTGAACAACCACCCAATAAAGCATTACAATAGTCTAGCCTTGAGGTCATAAACGCATGAACTAACATTTCTGCATTTGACGTTGAGAGCATAGGTCGTAATTTAGATATGTTTTTGAGATGAAAAAACGCAGTTTTACAGATGCTAGAAACATGGCTTTCAAATGAAAGATTGCTATCGAACAGCACATCTAGGTTCCTGACTGATGAAGAAGAATTTACAGAGCAGCCATCAAGTGTTAGATAATGTTCTAGGTTATTACATGTGGGGTTTTTAGGTCCGATAACTAACACCTCTGTTTTTTCAGAATTTAGCAGTAAAAAATTACTCGTCATCCAGTTTTTTATATCGACTATGCATTCCGTTAGTTTCTCAATTTGGTATGTTTCACCGGGCCGCGAAGAAATATAGAGCTGAGTATCATCAGCATAACAGTGGAAGCTAACACCATGTCTCCTGATAATATCTCCCAAGGGTAACATGTAAAGCGTGAAAAGTAACGGCCCTAGTACTGAGCCTTGAGGTACTCCATACTGTACTTGTGATCGATATGATACCTCTTCATTCACTGCTACGAACTGATGGCGGTCAGATAAGTATGATTTGAACCATGCTAAGGCACTTCCACTAATGCCAACAAAGTTTTGTAGTCTATTCAAAAGAATGTTGTGGTCGATAGTGTCGAACGCAGCGCTAAGATCCAGTAGAACTAATAAAGAGATACAACCACGATCAGATGATAGAAGCAGGTCATTTGTAACTCTAATGAGAGCAGTCTCAGTACTATGATACGATCTAAATCCTGACTGGAATTCCTCACAGATATCATTTTTCTCTAGGAAGGAATATAATTGTGAGGATACTACCTTTTCTAGTATCTTTGACAGAAAAGGGAGATTTGAGATCGGTCTATAATTAACTAGGTCTTTGGGGTCAAGTTGTGGTTTTTTAATGAGAGGCTTAATAACAGCCAATTTGAAACTTTTGGGGACATATCCTAATGACAATGATGAATTAATAATAGCCAAAAGAGGATCTATGACTTCTGGAAGCAGCTCTTTTAGTAGTTTCGATGGAATCGGGTCTAACATACATGTTGTTGGTTTAGATGATTTAACAAGTTTATACAATTCTTCCTCTCCTACAGTAGAGAATGAATGGAATTGTTCCTCAGGGGATCTATAGTGCGCTATCTGATGCGATACTGTAGCTGACGGCTGCAAGGATACAATTTTATCTCTGATAGTATCGATCTTGGAAGTAAAATAGTTCATAAAGTCATTACTGCTATGCTCTTGGGAAATGCCAACACCTGTTGATGCTTTATTTTTCGTTAATTTAGTCACTGTATTGAATAAATACCGAGGGTTATGTTTGTTTTCTTCTAGAAGAGATGAAAAGTAATCAGATCTAGCAGTTTTTAATGCTTTTCTGTAGGATAGGGTACTTTCCCGCCAAGCTAAACGAAATACCTCTAGTTTTGTTTTCCTCCAGCTGCGCTCCATTTTCCGGGCTGCTCTCTTTAGGGCGCGAGTGTGCTCATTATACCACGGTGTTGGACTCTTATCCTTAATCTTCCTTAAGCGTAAAGGAGCAACCGCATCTAAAGTGCTAGAAAAGAGAGAGTCCATAGTTCCTGTTACATCATCAAGTTGTTCTGAGCTATTGGATAAACTGAGGAACTGAGATAAGTCAGGAAGATTATTTATAAAGCAGTCTTTTGTGGTGGAGGTAATGGTTCTACCATATTTGTAACAAGGAGTTGGCTTTACAGCTTTAGCTATATGGAATATACAGGAGACTAGATAATGATCTGATATATCATCGCTCTGCTGCAAAATTTCAACCCCACTAACATCAATTCCATGTGACAGTATTAAATCTAGAGTATGATTTCGACAATGAGTAGGTCCTGACACATGTTGTTTAACACCAATAGAGTTTAAAATGTCTATAAATGCTGATCCCAACGAATCTTTTTCATTATCAACATGGATATTAAAATCACCAACAATTAGGACTTTATCTGCAGTCAGCACTAACTCAGACAGAAAATCAGAAAATTCTTTAATAAAGTCTGTATGGTGCCCTGGTGGCCTGTATACAGTAGCCAGTACAAACATCACAGGGGGTTTATCATTAATACTTGTTTCTTTGGATAACGTTATATGGAGCACCATTACTTCAAACGAATTATGCTTGAAGCCCGACCTTTGAGAGATACTGAAAATATTTCTATAAATTGTAGCAACACCTCCCCCTTTACCTTTTGGACGCGGTTCATGTTTGTAACAGTAATCTTGGGGTGTAGACTCGTTTAAAGTAATGTAATCATCTGGTTTTAGCCAGGTTTCTGTGAGACAAAGCACATTTAGTTTATGGTCAGTGAACATATCATTTACAAAAAGTGCTTTTGAAGAAAGGGATCTAATATTCAATAAGCCAAGCTTTATCAAGTCTTTATCTGTATTATATTGTTTTTTTATTTGTTGAACATCAATTAAATTGTTACTATTACATTGGTTTGGATGTTTTCTGTATTTTCTAGTTCGGGGAACAGACACAGTCTCTATAGAGTGATATCTAGGTGAAAAAGTTTCTATGTGCTGAGAGTTAACTGACTTCTGTGACGTGAGGCGGCTAGCAGACGATCGGTTTAGCCAGTCTGTCTGCTTCCTGACCTGGGCTCCAGTTAGTCAAGTACAAACTCTAAGACTATGTGCCATATTTCTAGAGAGAAGAGCGGCACCACCCCAGGAGGGATGAACACCATCTCTTTTCAACAGGTCAGGTCTGCCCCAAAAACTCATCCAATTGTCTATAAAGCCTAACAGAAGGACTTCATCAGGTCTGTTACAGAAACAACACCTACTAAGATATGTGAGTATATTATAAAGTCAATTAAATAAAAGTACATAGTATTCTTGTTCTCAGTTAACTGCCGATGAAACCTCACAAGAAGAAGAAGAGGACTTTTATTTTGGCGCGGCGGCGTGACTGACGTCATAGGCCTGCGTCTGTGGTTCGCCTGAAGAAAGGTTTGTGTTTTCGGTTTTAAACCGATTTATTGTAGAGTACTCGCAAACCTGTGTGAATGGAGGAATCGTTTATATTATTATTATAGTAAGTACGAGTTCTCTCTCCGGGGTGTAGTGATAGAAAACAGCGTGCTTTTCTAAACTTTTGGAGTCGATTGATTCCCTGTCTGACCGCGGTCAAGTGAGCCGCCATCTGTGAACACCCAGTCAAGTGAGCCGCCACCTGGATTCTGCTGCACGTCTATTTGTGGTATTACGCTACGGAAACACGGAGCGGCCAAAAAGCTGACGAAGACATATATTTCAGCGGTTATGAATTAAATGTGCCCCAAAACACACAAAAAAATTAAAGATACAGTTATATAATGTTCAAATATATTATACTGTGGAGTTTTCCATAAGAAAAAAGTCTGTTAAAATACATTATAGCACTGATTATTTCCGACTATTTTCTACATGCATTATTCAAATTAGTTAATTCAAAAATGTCAATAAATTATTTTTCTGAACGACCAACTCTCTATCTGTGTCAACTTTCCTGGAAGATTTTACTGTAGAATTTGGGAGAAAATGAATGCCAGTCTGACACAATGCATTATAACACACCTTCACATTTAAACAGGCATTATTCAAATTCCTTCAGTGTTAACAAGAAAATTGGAATTAATTCTTCTTCAGGACACCCAAGACTCTGTCTGTGCCAAGTTTCATGAGATTTTACTGTAGAATTTGGTAGAAAATGAATGCCAGTCTGACACAATGCATTATAGCACACATTCACATTTGAACAGGCATTATTCAAATTCCTTCAGAGTTAACAAGAAAAATGGAATTAATTCTTCTTCAGGACACCCAAGACTCTTTCTGTGTCAAGTTTCATGAGATTTTACTGTAGAATTCGGGAGAAAATGAATGCCAGTCTGACACAATGCATTATAACACACCTTCACATTTAAACAGGCATTATTCAAATTCCTTCAGAGTTAACAAGAAAATTGGAATGGACTCTTATTCAGGACACCCAAGACTCTGTCTGTGTCAAGTTTCATGAGATTTTACTATAGAATTTGGGAGAAAACGAATGGCAAAATCTGCTATAATGCATTATAGCACTGACCATTCCTTGACATTTAGACAGACATTATTCTAATTCCTTGCGAGTTAACATGAAATTTGCAATGCATTCTTATTCAGGACACCCAAGACTCTGTCTGTGTCAAGTTTCATGAGATTTTACTATATTAATATTGTAATATTCAAAAAAGACATAAAAATGTTGTCCAAAACACTAAAAAACTATTAATATGCATATTAATAATGGACATTATAAAAGAGACAGTTATATTATCTTAAAATATATTATACTATGGATATGGAAGATTATATGTTGTATACTTAAATGAGATTAATGCAATCAATGCAAAAGTAACAAAATTAAAAAACTAAATTATATAACAGTCCTCTCTTCTGATCATTATTGATCACTTTTAATGATTAAATGTAGATTTTTTTTAAACACATTACCCTTATAGTTTACATCAAGCGTGTAAATTCACTAGGATTCAAAACACACCATCACACTCATAAGGGTGAAAAGAAGCATTTTGCATTGTTTTTATTAGCATGTCAAATTCCTAGGTGTCTCTTTTACAGAGTGTGGTTAAGCAGTCTCCACCACATATTGTTTGCTTACAAATGTTGAGGGTCTGAGTGGTCAAGCCAGTGCTCATCTACTGTCTTTACTTCTCTGACTTGTGTTGTAGATATTTTTCTCTTTAATAAAGAACACGGTCAGAGACAGAGTCTTTTGAGATTTTATTCTTGCAAGAAGGTCAGACAATACAACAGTGAGCTCTGCAATATGTGTGACAAAAATAAGTGATCATGGTTCTCTGCTTTTATACCCCTTTTCCCCATGTTTTCAGTTGCTATCTCCCAATATGACTATATGGCTAAGCAAGCCTCATGAACACATTCGATATGTTTCATTCCTCACGTCGCGGCTTCCCAAAATCATCATGATATCCTGTTTTTCCTAAGCAAGCAAGAACAAGCAGGTTATTGTGACATATTCTCGTGCAAGGCAAAGAAAGGCAGAAGCAGGCCTCATAGGCCCTGTGCTCAAACAGTTATATGATTACTTGTGATATAAAAGAATATTGGAACATATGAATATGAAATATATATGAGTAAATATGAATAATATGCATATAGTAAATATATGTAGGCTAAATATGATAAAATTATACATTTCTCACACAATTTCCCCCTTTATTGATTCTTTGACAAGTTTAAGGATACATATTTATCAGAACATCGAGTGTATGCTCCTTTAAGGCTTTAACATACCCCTTCATTAGCTGATAAGTGAAAAAGACATCACAAGCTTAAGGCATTTTTTTTTGTGAAGAAAATTATATAAATTTCCTGACACATAGCCAAAGCAAGCAAGAGGGGAATCTCATCTCTTCATCTCTTCATTAACCTTCTGTTTACAGTACCTCATACCATGGATACAGTCCTGCTTGTACCCCTTTCATTAAAGAAATTTCTGTTTACTCAGTCTCAGAATCAGTAAAATAAATAGTGTCATGCATAGGTGGTTTTGGTACAAAGGATGGCGGCGGATGCACAACTGCTTTCTGTGTCAGGGATGAAAAACACAGAAGACAACAAGGTAGCACACAAATCAGCAGTATTATCCCCAATGCTACAGGTAAACATGTATGAAACAGCCAATTCCCCCAACCTCCCCACAATGATGTCAACCACGCAAACCATGAATCATCTGCTTTCACTCAAAAAAATGATTCGGTCTAAATTTACATTTTATGTAATTCAATTGCATAACAATTTTCCATCCATTTAGATTACATAGTTTCAACATAAACAAATCAATAAACTTAATGTGAGTCATATGCGTCAGACATACGTGAATGAAATAGGTACGTTTTATGTAATAATTCACAGCAAAGTCCCCACACTGCTCAGTGTTCATGTGTTTCCACACTACAGAGTGTTCAAGTAGAATTGAAGCAGTGTTGGAGTTAAGAAGATACTTATGTGATGATTGATCATTAATGATGAACAGCTGCTGTTATCAAGAAGAATCACCGAAGAAAAGAGAAACACAAGAACTACAACTGACTTCAGCCACAGCTGAAGATCAAATCAACTGAAATAAAAGAAGACATTAAATCTCTCAAGATCTGATTAAACAGCATCAGACTTACCAGATTGACTTTATTTCTGTCAGACTTCTAGATAAGCTCTTATTGAGAATTAACAGAGGTTTAGATGCTTTATTGTTTTGTTTGAAATCACCATCAAAGAGACCAGTGTTTCCTTTTGTTGGGCTCTGGGCTCTTGACCCTTGACATGTTGGTGTTAATATTACACTGGTTGTTTTAACTGTGTGTTTATATAAAACACACTTAGCTTAGCCAACAAAACTAAGAAAAAAAAAAGAGATGTGGGCAAATGATCCACCGACCTCATTTCAAGTCCAACATCTGATTGTACGAATGTAGTACTGCTTTAGTTTTTTTTTATGTAGCTTCAGATCTAGTAGTCTTGTAAAATCAGATAATTTAAATAATTTACAAATCACTTTGTGCACAAAAAGTTTTCATCTGTAGCAGTACAAAGACCACAGACATCAAGAATCAGTGTATGAGTCTCAACAATGGTGACAGTCAACAAAATACTTCATGTTGCAATGCATGCTGGGTACCAGCATAGTACAAGACTCTCCCATGTATCCCAGCATGCTTTGCAGCATGAATAAAAAAGGCAGCTGAATTGTCTGATTATTTTCTTTTATTCTTACTATTTTATTTTACGTATGCTGAGTTGTGACTTTTAGTAGCTTGTTTTGTGATGTTCAGAGTTTCATCTGAATATTTTCTTGACTGTCACCATTGTTGAGATTCATACACTGATTCTTGATGTCTGTGGTCTTTGAATTGCTACAGATGAAAACTTTGTGCACAAAGTGACTTGTAAATTATTCAAATTATCTGATATTTACCATACTGCATGATATGAAGCTATGAAGAAATCTAAAACAGTATAATATCTATATAATCAGAAATTGGACTTGAAATGAGATCAGTGGATCATCTACCCACAATTCTTTTTCACTTGGCTTTGTTGGCTAAGCTAAGTGTGTTTTAAATAATCACACAATTAAAGAAACCAGCATAATATTAACACCAAAATGTGAGGGGTCAAGAGCCAAGAGCTCAACAAAAGGAAACACTGGTCTCTTTGATGGTGATTTCAAACAAAACAATAAAGCATCTAAACCTCTGTTAATTCTCAATAAGAGCTTCTCTAGAAGTCTGACAGAAATAAAGTCAATCTGATGCTGTTTGTGAAGATGTTTAATCAGATCTTGAGACATTTAATGTCTTCTTTTATTTCAGTTGATTTGATCTTCGTCTGTGGCTGAAGTCAGTTGTAGTTCTTGTGTTTCTCTTTCCTTCGGTGATTCTTCTTGATAACAGCAGCTGTTCATCATTAATGATCAATCATCACATAATTATCTTCTTAACTCAACACTGCTTCAATTCTACTTGAACACTCTGTAGTGTGGAAGCACATGGACACTGAGCAGTGTGGGGACTTTGCTGTGAATTATTACATAAAACGTACCTATTTCATTCACGTATGTCTGATGTATATGACTCACATTAAGTTTATTGATTTGTTTATGTTAAAACTAATCTAAATGGATGGAAAATTGTTATGCAATTGAATTACATAAAATGTAAATTTAGACCGAATCATTTTTTTGAGTGAAAGCAGATGATTCATGGTTTGCGTGGTTGACATCATTGTGGGGAGGTTGGGGGAATTGGCTGTTTCATACATGTTTACCTGTAGCATTGGGGATAATACTGCTGATTTGTGTGCTACCTTGTTGTCTTCTGTGTTTTTCATCCCTGACACAGAAAGCAGTTGTGCATCCGCCGCCATCCTTTGTACCAAAACCACCTATGCATGACACTATTTATTTTACTGATTCTGAGACTGAGTAAACAGAAATTTCTTTAATGAAAGGGGTACAAGCAGGACTGTATCCATGGTATGAGGTACTGTAAACAGAAGGTTAATGAAGAGATGAAGAGATGAGATTCCCCTCTTGCTTGCTTTGGCTATGTGTCAGGAGATTTATATAATTTTCTTCACAAAAAAAATGCCTTAAGCTTGTGATGTCTTTTTCACTTATCAGCTAATGAAGGGGTATGTTAAAGCCTTAAAGGAGCATACACTCGATGTTCTGATAAATATGTATCCTTAAACTTGTCAAAGAATGAATAAAGGGGGAAATTGTGTGAGAAATGTATAATTTTATCATATTTAGCCTACATATATTTACTATATGCATATTATTCATATTTACTCAAATATATTTCATATTCATATGTTCCAATATTCTTTTATATCACAAGTAATCATATAACTGTTTGAGCACAGGGCCTATGAGGCCTGCTTCTGCCTTTCTTTGCCTTGCACGAGAATATGTCACAATAACCTGCTTGTTCTTGCTTGCTTAGGAAAAACAGGATATCATGATGATTTTGGGAAGCCGCGACGTGAGGAATGAAACATATCGAATGTGTTCATGAGGCTTGCTTAGCCATATAGTCATATTGGGAGATAGCAACTGAAAACATGGGGAAAAGGGGTATAAAAGCAGAGAACCATGATCACTTATTTTTGTCACACATATTGCAGAGCTCACTGTTGTATTGTCTGACCTTCTTGCAAGAATAAAATCTCAAAAGACTCTGTCTCTGACCGTGTTCTTTATTAAAGAGAAAAATATCTACAACACAAGTCAGAGAAGTAAAGACAGTAGATGAGCACTGGCTTGACCACTCAGACCCTCAACATTTGTAAGCAAACAATATGTGGTGGAGACTGCTTAACCACACTCTGTAAAAGAGACACCTAGGAATTTGACATGCTAATAAAAACAATGCAAAATGCTTCTTTTCACCCTTATGAGTGTGATGGTGTGTTTTGAATCCTAGTGAATTTACACGCTTGATGTAAACTATAAGGGTAATGTGTTTTAAAAAAAATCTACATTTAATCATTAAAAGTGATCAATAATGATCAGAAGAGAGGACTGTTATATAATTTAGTTTTTTAATTTTGTTACTTTTGCATTGATTGCATTAATCTCATTTAAGTATACAACATATAATCTTCCATATCCATAGTATAATATATTTTAAGATAATATAACTGTCTCTTTTATAATGTCCATTATTAATATGCATGTTAATAGTTTTTTAGTGTTTTGGACCACATTTTTATGTCTTTTTTGAATATTACACATTAATATAGTAAAATCTCATGAAACTTGACACAGAAAGAGTCTTGTGTGTCCTGAATAAGAGTCCATTCCAATTTTCTTGTTAACTCTGAAGGAATTTGAATAATGCCTGTCTAAATGTGAAGGTGTGCTATAATGCATTGTGTCAGACTGGCATTCATTTTCTCCCAAATTCTACAGTAAAATCTCATGAAACTTGACACAGAAAGAGTCTTGTGTGTCCTGAAGAAGAATTAATTCCATTTTTCTTGTTAACTCTGAAGGAATTTGAATAATGACTGTTTAAATGTGAAGGTGTGCTATAATGCATTGTGTCAGACTGGCATTCATTTTCTACCAAATTCTACAGTAAAATCTCATGAAACTTGGCACAGACAGAGTCTTGGGTGTCCTGAATAAGAGTCCATTCCAATTTTCTTGTTAACTCTGAAGGAATTTGAATAATGGCTGTTTAAATGTGAAGGTGTGTTATAATGCATTGTGGCAGACTGGCATTCATTTTCTCCCAAATTCTACAGTAAAATCTCCCAGGAAAGTTGACACAGATAGAGAGTTGGTCGTTCAGAAAAATAATTTATTGACATTTTTGTATTAACTAATTTGAATAATGCATGTAGAAAATAGTCGGAAATAATCAGTGCTATTGTTGAGTTATATGTTCTCATTAATTATTTTTATGTTATATTTTTTTATTATGCTACTGACTGTTGTATGCCAAAAATGTGCAAGAGTTCATAGTGCGCATGTGTGAACTAAACAGGACTTTTATTTTGACTCGCTTTAAGCGAATGTGTATACTCTGTACTCGTAAGTCGTGATTTTTTTCTTTTCTCTCTGCTGCTGCTCCCTCGAGTGCTGATGTTATGCCAGTGCATTGAGATGTAAAACCAGCAAATAAACAATACAAAGAAGTTATAACGGGATTGTTCTTTGATGGATGAATGATAACAACTTATTGCACACAATGACGGATAGAAATGAAACCTTAACAGGTTATGGGCCCAGGCGCGCCAATGCTACAGGAGGAAGATGGCAGAGGCTAGTTTTCGACGGAGATGAAAACAACTACGAACTATGGGAAGTAAAATTTCTTGGTCATCTGAGAATAATGGGTTTAAAAGAAACAATACTGTCTACTGGGGATATAGACGAGGAAAAGAATGAGGAGTGCTACGCTGAACTAATTCAGTTTCTCGATGATAAAAGCTTGTCACTGGTGATGCGAGAGGCGACTGATGACGGCAGGAAAGCTCTGCAAATACTTCGAAGTCACTACGCCAGTCATGGTAAGCCTAGAATTATCGCCCTATACACTGAACTAACTTCGTTAAAGAAGGAATCTAACGAGACAATAACAGACTACATTATCCGAGCTGAGAAAGCGGTGACTTCCCTAAGAAACGCAAAAGAAGTAATAAGTGACGGACTGATAATAGCTATGATTCTAAAGGGCCTGCCAGATTCCTACAAACCATTCGCTATCCATACTACACAGAGTAGTGAAGAATTGACTTTCACCCAGTTCAAAAACAAACTAAGAAGCTATGAAGAGACAGAAAAATTTGATGATAAACCCAAATCGGACAATGTAATGAAAGTGGACATAGCATCCGTGACCTGCTACGGATGTGGAAACCGCGGTCATATTGCGCGTGATTGCCGCCAAAAAGGCGTACCTAAGTGGTGCAGCTACCATAGAAGTTCAACACACAGTGATGAAACATGCCGCCGGAGAAAGGACGGGCACAAAGACAAAGCAAAACAGGCAGCAGAAAAACAAGAGGAACATGAGAAAGAACAAACATTTGTGTTCAAAGTCAGTCAAACATTTCTTCCAGACAATATTATAAGAAATGGACTAATGGTAGACTGTGGAGCAACATCTCACATATTAACAGAGAAGAACGTTTTCACAAAATTCGACGAAAGTTTCGACCCAAAGTCTCACTACATGGAGTTGGCGGATGGAGCCAGGATGAATAACGTGGCATTAAAGCGAGGCGACGCAGAGGTGTTACTGCTGGACGAAGAAGGGAAATGCGTCAAGATCACTCTAAAGAAGGCCTTGTTCATACCATCATACCCACAGAGCATCATCTCCGTTCAAGCTGCTACAACAGATGGGGCCAAGGTGATCTTCCAGGAAGGACAGAATGAACTGATAAGCAAGGATGGAGCTGTGTTCCGTATAGAAGAGCATGAGAGACTGTACTACCTGAAAACGGTAAATAACAACAAACAATGTGTTGATGCATCAGTTACTGATATGATGTCCAGGGACAAAGTGAATCTAACTTGTGATGTTAAAACATGGCATGAGATCATGGGACATTGTAATGTTAGTGATGTGTTGAAATTACCTGAAGTGGTAGAGGGTATGAAAATCGCAGGTAATACCAAACTAGACTGTAACGTTTGTACTGAGGGAAAGTTCATTAACAGCAGAAATAGGAAAACTGACACAAAAGCTAGTGAGGCCCTAGAGTTGGTACACACTGACTTAGCAGGTCCCATTGAACCAACTTCCCAAGATGGATATAAGTATGCAATTTCATTCACAGATGATTTTTCAGGGGCAGTATCTGTTTACTTCCTTAAGAACAAGAGTGACACTACTCTAGCGACAGAGAAATTCCTTGCAGACAGTGCACCATACGGTAAAGTCAAATGCATAAGATCAGACAACGGCACAGAATACACAGGCAATGCATTTCAGTCACTTTTACGAGAAAAGAGTATAAGACATGACACATCATCTCCGTACTCTCCTCATCAAAATGGTACAGCTGAGAGACAATGGCGAACCATATTTGAAATGGGAAGGTGTCTACTAATAGAGAAGGGATTACCAAAGGTTCTGTGGCCTTATGCTGTCCAAACTGCTACTCACATCCGAAACAGATGCTATAATGACAGAATTAAGAATACTCCATACTTCATGTTGACAGGAAGAAAGCCAGACCTTTCAAAAATGTGGGTTTTTGGATCAGAATGCTATGCGTACAAACACAATCATAAGAAATTGGACCCTAGATGCGAAAAGGGAGTTTTTGTGGGGTATAGTAAAAATAGCCCAGCTTATCTGGTTTACAATCCACAGACAGAAAAGGTGTCAAAACATAGATTGGTGAAATTCATTAGGAAGAGCAGTGCTGAACAGCAGACACAAACCGATGAAGATTACTCAGAAATCCGAGGCTACAGAGATAGAACACAGGATAGTGAGAACAGTGGTGATGCCCCACAAAGTGAAGAAAGCACAGAGAACCAGGTCCTAGATGTAAAAATGGAGAGTATTGATACAGACAATACAGAGGTGTCAGAATATGATGGAACTATTGAAAAAGTAGACACAGAAGACAACAAAAACAGTACAGGTCCAACAACCACGGCTAGTCAAAAACATTACCACTCAAAAAGAGAAAAGAGAGCCCCAAAGTATTTACAAGATTACCTGACATTCTCCAAAGACGATGTAACCAAAGTGAGTGTTGATTATTGTTACAGGGCAGTGTGTGGAGTCCCCCAAACCTATAGAGAGGCCCTTATGTCACCTGAGGCTCCCGGATGGGAACATGCTATGAAGGAAGAGATGGACTCACTTAAAGAAAATGACACATTTGAATTGACAACTCTACCAGAGGGCAGAAAGACAGTAGGGGGGAGATGGGTATATGCCCTTAAAGAAAATGCAGAAACAGGAAAAATCTTCAAGGCTAGGTATGTTGCAAAGGGATACAACCAAACTGAAGGCATAGACTATCATGAGACATTTGCTCCTACAGCAAATCTAACCTCAGTACGGGCATTAATGCAGATAGCTGCTCAGAAAGACCTCTTAGTTCATCAGATGGATGTCAAAACAGCATATTTACATGCTCCAATAGAGGAAGACATATACTTAGAACAACCTGAGGGTTTTGAAGAGACATCTGACATAGGAGACAAGTTAGTATGCAAGTTGAAAAAATCTTTGTATGGTCTAAAACAGTCTGGAAGAAACTGGTACGAACTTTTAAATGATCATTTGGAACAAAACAACTTTGAGAGAAATCAGTCTGATCACTGTGTGTATAGAAAGCAGATTGAAAATGAGACAATCATAGTGATCATCTGGGTAGATGATTTGATAATTGCAGCAAGCAGTGAGGATCTGCTCAACAGTTTTAAAGAAATAATGAAATCCAAATTTAACATGAAGGATCTAGGGAAAATATCTTATTTTCTGGGAATTCAGTTTGAGCAAAAAGAGGGAGAAATTAAAATGAATCAGAAAAGATATATTCTCAAAATGCTTGAAAGGTTTGGAATGTCAAACTGTAAACCAAAAGCTACCCCAAGTGAGTTAAAAGTGGAGTGTAATAGGAATGAGGAAGAAAACAACAACGAAATTGAGAACCCCAAAGAATATCGTGAACTTGTTGGAAGCTTGATCTATGCAATGACCTGTACCAGACCAGACATTAGTTGGATAGTCAGTAAACTGTCACAAACCCTTGCAAAACCCAAAACACATGACTTAGTAGCTGCTAAACATGTTCTGAGATACCTAAAAGGTACAGCTGACTACGAGCTGTGTTTCAAGAAAACAGAAAAGACTTTAAGTCTAATAGCATTCAGTGATTCTGACTGGGCATCTTCTGTAGAAGATAGGCGTAGCATCTCAGGATACTGTTTCAGCCTGACAGAACAAGGCCCTGCTATTTCATGGAAGTCTAAGAAACAGCCTACAGTGTCACTGTCGACCTGCGAAGCTGAATACATTGGTCTAGCAAACACTACCCAGGAAAGCATGTACCTAACTCAGCTGCTAAACGGCATGGACAGTAGTGTTTACACTTGCACCACGATGTATGGTGATAATCAGGGAGCCATTGCACTGAGCAAAAATCCAGTGAATAGATCTAGATCTAAACACATTGATGTGAAATATCACTTTATCCGTGATGCTGTTAGTGAGGGAAGAATACATATTGTGTACTGCCCAACAGAAGACATGGTGGCAGACATTTTGACGAAATCTGTATCAAAAATTAAAATTCTAAAGTTCAAAGGTTTTCTGTTTGGGAACTAAATTATTTTGTGATGACATTGTACATGGCTTAAGATGATGAGAACAAGTGGGGGTGTTGAGTTATATGTTCTCATTAATTATTTTTATGTTATATTTTTTTATTATGCTACTGACTGTTGTATGCCAAAAATGTGCAAGAGTTCATAGTGCGCATGTGTGAACTAAACAGGACTTTTATTTTGACTCGCTTTAAGCGAATGTGTATACTCTGTACTCGTAAGTCGTAATTTTTTTTTCTCTCTGCTGCTGCTCCCTCGAGTGCTGATGTTATGCCAGTGCATTGAGATGTAAAACCAGCAAATAAACAATACAAAGAAGTTATAACGGGATTGTTCTTTGATGGATGAATGATAACAACTTATTGCACACAATGACGGATAGAAATGAAACCTTAACAGCTATAATGTATTTTAACAGACTTTTTTCTTATGGAAAACTCCACAGTATAATATATTTGAACA
The DNA here is from genome assembly GCA_036784905.1 of Acrossocheilus fasciatus. Taxonomy (NCBI): domain Eukaryota; kingdom Metazoa; phylum Chordata; class Actinopteri; order Cypriniformes; family Cyprinidae; genus Acrossocheilus; species Acrossocheilus fasciatus. The sequence goes on from CM071940.1 coordinate 52,863,706, forward strand.
TTATATAACTGTATCTTTAATTTTTTTGTGTGTTTTGGGGCACATTTAATTCATAACCGCTGAAATATATGTCTTCGTCAGCTTTTTGGCCGCTCCGTGTTTCCGTAGCGTAATACCACAAATAGACGTGCAGCAGAATCCAGGTGGCGGCTCACTTGACTGGGTGTTCACAGATGGCGGCTCACTTGACCGCGGTCCTGTCTGAGAGTCAGAATAACAACAACAAACACTGTTCTCTCTCTAATCAACACCGAGTATAATCCCCGAGCCTCCTGTGTGACCTGCGCTCTTCTGTTCGTGTGTACAGCTCGTTTAGAGTGTGTTTTAAGCTCACTAATGAACTGAGATGTAGCTTGTGTGTATTTCTGTCTCTGTCGATGACTCTCGTGTCAAACACACAGATGAACAGCTGCTGGAGGAGCATGGCGTGTGTTAAAGAGGAGCGTGAAGACACCAGGACCGCAGACACAGGTTGGGTTTCATCCTCACACATCACTGGTCTGTCTGAGGACCTTCTTCATTTATCTCACTGCTGGTTGCCTAGCAACGGCGTTGATGACAGCGAATCAGGTCTCTTGTTGCTAAACACAAACATTTTGGAGACGCCCCTTTCCATGCCTCGTTTTTAAATGTATGTCCCTATGAAGGTAAAATGACGTCAAAAAGATTTGCATGCGCAGGGTAAGATTTGTGAAAGTGTACATAAGATAGCAAGAGTAAATTAATTTTGCATTCGCAAGAAGAGAGTTGTAAAAGTGCAAATTGCATTTCAAGCGTAAGAAAAAAAGATTTGCAGCCTTTTACTGTTTTTTGTAAGTGTATATCATGTATTGTGAAACTGCAACTTCATGCTAAGGTGCAATAAATATGATCTGTATTCTTCTGACTTTCATTTTTCCGCGCTTACTCTTTTGGCGCTGTTGTTTCGCCCAAATACAGCCGAAAGTATTGCAAGCCTGTACCCAGTGTTTTGCAAGTGAAAACAACCTTATCAAGAACTGCAAAACGGATTGACTGCGTAAAACCAATATGTGTGTGTAGAAAAAAAAATCGTTGCAACTGTCTAAATGACTTCTTGCGTGCATAGAGCAAAATGTTCGCCAAATAACCCGCTGTGTACGTCTGCGTCTTTGCGCTCGCAGTTTTGGCGCGATTCTGTCACTGATTTCAGATCTGCAAGCGCGTGTGGAAGGCGGGACCTTCTTCTTTCAGCCAATCAGATGAGGCTCTTGTTGACTCTCGATTTACTCTTATCTGATTGGTTCAATAAACACTCCAGACGTGAGAACACATCTTTATTTTAATTTGACTCAGCGTCATTCTTATTGTGGGGATGATATTTTTAATGCACACACACACACACACACATATATATATATATATATATTAAAAATAAATAAGTACAATAAAATTAAATAATAAAACAAAAAGCATGATCCTTAGAAGCTGTGTACCATTAGGCTGACTACCATGTGCTCATATACTGATTTTCAAGCTAGAGTGAACATTACTGGATTGGTTCGACATTGCATTGAAATTTAATATTTTAGATAATCTGCCTACACCACTGAAATGATGTTAAACTTTACAATCAAAATGTTTAATAGCGATTTGTCTCCAGATTTGACTGTAATGCAAAAACTGACACTTTTTGACACAAAAAAAACGATTTTTTTTCTACACACACATATTGGTTTTACGCAGTCAATCCGTTTTGCAGTTCTTGATAAGGTTGTTTTCGCTTGTAAAACACTGGGTACAGGCTTGCAATACTTTTGGTTGTATTTGGGCGAAACAACAGCGCCAAAAGAGTAAGCGCGGAAAAATGAAAGTCAGAAGAATACAGATCATATTTATTGCACCTTAGCATGAAGTTGCAGTTTCACAATACATGATATACACTTACAAAAAACAGTAAAAGGCTGCAAATCTTTTTTTCTTACGCTTGAAATGCAATTTGCACTTTTACAACTCTCTTCTTGCGAATGCAAAATTAATTTACGCTTGCTATCTTATGTACACTTTCACAAATCATCCCTGCGCATGCAAATCTTTTTGACGTCATTTTACCTTCATATGTCCCTGTATGTGTCAGATAGAACAGGACAATCGCTAACAGCGAGGATCAGCCTCTCCTCCATCTTTCCGGAGCTGAGAGGAGAACGATCACATGAGCTCTACCGTCTTCTTCCTATTGGCTGTCGCTCCCGAAAGTCGCTCTTCATTTGCCGCAAAGATCGGCTGCCGCCTGACAAAAGCAATGCATTGTGGTTAGATGATTTGTCCGACTTTAACCCGCCGCCGAGGCCAGGCTCATCGCTCAGACTCTGTGATGACCACCACGAGACCCGCCGCCGAGGCCAGGCTCATCGCTCAGACTCTGTGATGACCAGCACGAGACCCGCCGCCGAGGCCAGGCTCATCGCTCAGACTCTGTGATGACCAGCACGAGACCCGCCGCCGAGGCCAGGCTCATCGCTCAGACTCCGTGATGACCAGCACGAGACCCGCCGCCGAGGCCAGGCTCATCGCTCAGACTCTGTGATGACCAGCACGAGACCCGCCGCCGAGGCCAGGCTCATCGCTCAGACTCCGTGATGACCAGCACGAGACCCGCCGCCGAGGCCAGGCTCATCGCTCAGACTCCGTGATGACCAGCACGAGACCCGCCGCCGAGGTCAGGCTCATCGCTCAGACTCTGTGATGACCAGCACGAGACCCGCCGCCGAGGCCAGGCTCATCGCTCAGACTCCGTGATGACCAGCACGAGACCCGCCGCCGAGGCCAGGCTCATCGCTCAGACTCTGTGATGACCAGCACGAGACCCGCCGCCGAGGTCAGGCTCATCGCTCAGACTCTGTGATGACCAGCACGAGACCCGCCGCCGAGGCCAGGCTCATCGCTCAGACTCTGTGATGACCAGCACGAGACCCGCCGCCGAGGTCAGGCTCATCGCTCAGACTCTGTGATGACCAGCACGAGACCCGCCGCCGAGGCCAGGCTCATCGCTCAGACTCTGTGATGACCAGCACGAGACCCGCCGCCGAGGCCAGGCTCATCGCTCAGACTCTGTGATGACCAGCACGAGACCCGCCGCCGAGGCCAGGCTCATCGCTCAGACTCTGTGATGACCAGCACGAGACCCGCCGCCGAGGCCAGGCTCATCGCTCAGACTCTGTGATGACCAGCACGAGACCCGCCGCCGAGGCCAGGCTCATCGCTCAGACTCTGTGATGACCAGCACGAGACCCGCCGCCGAGGCCAGGCTCATCGCTCAGACTCCGTGATGACCAGCACGAGATCCGCCGCCGAGGTCAGGCTCATCGCTCAGACTCTGTGATGACCCGCCGCCGAGGCCAGGCTCATCGCTCAGACTCTGTGATGACCAGCACGAGACCCGCCGCCGAGGCCAGGCTCATCGCTCAGACTCTGTGATGACCAGCACGAGACCCGCCGCCGAGGCCAGGCTCATCGCTCAGACTCTGTGATGACCAGCACGAGACCCGCCGCCGAGGCCAGGCTCATCGCTCAGACTCCGTGATGACCAGCACGAGACCCGCCGCCGAGGGCAGGCTCATCGCTCAGACTCCGTGATGACCAGCACGAGACCCGCCGCCGAGGCCAGGCTCATCGCTCAGACTCCGTGATGACCAGCACGAGACCCGCCGCCGAGGCCAGGCTCATCGCTCAGACTCCGTGATGACCAGCACGAGACCCGCCGCCGAGGCCAGGCTCATCGCTCAGACTCTGTGATGACCAGCACGAGACCCGCCGCCGAGGCCAGGCTCATCGCTCAGACTCCGTGATGACCAGCACGAGATCCGCCGCCGAGGTCAGGCTCATCGCTCAGACTCTGTGATGACCCGCCGCCGAGGCCAGGCTCATCGCTCAGACTCTGTGATGACCAGCACGAGACCCGCCGCCGAGGCCAGGCTCATCGCTCAGACTCTGTGATGACCAGCACGAGACCCGCCGCCGAGGCCAGGCTCATCGCTCAGACTCTGTGATGACCAGCACGACGGCTGTTCTGCGTCCAATAATGCTCACAAACCTGTGTTTTTAGAACAGTAAAGCTCTTTTAGTGTAGTCGCACTGTTATCTTGAGTCGTGTTTATGACAAACACTGATAAAAGCATATATACCCACACTTTACTGCTTTTATTAGCCTGCATGTTTATGCAGCATAACTTTGAGTTGAGGGAGGAGAGTATGTGTATGCTCTGATCTGTGTTTTTCCTGCGGTACCTGGGGTCCAGTACTAGTTCAGAGTACTGAAGCACACCAGTGCTGACTTTCTTAATAAAGCGCATGCCTCACTGCGGGGAAGAGACCGGGCTCTTTCTCTTTTGAGGCATTACGCTTGACTAGACGTTACTTAACTAACTTTGTTATACAACATAAATGTAGTGAATTATTTATTAAATAACCACTGCAACAACTGTAAATGAACCAAGAGCTTCACTAGCTTGATTAGAAAATGCACAAATAAACAGAAATAAAATCTCTCTATAATGGTTTAGTCAGTGTTGCACATCCTAGACAATTTTCTCATCCGTTCATTTGAATTGTTGGAGAAAACTGGTTAATTTGGAGTTTTTTGCACTTTTCTCATCCAGGTTTAAAATCTACGTCATGTTGACGTCAGTTTGTTAATTATTCACGAGACTGCGTGTTCTTATCCAATGAGAAGACGCTTCGCTTAATTATTCACTGATGTGCTACGACAGACGCGTCAGACTGTGAGATCACGTACATTAATATGGAATTAGATTTGTGCCAAATAAAATGAATGTAATTTTTAAAGAAACGTATGAAAATATCAAGTGAAACTGAATAAAATGTCTTTGAAACTAAAAAATAAATAAATTACAGGCAAAATCTTTGACCTCGTTTTTAATACACTGCAGGTTTTGCAACTGTTTTCTCATCTTTCATTCGTTGATCTGTACTTACAAATGCACTTCCAGAGTTTTCATTAACGCTTCTAAAGTTTTCGTTTACGATTCTGAAGATTTCATTTACGCTTCTGAAGTTTTCGTTCGCCATTCTGGCACAAAGCTCTCGTGGGGGCGGGGTTTACAGCGGTGTGTTCTCATTGGCTGCTGAGTTTTTGATTGACAGCTTCTTGACCTGGAAGTGAAGGCGTCAGTAGTTGCGCCTGTGTGGATGTGATGCTAGCGGCTTCCTATTTCATTTTAATGATATAAAGTTAGGAGTTTTGTTTTTGAATTTAATCTGTATTTATCTGTTGTTACTACTCTGTCAACATAAGCTTTTAGGAGCACGAGAAAACGCGAGAGAAAAAGGTCATATTGAGGTTTAATTATTAAAGTACTGTAATACTGGAAATATTTATAATGTCCACTGTTCTCTTATGATATTTGTTTATTGCTCTTGATTCTTCTGCATTATAAGGTCTGATTAGGTTGAGCTGTTACATTTGAAATACAATACTATCCTGTGATTCAGACGTCAAGAAAGTCTCACTCCAATCAGGCAATCAAGCTCGTTTTATTACATATCCCACACAATGTTCTTGCTGCCAATTGTTTTCATCATGCTGATCATTTTGTTTAGTTATTTTATTTAGTTAACATCATCTAACATTTAAAATTGGAAATATATTTTTAACAATCATCAACTCAAGTGTGACTTTTATAAACCAGTTGAATGAATGTAAATGAAAATATGAATTAATTCAAATAAATTGACATTCTTTATTGTCACTATAGCATATACACAAGTATCAAAGTGAAAGTCTCGGATGCAATTATGTTGTGAGCGGGAAGACCAGAATCCACAAAACACTAACTGCATAGTATACATAATGCACAGTTTGTCATTATAATTTACATTACCACACAAAATGCACAAGAACATAACATACAGAATGTTTAAAATTCATATGTTTTAAACACTGCAATGATCCTTTCAACAGTTCCTGTTACAGTATAAGTTACAAAACAGTGAATGAGTATGTAATGTACTGGTGTGCAATATCAGTCTTTACAGGGATAGTCCACGCCAAAAAAAGAAAATTCTTTCATTCACATAACACAAGTGAACTGTAACACTTGCACATTTGACAGTTGAGTGGAAGCGATTATTAATAGTCAAAAGTTTATATTATTAATGATTTTCTTATCTGTTGTTTCACTTCAAAAGATACTGATTTAAAAACTAAGGTCAGATGGATTACTGTCACGGTCGCTGTGTGTGGTTTTTAAAGCATCTTTAGGACTCACAGAGATTAATTATTTGCCTAAAAATCTTAACTTGTGTTTACCTGTCCAGTGAGCATGAGGGTGAGTAAAATTAAAAAATATATATGTTTTTATTTTTGAACTATCCCCTTAACAATCATATGCTGTTGGTATGCCAATCCAAGATCAGCATAGACTAATAAGAATAAAGTGCAACCTCTTGTGTGAACAGTGTTTGTTTTATCTAGAGCTTCAAAGAAGTACAAATATTTGCATGATATCAGGTGTCTGAAGATCAAGATCCCAGTCATTCAAAGGTGATGTGTCTGAACACAATAAGATTCTTGTCTGATGAGGACTCTCTGGTACATCCCTACATCCTCTGGGGCAGCATCAGAAGTTTATGGAAACGTTGCTCCGCTCTCTGGAAACAGAGAAAGGACATGCATCATAGTCTAACAATACAAACTGCTTTGAACTCCCATGGCACATTTCAAACTTAAAATATTTCAAACAAATAAATACACAATATAATTATTTAATATATATTAGTATTAACTTGGTACTAAAATACCTCAAAGTTATATACCATTAATCATCTGTAATACCGCTGTGTAACCATTAGATGGCTCTGTATAGGCCTATATAATCATGACTGTGTATCTAGTTGCTGGAAACCCTGTTGTTTTCAGTCATAATTATTTGCAAGTATTAGGTTTTGCATTTGGATATATATTTAGGCATTATTTGTCAAAGTTTGTTTGTTTTTCCCCTCATGTTCATCTGAAGTGACTATTTTTTCATTAACAGAAAAAGCATGGTAAAAAGGCTTACATTGTTAATGCTGACAGCGCAGTGATTGAGCAAATATGATCTAATTGAAGACTGTAGCTGTGTGTATATAACCAGGTCCTGTGATTGGACTAAATCAAGACAACTTACCGTGAGTATCCTGATAACGACGATGATTGATGATTATGATGATTATATCATTCATCTGTGCTATTCCTAAGAAATCTCATCAATGTAGTGTAGCAGCAGAAAAATACTGATAAAATAAAAATAAAAAATCTTTATATATCATTTTATATCATTAAAATGAAATAGGAAGCCGCTAACAGACGCTCACATCCACACAGGCGCAACGATACTGACGCCTTCACTTCCAGGTCAAGAAGCTGTCAATCAAAAACTCAGTAGCCAATGAGAACACACCGCTGTTAACCCCGCCCCCACGAGAGCTTTGTGCCAGAATGGCAAACGAAAACTTCAGAAGCGTAAATGAAATCTTCAGAATCGTAAACGAAAACTTCAGAAGCGTAAATGAAATCTTCAGAATCGTAAACGTAAACTTTAGAAACGTAAATGAAAACTCTGGAAGTGCATTTGTAAGTACAGATCAACGAATGAAAGATGAGAAAACAGTTGCAAAACCTGCAGTGTATTAAAAATGAGGTCAAAGATTTTGCCTGTAATTTATTTATTTTTTAGTTTCAAAGACATTTTATTCAGTTTCACTTGATATTTTCATACGTTTCTTTAAAAATTACATTCATTTTATTTGGCACAAATCTAATTCCATACATTAACTGAGAGAAGCGCTCATGGATGGAAGGAGAGTTTGTTTTTGGTTTGTCAGAGTTCAGCACAGACGTGGAACCGGTTTTTTACAGCTGCTTGATGCAACCCATCAAAAGGCTTATAGAAACGTCACAAAATAAGCCTTAAAAGTAATTAGTGGTGCAACAGCGCGTACATATATTTTTGATGCATAGTGTGGATGCAAATGGCTGTGCATTTATTTGTGTTTTTAACTCAATAAGAGCGAAATGAAACCGAAGCTGTGTTGTCTGTCTCCCGTCTTCCCCATCTACTCCGCAGCAAACCACGCCCACTTTTGTAGAACTGTGTTGAACCAGGGCCCTATGCCCTAATCAGTGTTGTTTTCCCCAAATTCCACTTTATTTTGTCCAAATTCCATTGTAACACAGTTCGTAGGTCGGGAAGAAGGAGGCGGGAACCGGCGAACATTTAAACAAAGTTTTAATAAAATAAACAAACATCAAAGTAAAGCGGCAGCCCCTCACGGACGACTGCCGCACATAAAATACAAAATAAAAGTCCAGGCCTGGTCCTCTCTCGTCTTCCACTGTCGTCACTCCTCCTTTTATCCTCCCGGAGCTCCTCCGTGGGACTCGAGACCGGTGAGTGGTGCAGGTGTCGCTCATTATCATTAACTCCACCGGCCTCGCTCCGTTCCCACGGCTCTCGGCCCCGCCCCACTCACTACATCCATGTTTTCCGTTTCACATTTCTGGATTCCGTTTTTTTATCGTCTCCTTTTTAGTGGTTCAATTATATTATATTAATCAAAAACCATGTCTAATTAATAGAAATCATGAAACTCTTACAATTTCACACCAATTTATTAAAAGTTCAACAAAAATTACATGTTTATGAAATGGGTTTTTTTTCCTCACGTTTTATCAAATTCTGTTTTAGCATGTCTAATTATTTGAATGCATACTTAATTTATTCAATTTTTTTCTGAAAATAGCCTTACAAAATGTTTTCCCCCCCTCAAAAACTCTGTTGTGTATTTAAACTTTGAAGGCATAAAACATAAATTGTATTTATCTTGTAATTATTGAAAATTAAGCAAACTTTATTTTTTGGCAAAACAAAAGGGATTTACTATTCAAATTAAAACATTAATATTAATGTGTTTATTAAACAAAACCACGCATCTTCTCCATTCATACAGAGACACGCAGAACATGCAGGATTCATATTTAAATGGTATTTTGCATTTAAATTCCATTTTAATGACTGGATTCCATCTGCGTTTTCCACATCATGAAAATCAACTAGCCAGTGCTGAAACATGTGTTTCATAATCCTTTAAAGTGTCATGAAACCCCCGTTTCAGCACTGGTCGTTCACACCTTAGATCTGAACCAGACTCCAGAAATGGGCTGGAAAACTGTGGAAAGTGGACACGATATGTGAGCGTACGGTGCTGGTGTTTGGAGAGAGAATGTGAAATATACTCACAAAACTTGAAACACACTTGCTCCGGTCCGGATATGGATTATGATCCGCTTTCGGGGGAGAAACCTCTCTAATGAACGCTCCACGCGTCGTTACTATTAAATATACGGTCATGTTTACAGAGCTGAACTGACAGCGCGGAAGCTCTTGCGTGAGATTTGTATTCTCTGCTGTAAGATAACCTCATGCATAATACAGCGCAGTGATTGGATCATAAGAGTTCATTCTCATGAATAATACTGAGAAAACCTGGGAAAACTGATGACGTACTCTCCAGCCACGGCAGCCAATCACCTCTGCAAATTAACGAATGTACACCATATACATCATTACATCAAGCAGGCTTCTGAAGCTCAGGCTCAAGCATCACTGGCAGGTGCGTTCTGAGGAAAGCAAGCGTTTCTGTCTCTCGGCTGTCCGTCTGCTTCACTCCTCATCCAGGATGGAGGAGACGGTTCTGAACAGCCTTTCGGTTTCTACGCTAGCGCAGGGCACGCAGAGGTATTTCAGGGCAGACCACTGAATCGTTTCCTCTGTTAAAACCCCTCCATGTGTTTGGACGGCAGTGCTGGAGCTGCTCGCTGCACCTCAATCTCCATCAGGCTCCTCCCGCATTTTCTTTAAGCCGCTGCTGTTCTTGCTTCTGCTTCTTCTAACGGCTCTGTGGTGTTCCTCAAGTCTGTATGCAGCTTTATTAATGGCTTATTATTTACCCACGGCTCGCAGTCTTACCTGTCTGTAGTACCAGCAGTGTGGAAAGTGCACAGAGGTTCATCTTCCGCTGTGTTGAAGCATTTATCCATGGCTTCTAGGAGTGTCATTCTCATGGTTTTAATCCCAGAGTCGGCCTCGGTTCTCGTGGAGAGGATATGTTTGAGAGCAGCGACACTTCAGATCACAGATACAGTGGCTGAACTCACATTCCCAGTAAACGGTTCTAGACCGGTCACTGTTTTCTCAAGCAAGACCCACTCGTTTGCCGTGAGTGTTGTGGGCAGGTCATGGTCAGCGGCACAGGCAGACAGACTCTCTGTCATGAAGTAAGAGCTATTCCACCTCGTTTGACGTCTCACTGGAGGCATTTTCATTCCATTTATGTCGAGCTGGATATCTTGCATCTGGCAATATGCAAGTGGAGAATATTTGAAGTGTCCAAGGTGTATCCCACTTGCAACAGCATCACTCACACTGCGTTGTGAAAGAAGTCCCTCTTTGACTACGACCATGCGCTGCTTTTCTTATGTTGCTGGTATCATTCCTCAGAATAACATGAATTTTTCTCAATGGAATTTGCCACTTGTCAAGCATTTCCTTTTGGGCAGCCACAGTCGTGTCACTGGTGTGAACCATGAAGATTTGCTGCGTTTAACATGGCACTGTGTGGTACATGATTCACATACCGTTAAACTTGAGAGACGCGGGAGACACGCCGGACCTCCAGATAACTGCCGTACCCTAAGGACCTATTGCAGAAGTTTTTGGTCCCGATAATTTTTCAGAATTTAGCAGTAAGAAATTACTAGTCACTTAGTTTTTACATCAACTATGCATTCTGTTAGTTTTGCTAATTGGTATGTTTCGTCAGGCCGCAAAGAAATATAGTAGCGGTGTTCGGGTCCAGGTTTTTTGGAATCGACTCCCGACTCCATTTAGTGTGACTGTCCAAATTAGTCTAATTTAGGGGTGCCAATACTTAATATCACAGAGGGGAAAGTCATGAAAAATAGCTGTGGTGGAATATTCTCTCAAAATTAATTAAAAGAAGATATTCTTTAATGAATTCGTCACAATATAATGGTCAGGGGATGGCACTAAATGCATATGGTCTTAAACAGCATTGATATTAAAAAAATAAATACAATAGACCTAAATACAAAAATAAATACAAATGTAGGCCTACACTTACTGATGTTTATTTCATGTGTATTATGTGTTTGATGATTTAAGGTTAGTTTAATGATTGAATAGCCTATATGGAAAACCGACTGCATTGAACACAGGCTAACATTGCATAACATTATACAAAGCTGTTACAGAAGCATGTATAATTACAAACTAAATTTACTTTTCCACACCTGTTTAATACTCCCGTTTGCAGTGCGTGTTTTTTCTGTGCTGTTGAGCATTCACTCCATGCGTTCCGAGCAGTGCGTGCATTAGGGTTGGGTACCGAACTAAGTACTTTTAAGGGTACTGACCGAATTGTGTCGGTACTACTGAGTATCGATTCACATGAAATCATTCGGTACCAAATTTCGGTACCTGAGAACGCATTTGCGCGCATACGAGAGAGAGAGAGACAGAGAGAGAGACCCTGTGACTTGTCACCCCAGCAACTCTTTAAAACACAACACACGGTAAACCGAAATGTTCTGAAGTGTGCTTACATTTCAAGGGTCATGGTTTCCGAGAAGACGCGGACAGGATTGCGGAGTCCAATCATATAAACTGAATTTACTCTATAGCGCGGAATGCCACAGAATTTGTCAAGTTTTGGATGAATAAAATAATGTGATCGCGATATGAACTAGTGTATGTGAATATTAAAATGCAAAAAGACGGTTTTAATATGAATCCTGCATGTTCCGTTAGCCTCAGTGTGTATGAATGGCGGAGACGCGGTTTTGTTTACTACACAAATACTGAAGCACACGTGAACTCGCGGTGATTTTCGGACTCTGCATTTCACTACATGATGACATGAACTTACAGGCTGTGAGAGTCACTTCATGAGGATTTTACCGTTTTATTTGAGAAAACCAGCAGCATAACATTATACTGTATACACTAGGGATGTTCATTTCGGTTATTTTTCCCAACCGACACTCGTTAACCACTTATTAACCGTTAACCGTATTATTTTAAATTAGAACTAAAATTAAATTAGAAAGAATAAGTGTCTGTGACCTGTTAAAAATACTATTTGTTTTCCGGGGATTAATTTTACATGCGCAAAATATGTAGTAAAATCTGTGCCGTTAAGCGTTATCACCGTACTGCCGCGAAGTTATGCAAAACATTTTGTGTTACGTTGATATTGGAGCGCGAGTGAAGTAGGCCTGTACATAAAAGGTAAATAATATTTTGGCATTCAAATACATCACGAATACGGAAACATTTGATTTTGTGTCGAATGAGAGACCCAACATTGGTTTCAGTTTCGTTTTAGCCTTAATTCGTTTTGGTTTGCCGCTATAGCTTCTTACATTTTTAATTCTTGTTCTTTTCTAAATAGCCTACTGTTAATTGAAAGGATTTGTTGTCGAGTGAGGGGAACTAAAATAGCATAGCTATGTTTATAGTGTTTATTATAATATTTGTAATTCGCGTCAGCCTATTTCTGAATGAAATAATAAAATGCGACTTATGTTTTTTTCTCTCTCTCTAAAAAAACGCTTTTTTAAATTATTTATTCTTTTTTATACGCGTAGCTTTTTTTAACTATGCATTAAACCTTTTAAAACATCTTGATAAATTACTGAAAAAAAAAGTGACTTTAAACCGTTTAACTGATTGTATTAATCGTTCAAAATTCTTATCGGTCGGTTAACGGATAAACGGTTAAAATGAACATCCCTAGTATACACACAGAAACTTAACGGCAACCTGTCAAAATAAAAGTGCGGTTTAACATGTAACAGAAATATATTACTCTTGTATTACTTTTGTACAGTATGATGTAAGTCTTTATATATTCCATTTAGTGACAAATTTAAATAAAATAATTAAATGATAAAAATAATTATTACAACCACATTAACAACTTAATTGTAGAAAAAAATACAATTATTATTAAAACCTTTGTAAAGGTATATTCACACAATTTTTCTACCGTGTGTTCATTTTAACAGTAAACCTCTGTTTGTTTGCCAAAAAACAAAAGGGTTTCATTTTGATTTTATTAAAAATAAATAAACGTTTCGTGCCTTCATTTGAATATCAGAAAAAATAAAACGCAAGAATTTCTGGAAGAACAAAAAAGAAAAAAAATCATAGGGTCCTCTTGTTCAAAATGTTGAAATTGAGAGTTTTGGACTTATTTTTTTCACTGAAATAAATGTTTTTGTTATTACACAGAGTAAAGTACCGAAAAAAGGTACCGTTGGGTACCGGTACCAAATTTCAACCCTAGCGTGCATGCAGCTTCGCAGCGATCGTTTCCACACAGAGTCTATATTTGCTTTGCTGCGCACGCTGAATTAAAGTGACAGGGCATTGCTCACGTTAAAAACGTACATGGATTGATATGAAATGTATTAATTGCACCATAAATGCATATAGGCTAAAGGGGTAAAACAAGGAAAAGTACCCTACACTTTTATGGCGCTTTTCCACTGCGTGGTACGACTCGGCTCGGCACGGTTCAGTTCGGCTTGGTTTGCGTTTCCACTGCAGTTTAGTACCGCTTTAGAGTGGGCAGGATTATTCACGTGTCGTTATAGTTGCGCCGCCTCTACTGCCGTGACTCCTGAAAAACTTTTTAATTCCGCGTCACTCCATCACGCTCTCGCTGGATCCGCTCCTCGGCTATCAACGAGAGGACAGTCTGTACTTCCTCAACAGACAACGAAACAGCCATGTTTTGGTTGTTAAAAGAAAGCGGTGTGCTCATTCAAAAAAGTCGCGTTCGATCCTTCGCTGGCTGCTGATTTAAATCGAGCGGGTCTGTTGTGTCTTGTGCCGCAAGTTCAATGACGCAGGCAGTGACGATTTTCTCCGACCAATCAGTGATCAGCAGAGTTTACACGTCATGTTTTGGTAACGGTACGGTTTGCTTGGAACCTCGGCCGAGGTGGTACTAAAAAAGTACCAGGTACTGTACCCAGTGGAAAACCCCCCAAAAGTGAGCTGTACTGAACCGTACCATGCAGTGGAAAAGCGGCATTAGATAAACATGGTAACCGATGGCACTCATGGAGTTAGAAAACAAAGTTCTTTTTATAACCAGCAGGATTATTTGTAATGTAAATGCAAAAAAAAAAAAAAAAAAAGGCATGAGACTTTTCTTATTTAAAATTGCTAGTGCCTTTTAACGTAAGAAAAGTAGACTGTAGGCAGTTTACATGTTTTGCCACTTGCCTGGGCATCTTAATGTATAAACTTTATATATAAATCAGTACAGAAGTGCAATGCATTTAGTATGCATTTAGTAATATTGCGCTTAAACATGAATATGTCTATAAAAGATACTGGAAGTATTACTGTGTGAAAAGATAATCACTATGCTGAGAGAGAGAAAAAAATTTAAACAACGTTTGAATTTTAAATCAAAATAATTGTGGTAAACAGCCGCGGATCATAGCTGAGCACTAAATAAAGCACACTGAGCCTGTGCTGCTTCTGCACCGCATATGAATCACACACGGACTGCAGTGCAAACGGATCATCACTTAATTTCGTTCACTCCTTGCTGATATACAGCACTCAACTGCCATGCACTGGATTTGAGAATACCAGTCGATGAGTCAATACCAAGAGTCGATTCCAGTGCTGGACTCTAGGGCTATTCAGAGTCGAGGAATCAACTCTTTTGGAGTCGACTCCCCATCCCTAAAATATAGAGCTGAGTATCATCAGCATAACAGTGAAAGCTAACACCATGTCTCCTGATAATATCTCCCAAGGGTAACATGTAAAGCGTGAAAAGTAATGGCCCTAGTACTGAGCCTTGAGGTACTCCATACTGCACTTGTGATCGATATGATACCTCTTCATTCACTGCTACGAACTGATGGCGGTCAGATAAGTACGATTTGAACCATGCTAATGCACTTCCACTAATGCCAACATATTGGGTTAAGTTGTGTTTTTTTTAAATGAGAGGCTTAATAACAGCCAGTTTGAAGGTTTTTGGGACATATCCTTATGACAATGAATTAATATTCAGAACAGGATCTATGACTTCTGGAAGCAGCTCTTTTAGTAGCTTAGATGGAATAGAGTTGGTTTAGATGATTTAACAAGTTTTTAAAATTCTTAATTTCCTATAGAAGAGAGGAATTGTTCCTCAGGGGATCTATAATGTACTATCTGATGCGATACTGTGGCTGACAGCTGCATGGTTACATGGAAAAGATGTAAAAAAATTGTTTTAAATTTTTTATTAGAGTAAAAGTAACAACTTTCTTGGTGGCTTAAGGTACTCCTTTCCCTCATCTCATCTATCTCATAGATTAGTTGGACTGAATTGCTCCTCCTTTTGATCATTTGTTAATGTTACTGCTGCTATTATCATCAACAACTGCATCTCTATTTGCACATTGCTATTGTTACTGCTGCTGCTATTATTATTATTCTGTTGCATTCAATTTGCACTCTACTGTGCTATTGTTTTGCACATAAGTCAATATTACAACATAACCAGTAATGTTACTACTGTTCTTATTATCAAGTAGCTGCATCTCAATTTGCACATTGTTAATGTTACTACTGCTGCTAATACCTACAATTGCATTCAATTTGAACATTACTGTACTATTGTTTTTGCACATACGTCAATATTGCAACATAAGTCAACATTGTACACTTGCACATACGTGGTCTATATTTCTAATCCTGCGGCATAGTTTTATTTTTTATTCTTTATTGTTTTTTTATATAGTTTTTGCACTCGTCTTGGAATTCACTGTGGACAGCAAAGAAAGAATTTCATTGTACAAGAAAACTTAGTTTTCCTCACTGTGCACATGACAATAAATGCTTTGAATCTACAAAATATGGGGTCTATTGTACATATTTTTGGTTTTGATTATCTATGTAGATTTTGATTCTTTAAATGCAAAAAAATGTTTTCATTTCTGTGGCTTTGTCATTAAACTGGGGTAAACCTTTATTTGTCTTTTTGCCTTAGACATGATGCTGCTGAAAGAGGAACGTGAAGTACTGAATGAAATAGAAGAGAAAGTTCAAAATAAGAATCATTTCAAAACTGGAGGGACATCTTTTAGGTGCTCACAGACTGGAAAGACTTGCTCACGAGAAACAGCTCAGAAGAAACTAACTAGGGGTTATTTCACCTGTTTTGAGTGTGGAATGAATTTCATTCACCCTGAAAGCCTTAGAATCCACATGGAAATTCACAATGGAGAGAATCCTTACACCTGCCAACAGTGTGGACAGTTTTTCAGTGAACAAGAAAGCCTTAGAGTCCATATGGGAATTCACAACGAAGAGAATCCTTACACCTGCCAACAGTGTGGAAAGAGTTATGCTCAAACGGCAAGCCTGAAAGTACACATGAGAATCCACACCGGAGAGAGAGCTTTTACCTGCCAAGAGTGTGGAAAGAGTTTCATTCAAAAAGAAACCCTTAAAAAGCACATGCTAGTTCACACTGGACAGAAGCCTTTTGCATGCCAACAGTGTGGAAAGAGCTTCACAACAGACCTAAACCTCAAGTATCACATGAACGTTCACACTGGAGAGAAGCCGTTTGAATGCGATCAGTGTGGAAAGAGATTTATTCGTAAAATAAGCCTTAACAACCACTTGAAGATTCACTCGGGAGAGAACTGCTTGGTATGTCAACAGTGTGGAAGACGTTTCACTGACAGAGCACATCTTAAAATCCACATGAGACTTCACACTGGAGAGAAGCCCTACACTTGCGCTCAGTGCGGAAAGAGTTTCACATATAAAAAAGCTCTTGACTCCCACATGATCAGTCACACTGGGAAGAGCCGTTTCACCTGCAAACTGTGCGGGAAGGTCTTCACAAACAAAGTTGGCCTCATGTACCACATGAACATTCACACCGGAGAGAAGCCGTTCAGCTGCGATCAGTGTGGAAAGAGTTTCATTCGTAAATCTAGCCTTAATAACCACTTGAAGATTCACTCGGGAGAGAACTGTTTTGTATGTCAGCAGTGTGGAAGAGGTTTCACTGAAAAACAAAGTCTTAAAAACCACATGAGACTTCACACTGGAGAGAAGCCCTACACTTGCGCTCAGTGCGGAAAGAGTTTCACGTATAAAACCGCTCTTGACTCCCACATGATCAGTCACACTGGCAAGAGCCCTTTCACCTGCAAACTGTGCGGGAAGGCCTTCACATGCAAAGTCAGCCTCATGTATCACATAAATGTTCACGCTGGAGAGAAGCCGTTCAGCTGCGATCAGTGTGGAAAGAGTTTCACAGGTAAAGGTACCCTTGAGAGACACGTGAGGATTCACTCGAAAGAGATCTCTTTTATATGTCACGAGTGCGGAATGACTTTCCATAAAATGATTCGCCTCAGGAGGCATAGGAAAATTCACTCCCGAGTGAAACCTCTCGAATGCGACCTGTGCGGAAGGATTTTCCGATTCATTAAAACCTTTAAGAGTCACATGAGGCATCACACCAGAGAGAAGCCTTTCCAGTGCCATCAGTGTCAAAGGAGCTTCGCGTATCGGCGATGCCTGAAACGCCACGTGCAAACGCATTCTGAAATGAAATTGCAGTGCTCTGAGTGTGGCAAGAGCTTCAGAAAAGGGAGCAATTTCAAAAACCATCTGCACTTTCACTCTGGACAAAGGCTGTTTAGATGTGATCAGTGTAATAAAAGCTTTATTTTGCCATCACACGTACAGATACATATGAAAACTCATGCTTATGTGAAACCGTATTTGTGTTCAGTGTGTGGAAAGGGTTTCAAATGGCCTAGCAGTCTCAAATACAAGAAAATACGGATTTGTGTGAAATTAAGGCTACGTACACACCACAGGTGAATGTGGCCCTGATTAGATTTTTCTGGTCAAATGTAGAAAGTTTTTTTGGCCAGGCTGTTGAAGTGACCTTTACATGTGGCCCATATCAGAGGGTCAGTGATTTGGTGATGTTCATTTGTTTTATTTGTATCCTTCATGCCATTATATTTTGTCTTGAGGCTTTTTATTTTCTTTTGTCATGTACACATGACCACATCTCTTTTGATATAGTTTTAAACACTAAGCAACTCTAATTTGTACTGATACATCACTTCATTCCATATATTGATAAATTCGTATAAAAAAAAAAACCCTGTCTTGCTGTGAAATGCTGCAATTAATAAACAATTATAAATAATAGGACATAAACTGAATGCAATTATGAATGCACCGAATTATTTAATTAACATTTATGGCGAGAATGCACTCAAAATGCAAACTTTTTCAAATATGGGACTGAATGTGGCTACAGGTGACATCTGGAAAGTTTCATCTTTGTTCATTTGTGCTCTGGCTCCCCAGAAGTTATAAGTGATAAAAAAAAAATCAAATAGGGATGTAACGATTAACTGCGAGCCAGTTGAAAATCAATTAATATATGTGACGAGTCAAATCATTTAAGATGCTTAAGGAGGAGTTTATATGAATGCATGTCTGAGGGGAACTTACTGTCTTTAGAGAAGTTTAGATGGTATTTTTTCTTTTCATCTTGCCTCTGTATAATGCATATTAACGTTCATAAGTGCAGCTCTGCATTGTTTACAGCGGAAACCAAGGAAACGCTTAAAGCGCCACCTGCTGGCAGAGAGTGAATCTGCGTCTCATTCAGCTCGTCTGCTGTTTCGGTTTCATGCAGATATTTTCTATGTATACAGTAGTTTTACAAAACTGAACTCAGACCATTCTGTTTTTGCTTCAATTTCGAAATTATACAATCTAATTTCAATTAAAAACTGCTCCTGTTGCATGCATGCCACATCTTTGTTTGGATCATGATTAAAATGCAGTGGTTGCCTCTAATTTTAAATGGAAAGAGCACAGACAAAGCCTTATTTTGTTTATTTGAAGAAATTTATTTTATTTGTGTTACTTATTTGATTTGGAGCTTGTTTTAAAATTTCAATTTAGTGTTATTTTATTAGAGGCTTTTATCCAAAGCAATTTACAAATGAGGAGAAGCAATCAAAACCAACAAAAGTGCCATATTAGCAGAGGTGGGACCAAGTCATTGTTTTTCAAGTCACAAGTAAGTCTCGAGTCAAGTCCCGAGTCAAGACCAGGCAAGTCCAAGTCGAGTTGCAAGACTTTTAGCTTCAAGTCTTAAACAAGTCATTAGTGCTCTTTGCCCAAATTAGTGTATCAGTATTAATAATCATATCAAATGTATATCAGGAAGGCAAGTAGAATATGTTTAACATAGCAGTTCAATTTTATGAGATGGGTGCCCTTAATAAAACTACTCAAGTTCAATTTAGGGATTGTGCCAAAACAGGACAAGCAGTGAAGAAAAACACTATTTTATTAGTAACAGAACATCAAAGACAAAATAATTTCATCGAAATGACTGCTACAGACTTTGATGTATGCATGAGAATATACCGATTGAACCATTCTTTAGAACCTCATAAACAGATTAAGAAATATCAAAAGAAATGCAGATGCAGAAGAAATTACTGCTATCATACTTGCCAAACATGCAACATGGATACACACAAACTCATGAAGATCATTTAAAGACTGTGCAACCAAACTTTATACTACAAGACAGAGTTTTTGTGAGTGAGTGAGTGAATGAATGTTTGTGTTCGTAACAGTGATTGTTCTTTTTTTATGGGCCCTATGGTGCATTGCACTTGCAAAAGATCAAATTGGCCAAAAGTCTGTCACTCATTTGTGCACGATGGGGTCGTAGTATGATGCCTCCATGGCTGAAAACGCGCTCTGCTGGAGCACTAGAGGCAGGCACTGCCAAGACCCTGATGGCCACTCGGAATAATGCAGGAAGGGTGTCCCTGTTCATAGCCCAGAACAACAGGGCATTCTGCCCTTCAGATAAGTCTGATAAAATTCAGAAGAGCTGATAAAATGTAAAAACTGTAACTTGAATGCAATGTAAGTCGCTTTGGATAAAAGCGTCTGCTAAATGCGTAAATGTAAATGTAAATAAGTTAAGATAGTGACTTAGCTGATGTGCTGGTGTGGTCCCAATGTTTTTCCTTTGTCTCTTATGATAGGCTGCAAACAGCCCCACCTCTTCTTCAGGCTGCTGACACTCTTGCTCTTCAGACTCAAAACAAGTAGCCGGCGCAAACTCAGCTGCATCTTCCAAGATTAAATTTGGCAAAAGATGTTCACAGCAGAAGAGAAAAGAACAGGCAAATATAACTATTACAGTGTTGCTAATTATGCAGTTAATTACAATGAAAATCTATTATTCTTTCAATTATTTAGTTGAAAGTGTTAAGATTAAAAAAAGCATTAAAGTCTGTGTAAAGCAATATTAAATGTGTTCTGAGTTTGTCACACTACAGAAAAATGTATTAACCACCCAGCCAAATTTGAATGCTTAAAAAACCCGCAAAGTAAATACAATAAGGTATCAAAATCTTGAAAAATAGGCAGTAGTCTATACACAGAATTCTCAATCTGTTTTGAAACCACGCCCACTCGCGGGAAAGCTCCCGCCTCTATCAACTGTCAAATACTGCTACAACCTGAATGGGGAAAGTTGCAATATTGGAAATATTTCTGTTTTAAACCATGCTATCACACAAGCAAAGTGCAAACTTTGCGCAATAGTTATGCCGGTGAATGTCGTAGAGAAAATGAAAGTACAATTTTTTTTTTTTACACTGACGGAGCTTTGTAACGTTGCATTAACGGCGCATATTCGAATCTACAAATCTACTTCAACATATGCTGATTGATCACGGTGTATAACTATCTTAAATTATTCCCTTAATATTTCTCTTGTGGCCCATATAGTGAAAACATGAGAAGAAACTTATTTTGCGTAAAACAGGTTGTTTTTGAAAATCGGTGCATGAAATAAAGCTGCTCTCAATTTTCATTGATGACTGCAGTGTTAACAGTTTTAATTATAGGCATATAATTCATTGTATAAATGAATAGACCGTTTTTTGTCATTTGTTTTTTTAAAAAAACATTTTCAGTGAGGAGTAAGTTAAGCACTATGAAATTATTGCGGAGCAAATTAATTGCAATTTAATAATAAAAGTAACCTAATGATAATACTAGTCCTAATAAGAAGAAGGTAACAGGCCTACATTAATTGGAATGCTAAATCCTCTTAATATTGCCAATATTTGATGCGTTTGACTATCTCTGGCAATAGTCGACACATGATATGATGATGCAGCACCTGGAGGTTATCATGGGGCCCCCTAATAGGGTTGTCACGATACCATAAAAATGTCTTACGATACTATGCCAGCTGAAGTATCACGATACCAAGCAGTATTGTGTTAATTTACAATTCAATTCTACAAAATGAATCTAAATTTAATAAATAAATAGATGTAAGTGAAAACAGACAGTATTATTCTCTGAATACTTAATTAATGTGAATGAATGACTGGCTATTGTTATCCATGAAATGATCTAAACAAAACTCATCTCAGCACTGCACAGAAGCTGCATGAAGTGACATTTAGATGTGCCATTTATTCATTTAGACTGTGTTTATAATAGCATACATAATGTTATGAGATTAATGTTTTAAATACTAAATTCTGAATATAGAAATATGTTAAAAAATAGTGTAATATGCCTACTTTTAGATGGGAAACTTAAAAACGGCCAGCAGGTGGCAGAAGTTCGTGATTGAATCACTGAGTCATTCAAACGATTCTTTCAAAACGGCTGAATCCTACAGGAGTGAATCAAATGACTGTTTTTATGAATGGCTCAGTGAATCAGTGATTCTCCCAAATCAATGCGGATTTGGATTCGAACACAAACTAAACAAAAACAGCACTCTTTCTCGTGTCGTATTGCCGAACTGTCAGGAGCATTTTTTTGCTCGCATATCTTGAAATTTCCGATTTAGCAGCATGTATATTAAAACATAACATTATAAATAAATAAAAAACAATATCTCTCTATTCATAGCTTTATTACTATTATTACTATTATTATTTCATCAATACTATTACTAACATTATTATTATTATTATTATTATTATTATTATTACTACTATTTGTCCTCCTCCTGATTCCCCAACCACCCCCCTGTCTTGGATGAATAAGTTTATTATCGTTATTGCTGCTACTATTACTATTATTACTTATCACCTTCCTCATCCTCCATCCTCTAATTTTTGTTATTAAAGGAACACTCCACTTTTTTTGGGCTCATTCTCCAACTCCCCCAGAGTTAATAAGTTGAGTTTTACCGTTTTTGAATCCATTCAGCCGATCTCCGGGTCTGGCGATAGCACTTTTAGCTTAGCATAGATCATTGAATCCTATTAGACCAGCCGCATTGCGTTCAAAAACGATCAAAGAGTTTCGATATTTGTCCTATTTAAAACTTGACTCTTCTGTACTTATATCGTGTACTAAGACCGGCGGAAAATGAAAAGTTGCGATTTTCTAGGCTGATATGATTAGGAACTGCTCTCATTCCAGCGTAATAATCAAGGAACTTTGCTCCCGTAACATGGCCGCAGCAGGCGTAGTGCCCGGTAGCTGGGGACTACTTTCAGGCGCTGCGTAATATCACTTAAGACTTGTTTTTTAAGATGGTCTGAATCAGACCCTTTCATCTGATAAACTGCAGCATGAACAACGACGTGCAAGTGCGACTTGAACTGAAGCATCGGGGAACACTCAATACCATATAACGCGTATACACAGAGCACAGCAGAAAGACATTTGGCAATCAACTTGTCATTTTTCTGCTGGCATGCATGTTCAAATGAACGTTTTAAACAGTGTTCTTGCCGTGCATATGGACGGTACCGTATGGACGATACTACCGTTTAAAAAATGCAATGGCACCGCGGGTATTTTTAAGCTTTAGTATCGCGATACTACCGTAGTGCCGGTGTATCGTGCAACCCTACCCCCTAACACAGGTGGGTGTGTTCGACTTGAAGCAGCACTGCACAGAACGATCAGTGTGTGACAACAAAGTAGCCCGAGAGCGATTCGACAGCATAAGGAGCGTCTGCCCTCTATAGCTCTCACTGTACTTTGATGTCACACACTGATCGGACTGGGCAGCACTGCTTCAAGTCAAACACACAAGGGGCCATGCTCGGTGGCTCCAGTGCATCATCGAGACATGATTTCAGCCCCACCCAAAAAATCCTTTATATAAAAATGGTGAAAAACTATTTAAAGCTTTAGTTGCATAACACAAATCAGTTTAAATTAAACATATTCACTTAATAAGAATGTACCTTTTTATTATATTTCATTAAGTTATATATTGAGTTAAAGAAATTTAGTTGCGTTTCCTTAGGAATGAATCAGTGTTCGTAAATGACCCACAGGCCGATAAATAAACGAATCGATCCGTTCACTTCTACTGTTTCATTTGTGAATGATTCGGTGTTTTAATGAATCAGTTGAGACAGCAGTTTAATGACTCGCTAACAACACGCAAAACAGATGCTCATATAGCGCCACCTCCTGATGTTTTGCTTTTTGTGGCATGATTGATGGGCATTTAAACATCTATAGTGCGTTGTGTTAAACAGATAACATTAATTGGGCAAACAGATGTGAAATGAAGGGAGAAATAAAACAACATTTAAAAAATGAATAAACGTGTTTTCTTGTAGACATATATTTCTAATATAGGATATAATGTATGCATGTGGGTGTGTGTGTGATTTTTTTGTTTTTGTAGTTAATGTCCATTGTCCACTGAGTCTGTGCTAGCTAGTTCATGTAATTAACTACATGTGTACAGTATACAATCTCAACTTACCTCTGTCTATGGGTCTTCAGATGCCTCACAAAATTGGACGTCATTGACAAAGCGCCTGTAATTTTTGAACCACATGTTCTACATATTGCAGTTCTTTTGTTTCCCTTGATATTATATTCTTTAAATCCAAATGCTATCACTTTAGGCATCATTTTATCTGAACAGTTGAACGCGCGATCTTCAAACTTACTTAGTGGAAGCTGATTGGTTGACTGAGAAATGCAGATTTACAATGGAGTTTTTTTTTTTTTTTTACAATGATCTTTTCATGAGGAATTTAATGTGATTTGCTGCACATTTTTTTCACACGTAAGTTAAAAATGTTGAGCCCCGAGTTGAAATTATTATATTTTTATTACTGTAATTTTTGAATGATTTTCATTCCTATGTCCATGACGACATATCAAGTGACACGTGACACTAGCTGTATGAGTGCTGCAAAAAAAACAAACACAAAATATTTGATATTCAGATTCTCAAATATATGTAAATAAATGTTAAAGTGTTGTTAAATTTTGTATGTTAAATGTTAAGTTTATAATGTACATAGTTGATCACTAGGGGCTATATGCACTGCCAACCTGATCTCACAGAATGCCGTGTAATGACCACGGACCCTTAACTCCGAATCTGTGGTGGCATCACGGAATCGCCGGAAATTCATTGATGGGCTCACAGAAGTGTTACCAATGTAAGTCAGTGACAGGCATCAGCCGTGAACCACGCACGATTCACTGGTTACACCAGCGCTGCATCGGACCACATAAAAAGAGTGACTCCGATGCAGTTATATTTGTATATAAATGTATACTTTCACTGGAGCACCTAACCCACCCCTACCCTAAACACACACAGGCAAATATAAGTGCAGTCACGGGTATTTATTGCAAAAACTGTCCATAAACAAGCAGTATAAAAGCATTACAAACAAGTCGTGTTGCATTCCAAGTCTTCTGAAGCCATACAAAGTCTTTATGCGAAGAAGAGAGTAAAACACAAGGTTTTAATCGCTGAAAATGATCCCGCTCCGTTAACGCGCTCACATCTCATTCAAAAAGATACTCCCAGGCCGTAGCATGACGCAATCGGTCACGAGACACACAAGAGCCAATAGCCTGTCACAACAGCATGACGCAATCGACCGTCTAGAGTGATAAGGACTGATCTGATCGTGAAGTCTTTTCGAGTCACAGGGCTCAAGTCCAAGTCAAGTCTCGAGTCATTGCTGTCAAAGTCTAAGTCAAGTCTCAAGTCTTCTTTAATCATCTTGAGTCGCAAGTCATCAAATTTGGGACTCGAGTCCAAGTCGAGTCGCAAGTCATGTGACTCAAGTCCACACCCCTGCATATTAGAATATTATTATAGTGTTATATTTCAGTTTCACAAAGAAACGTGCTGCATTTTATCCAAGCAATAATAAAAGGACACATTTAATTTATCATTTGTCTTAAATCTCATTTTGTAAAAAAAAAAAAAAGAAAAAAAAAGTGAATCGAATCAAATCGTGAGTTGAGTGAATTGCTACATCCCTGAAAAACAATGTCTTTGTTTATATTTAATCTATAATTGTGGGTATGTTTGAACGCCCCAGAGCAGGGGTAGGCAAGTTCAGTCCTAGAGAGCTGCTGTCCTGCAGAGATTAGCTCCAACCCTGATCAAACACTCCTGAACAAGCTAATCAATGTCTTCAGGATTACTAAGGCTAGTGAGGGCTTTTTTCAGGGTTGGAGCTAAACTCTGCAGGACAGCGACTCTGGTAGGTACTAACCATTGCATACAAGACTCGCTGAAGATGCTCTGGGCACCTAGTGGTGCAACGAAGGACAACCGCTGAACTGGCATCAGGGTTGCTGTGTCCAAGGCTCACTGATACACATGAGGAGTCACTGGATCTCAAACTTACGAAAAATTTAAACACCATATGAACACCAAGGACCTGTACCATGAAGCTGGATTAGCTGCTAGCCAGGTAAATTTCAGTGTAGTTTGCCCCAATCCTGGGTTTTAGGTACCATGAAAGTGGCTTGGCTTTTAGCGGCGTTCTTTGCCATAGTAACTTACACTCCACAGCTAACCTGCTCCAGGACAGGTTATGTTCTGAGTTAGAGATCGCAAACTGAAATTGGACCAATGAGATAAGGGCAAAGTGACACGTCGGAGGCAAAAAGTCACTCCCCCAGTTTCTCTTCCTCCAAATTAAAGGTCCAAATAAAAAAAATTGTTTGGCTTTAATGATAATTACTTAGAATCCATCACACAAGCAATTTCAGTTTAACAATTATTATAAAGTATTTATTTTAAATATTAATATATACAAATGATGTGTAATATAAATAAACTGTAGAATCAATAGATAATGCTTTTAAAATGACTACACGTGACTTCACGTTTAGTTATTTTATACAGTTGATAATAAATTGCGATAGATACTTGAACAAGTTTCACTTGTGACTGCACTGATAGAGCAAGACATTATTTTATTTGTCCTCTTTCATGGACAAGTACTTTCTTCAGTGTAAATGTGTTTAAATCTTCAATCTTTTAGCCTTCAGGAAAAGAGTTTTGGATCTTTTGGCTCTCTCATGAGAAGTGAATCCCAATTGTTGCGAGGCATATGATTGGCTGTTCACCATGATGTCACACATTCATGTGCACATGCTCCACAAACTCTGGGTCAAAGCCTGAGTTGACAGAGAAAGTTGATGATCAGCATCATGGTACCAACAAAGCCGCATTGGAGTGGTTTGGTTTTGTCAGCTCGAAACTAATCCTTTAACTCTGAATTTGTTCAGCTACCATCATGGTACAGGCCCCTGGTGTAGTGTGTTGTTTACGCGGGAAGAGATGGCAGCTGGATGCATTATGTCCAGCAGAGGCAGTGTGATGTTCCTGGCAATGCTCTGCTGGGAAACCATGGGTCCTGGTATTCATGTAGATGTTGCTTTGACAAGTACAACCTACCTAAAGTTTGTGGCAGACCACATACACCCCTTCATGGCAAAGGTGCTCTGATGGCAGTGGCTCCTTTCAGCAGCATCATGCAGCCTGGCACACTGCAAAATGATTCAGGAACGTTTGAGGAGCTTGACAAAGAGTTCAAGGTGTTGCCCGGATCTCAATCCAACTGAGCATTTATGGGATGTGCTTGACCAACACATCCAACCCACCTCGTAACTTGATTTGGCACTGTGTACCTCAGACCTCATTCATCCCTACATTCTTTTGGTGACAGGGATTTCTGCACATCTGTGTGTAATCTATTCCTCAAATCCATTCACACTTATAAAACCAACCTCTGGGGAAGAGGCTTGAGATCCAGGATGTGTGCAGATTGCGTGACAGAGGCAGCATCTTATTATCATTATTAGATTTGATTTGTTTCATGATTCATAGCTTTTTGATTTAACTCAAAATTATGACCACTTTATATGATGCACAGATTTAACTAAGGCTTTTATTCATATATAAATATTGATCAATACACATACATGAAGCACATTAAATTTAGTAAAGGACTAGGCTCTTTGTCCATGGATATACAATGTATTCACCATCATCGGACTCAAATGAACTCTGCAGATCAAAAGGCCTGTAGAATTTCAAACCGCTGGCTTTTACAAGTTCACCCAACTCCCAGTATCTCTGTGCTTTAAATGCATGATGTTCTGAGAAATGTTCTGTTAAAAGTTTGTTGACAGCAAAATACAAAGGGCTGTTTTTAAAAGTGTTTTCCAAATCTTGACTGTAAACAGCAATTTCATTCTCAATTTCATCAGCTGCCTAGAGTGGAATGGTTTCTCAGGGATGATGCAGTTCATATTCCACTGTTTTAGGTAATGTAATGTTAACAGGTAATGTAGTGCAGCATTTACGCAAGACCCATCTGACTACTGCATTAAATTCCATCCAAGTCAAGTGTGTAGTGCAGAGACTCCGAAGCATCTTCAGCAGCTGTTGCACAGCAGGAAGGAGACGGCCTGTATTTTCACCACAGCCAACTGAAAACGACTCCATATCGTCACTAAAGACAAAACAAACATGAATCAACAACAAGGTTTGTTACACACCCAAAATGCAAAAACAAAAAAACACTAACCTTTACATTTTCGCTTGTTTTCAGCCTTACAAATACCGCTGCTCAGGCAGGATAATGTGTAATAAAATGATGTTTGGGCAGCAAGTTTTTGTGTGGGTACAACTCTTTAAATAATTCATGATGCTCAGTTTATTAAATACGTCATGACTTTTGAGAAGCAAGGGGAAAACACTTTAAAATTTGAAGAAAGAGCGGAAGTAAATGATAATTCCAGTTTCCAAAGGAGACTGTAATGTCTTGACATGGAGACCGCATAGTGATCACACAAACAATTACACTTTCAGAACCTTATTGTGTCGCTGTTCATTTCCTATATGGTAAATAAAAATAAAGAATATATAAACATATATATAATGTGTGTGTGTGTGTACACCTATAATTTCAAAGTGAATGCTTGTAATAAACCCTACTCTTAAAAGCGCTCTTTTATTTCCTTCTTGGACAACCAACCAACCAAACCAACCAGTCTTCAAAAGACCGTGTTATAGCTAGCAACAGGGTCGGCCCCGGCTCCTCACTAAGATAAAAGTTTTTGTCTAGAAAATCCTTGATTTAGATATTTTGGCTGGAAACAGGACAAAAAAAAATCTAAGTAAGAAAGCATTTTTTGCAGTGCACTTCCTGGTTTTTTAAAAGATTTTCTACGACTAAGTGACTAATAAAATTTTGGTCGGCCAAGCGTCTTCTCGTCAACTAACTCGACTGTTGGGGGCAGCCCTAGTGATTACATTACATTACGTATGTTGCATGTTGTTATAAGTAATGCGCTACATGCGATGCATTACTTTACTTGTTACATCAAAAATGTCATCTGATTACGTAATGCATGTTATACTTGTATGCATTACTCGTAACAGACAATAATAACACACCAATATTGTGTGTAATTTTTATTATGTTTAATACAGTATCTCTAAAGTTAAAAACAAAAACAAATGCATACAGTCCATTCAAGTGGACATATAAAAATCTCTGAAAAATGTGTGAAAAAAAAAATCAATTCTAAGCTTGTTTTTCATGCCTTAAGAGGAATAAAAACACAGAAAAAAAATCCTGACTATGGTCATCATAATTCATGCATGAAAGGGTTAGGTTGTAATGTATAATATTTGAGAAGGTCTGTCTGGTGGTGCTTAGTTCCACTTAAAGCATGAAGGCTGTCTTTATACATGCTGTAGTGCACCGATATCCAAACGGTGGACCAAACAGACATAACGGTAAAGTGAGCAAAAATGATGTTTTATAAAGTAAGTTTGGGAGGAGCAAGTTCAAATGATCTAACCAATCAGCTTGAGAGGAGGCCTATATATATTCATAGCGGACTCGCCTACATTCCTCAGCAGTGTTTTGAATGGAGTCTTTCCGGCGGTTTGCCCCGCACACTTACCCAGTCAACCACACCATTCACAAGGCTCTGCATGCTGCTCGATGCAATTCCACAGCATGCCCATCTGTTTGAAATGACTAAGCTATCCTCCTTCGACTGCCAGAAGGGCTTTCTCGTCCGATGCTTTGAGTATTGAACTCCCATCAAGAGCCCTCTCAGTCAGAATAGCCAAGCCCCGTCAGTGTTGTACTATCGGCGAGGCTTACCCATCCAATGCTGTGAGTAATGAGCTCCCGGTCGAAACTGCTGAGCCCTATTTAAGTTAAACCTTTGAACAGATAAGCCCTGCCAGCAGTTTGAGTACTGAACTCCGAAACTGCAAAACCCCAAAATTGTCACAAAAATATATATTTTATAATTTAGATTTGTTTGTAAAATAATATGCATAAGATAATATTAAAATATAAATAACTGTATTTTAAAAAACATTGATTGCAATTTAAGTTTTTTTTTTTTTTTTTTTTTAATAGCTAAACTAGTAATATAACACATTCTCAAAAATTATGCTTTAAGCAGTGTATTAGTATGTTTCTGTTTCTGTTTATTTCACTTTTAAAGCACACATTAATACAACCTGTTTGTTGCCCAAGGTGCTGTACAAACAAAGTAAAACAAATAAAACCAAGAAAATATACAGAAAATAAATTCAAAATAAACACTAAAGATTCAATGACACCCCTCATTACCCAGTAGAATCAAAAGCCTGAGATAATAAATGAGTTTTTAACCGAGTTTTAAGTGTAACTATAGTTGGAGCTGCTCTAACATACAGGGGTAATCAATTCCACAGTCTAGGTGCAATTACTGAAAAGGCCCGATCACCCCTAAGTTTTAATCTAGACCTAGGGATATTTAGAAGCAGCTGATCAGAGGACCTAAGGGATCTAGTAGGCGTGTGTCGTTTCAGAAGGTCTGTGAGGTAAGGAGGTGCCAAGCCATTTAATGATTTAAAAACAAACAATAAAAGCTTAAATTCTATTTGAAAACGTACTGGCAGCCAATGAAGGGAAAATAGAACTGGTGTAATATGGTCTTGTTTTCGAGTACCGGTCAGCATCCTGGCTGCTGCATTTTGGACTGCCTGCAAACGCAACAGCGCTTTCTGGGTAACTCCTATATAAAGGGAATTACAATACTTAAGCCTTGAAAAAATAAAAGCATGGATGACTTTCTCAAGGTCTTTAAAGGAAAGAAATATCTTTACCTTAGCCAAAAGTCTCAAGTGGAAAAAGCAGGATTTAACGACAGCATTTATTTGCATGTCAAATTTAAAAGCTTTATCAAATAAAACCCCAAGGTTTTTCACCACCATCTTATTATACGAGGCCAGAGGGCCAAGGTTAACAGTCTCACGCGACCCAAAAACAATAATCTCTGTTTTGTTTTTGTTTAATTTTTAAAAGTTTAAGGCCATCCAGTCTTTTATATCATTTAGACATTCTAAAATAGGAGTTAGGGCATTCTTATTATTTTGTTGTAATGGTAGATATATCTGCGTATCATCTGCATAACAGTGAAATAAAACATTGTGCTTTTTAAAAATAGATCCCAAAGGGAGCATATATAGAGAAAAAAGCAGTGGGGCAAGAATGGACCCTTGAGGGACGCCACAGTAGTTAGTATGCTACACTCCAAGAAAAGGCTGTAAAAATAGGGCACAATCTACTATGTTAATATGAAAGAGTTTTCTGTATTGGTTTTTTACCTGCATTTTAAATTACGCATTGTGTTTTCTGGTTACAATGGATAATGGATAATATCCTGGAAAATTACTAGTAGCCTATATTTTCCATTTTTCTTACAGCGTACTAACTGATCAACAATTGCAAGTACAAGCTATAACAAAGTTTAGCCTATCATAAATGAACAATTATTCAGTTGTTATTATTATTATATGGAAGAAATGCAAATAGCAGCTAATTCAATTCACGTGACGTGTGTACTGCTAGGCATCTTTGGTTTTCTGTTTGTGTCATTTGGATGGAAAATGTGTGTCCTTTTATTGTCTGAGTCACTTATCAAAAGTTGCTAAAAGTTGCCAAATAAATTTTAAAAAATTGCTAAATTTGTTGCTAGGTGCTTTTGGAAGAAAAAGTTGCTAGGGTAGTCTGAAAAGTTGCTACATTTAGCAACAAAATTGCTAAGTTGGCAACACTGCCTCCCAGTGATCAGCGCACCGTCAGGCTTGCACACTGCTGTTTTGGGAGGCTTGATATAGTTTCCTGGGTGCTGTCCTGAGTTTGTTTGGCATCATTGGGGAGTACTCTGGGTTCGGGCCAAATTACAAGCTCTGAGCCCTCCCCTCGGACAACACGCCAAATACACATATTTTACACTTTTACTCTATTTGATCATTTGTAAGTTGTGAAATAGATATCTGAGTGATGTATGTGTGCTATTATGTAGTAGAAATCACTGTTGTCAACACTGTTAACATGAAAATACTATAAATATACAGATTTAGCAGAGGTGGGGGCAAGTCACACATGTTCAAGTCTCAAGTCACAGTACAAACAAATCAAGCAAGTCAAGTCAAGTCCTGATAAGGGTCAAGTCAAGCCGAGTCCTGATAAGGGTCAAGTCAAGTCGAGTCCTGATAAGGGTCGAGTCAAGTCAAGTCCAGATAAGGGTCAAGTCAAGTCGAGTCCTGATAAGGGTCAAGTCAAGTCGAGTCCTGATAAGGGTCAAGTCAAGCCGAGTCCTGATAAGGGTCAAGTCAAGCCGAGTCCTGATAAGGGTCAAGTCAAGCCGGGTCCTGATAATGGTCGAGTCAAGTCAAGTCCAGATAAGGGTCGAGTCAAGTCAAGTCCAGATAAGGGTCGAGTCAAGTCAAGCCCTGATAAGGGTCGAGTCAAGTCGAGTCCTGATAAGGGTCGAGTCAAGTCAAGTCCTGATAAGGGTCGAGTCAAGTCAAGTCCTGATAAGGGTCGAGTCAAGTCAAGTCCTGATAATGGTCGAGTCAAGTCAAGTCCAGATAAGGGTCGAGTCAAGTCAAGTCCAGATAAGGGTCGAGTCAAGTCAAGCCCTGATAAGGGTCGAGTCAAGTCGAGTCCTGATAAGGGTCGAGTCAAGTCAAGTCCTGATAAGGGTCAAGTCAAGTCAAGCCCTGATAAGGGTCGAGTCAAGTCGAGTCCTGATAAGGGTCGAGTCAAGTCAAGTCCTGATAAGGGTCAAGTCAAGTCGAGTCCTGATAAGGGTCGAGTCAAGTCAAGTCCAGATAAGGGTCGAGTCAAGTCAAGCCCTGATAAGGGTCAAGTCAAGTCGAGTCCTGATAAGGGTCAAGTCGAGTCCTGATAATGGTCAAGTCAAGTCCAGATAAGGGTCGAGTCAAGTCAAGTCCAGATAAGGGTCAAGTCAAGTCGAGTCCTGATAAGGGTCGAGTCAAGTCAAGTCCTGATAAGGGTCAAGTCAAGTCAAGTCCAGATAAGGGTCGAGTCAAGTCGAGTCCTGATAAGGGTCAAGTCGAGTCCTGATAAGGGTCAAGTCAAGCCGAGTCCTGATAAGGGTCAAGTCAAGTCGAGTCCTGATAAGGGTCAAGTCAAGTCAAGTCCAGATAAGGGTCGAGTCAAGTCAAGTCCAGATAAGGGTCGAGTCAAGTCGAGTCCTGATAAGGGTCAAGTCAAGCCGAGTCCTGATAAGGGTCAAGTCAAGTCGAGTCCTGATAAGGGTCAAGTCAAGTCAAGTCCAGATAAGGGTCGAGTCAAGTCAAGTCCAGATAAGGGTCGAGTCAAGTCGAGTCCTGATAAGGGTCCAGTCAAGTCGAGTCCTGATAATGGTCAAGTCAAGTCAAGTCCAGATAAGGGTCGAGTCAAGTCAAGCCCTGATAAGGGTCGAGTCAAGTCGAGTCCTGATAAGGGTCGAGTCAAGTCGAGTCCTGATAAGGGTCGAGTCAAGTCAAGCCCTGATAAGGGTCAAGTCAAGTCGAGTCCTGATAATGGTCAAGTCAAGTCGAGTCCTGATAAGGGTCGAGTCAAGTCGAGTCCAGATAAGGGTCGAGTCAAGTCAAGCCCTGATAAGGGTCGAGTCAAGTCGAGTCCTGATAAGGGTCAAGTCAAGTCGAGTCCTGATAAGGGTCAAGTCAAGTCGAGTCCTGATAAGGGTCGAGTCAAGTCAAGTCCAGATAAGGGTCGAGTCAAGTCGAGTCCAGATAAGGGTCGAGTCAAGTCAAGTCCAGATAAGGGTCGAGTCAAGTCGAGTCCAGATAAGGGTCGAGTCAAGTCGAGTCCTGATAAGGGTCGAGTCAAGCCGAGTCCTGATAAGGGTCAAGTCAAGTCGAGTCCTGATAAGGGTCAAGTCAAGTCCAGATAAGGGTCGAGTCAAGTCAAGTCCAGATAAGGGTCGAGTCAAGTCAAGCCCTGATAAGGGTCAAGTCAAGTCGAGTCCTGATAAGGGTCAAGTCGAGTCCTGATAATGGTCAAGTCAAGTCCAGATAAGGGTCGAGTCAAGTCAAGTCCAGATAAGGGTCAAGTCAAGTCGAGTCCTGATAAGGGTCGAGTCAAGTCAAGTCCTGATAAGGGTCAAGTCAAGCCGAGTCCTGATAAGGGTCAAGTCAAGTCGAGTCCTGATAAGGGTCGAGTCAAGTCGAGTCCTGATAAGGGTCAAGTCAAGTCAAGTCCAGATAAGGGTCGAGTCAAGTCGAGTCCTGATAAGGGTCAAGTCGAGTCCTGATAAGGGTCAAGTCAAGCCGAGTCCTGATAAGGGTCAAGTCAAGTCGAGTCCTGATAAGGGTCAAGTCAAGTCAAGTCCAGATAAGGGTCGAGTCAAGTCAAGTCCAGATAAGGGTCGAGTCAAGTCGAGTCCTGATAAGGGTCCAGTCAAGTCGAGTCCTGATAATGGTCAAGTCAAGTCAAGTCCAGATAAGGGTCGAGTCAAGTCAAGCCCTGATAAGGGTCGAGTCAAGTCGAGTCCTGATAAGGGTCGAGTCAAGTCGAGTCCTGATAAGGGTCGAGTCAAGTCAAGCCCTGATAAGGGTCAAGTCAAGTCGAGTCCTGATAATGGTCAAGTCAAGTCGAGTCCTGATAAGGGTCGAGTCAAGTCGAGTCCAGATAAGGGTCGAGTCAAGTCAAGCCCTGATAAGGGTCGAGTCAAGTCGAGTCCTGATAAGGGTCAAGTCAAGTCGAGTCCTGATAAGGGTCAAGTCAAGTCGAGTCCTGATAAGGGTCGAGTCAAGTCAAGTCCAGATAAGGGTCGAGTCAAGTCGAGTCCAGATAAGGGTCGAGTCAAGTCGAGTCCTGATAAGGGTCGAGTCAAGCCGAGTCCTGATAAGGGTCAAGTCAAGTCGAGTCCTGATAAGGGTCAAGTCAAGTCCAGATAAGGGTCGAGTCAAGTCAAGTCCAGATAAGGGTCGAGTCAAGTCGAGTCCTGATAAGGGTCAAGTCAAGTCGAGTCCTGATAATGGTCAAGTCAAGTCAAGTCCAGATAAGGGTCGAGTCAAGTCAAGCCCTGATAAGGGTCGAGTCAAGTCGAGTCCTGATAAGGGTCGAGTCAAGTCAAGTCCTGATAAGGGTCGAGTCAAGTCAAGTCCAGATAAGGGTCGAGTCAAGTCTAGTCCAGATAAGGGTCGAGTCAAGTCGAGTCCTGATAAGGGTCGAGTCAAGTCAAGTCCTGATAAGGGTCAAGTCAAGTCGAGTCCTGATAAGGGTCGAGTCAAGTCAAGTCCAGATAAGGGTCGAGTCAAGTCAAGCCCTGATAAGGGTCGAGTCAAGTCGAGTCCTGATAAGGGTCGAGTCAAGTCAAGCCCTGATAAGGGTCGAGTCAAGTCGAGTCCTGATAAGGGTCGAGTCAAGTCAAGCCCTGATAAGGGTCGAGTCAAGTCGAGTCCTGATAAGGGTCGAGTCAAGTCAAGTCCTGATAAGGGTCGAGTCAAGTCAAGCCCTGATAAGGGTCGAGTCAAGTCGAGTCCTGATAAGGGTCGAGTCAAGTCAAGCCCTGATAAGGGTCGAGTCAAGTCAAGTCCAGATAAGGGTCAAGTCAAGTCAAGCCCTGATAAGGGTCGAGTCAAGTCAAGTCCTGATAAGGGTCGAGTCAATTCAAGTCCTGATAAGGGTCAAGTCAAGTCAAGTCCTGATAAGGGTCGAGTCAAGTCAAGTCCTGATAAGGGTCAAGTCAAGTCAAGTCAGTGGCTCACCTCAAGCAAGTCAAGTCAAGTCCAGATAAGGGTCAAGTCAAGTCAAGCCCTGATAAGGGTCGAGTCAAGTCAAGTCCTGATAAGGGTCGAGTCAAGTCAAGTCCTGATAAGGGTCAAGTCAAGTCAAGTCAAGTCAGTGGCTCACCTCAAGCAAGTCAAGTCAAGTCCAGATAAGGGTCGAGTCAAGTCAAGTCCTGATAAGGGTCGAGTCAAGTCAAGTCCTGATAAGGGTTGAGTCAAGTCAAGTCCTGATAAGGGTCGAGTCAAGTCAAGTCCTGATAAGGGTCAAGACAAGTCAAGTCAAGTCAGTGGCTCACCTCAAGCAAGTCAAGTCAAGTCCAGATAAGGGTCAAGTCAAGTCAAGCCCTGATAAGGGTCAAGTCAAGTCCTGATAAGGGTCAAGTCAAGTCAAGTCCTGATAAGGGTCGAGTCAAGTCAAGTCCTGATAAGGGTCAAGTCAAGTCAAGTCAAGTCAGTGGCTCACCTCAAGCAAGTCAAGTCAAGTCCAGATAAGGGTCAAGTCAAGTCAAGCCCTGATAAGGGTCGAGTCAAGTCAAGTCCTGATAAGGGTCGAGTCAAGTCAAGTCCTGATAAGGGTCAAGTCAAGTCAAGTCAAGTCAGTGGCTCACCTCAAGCAAGTCAAGTCAAGTCCAGATAAGGGTCGAGTCAAGTCAAGTCCTGATAAGGGTCGAGTCAAGTCAAGTCCTGATAAGGGTCGAGTCAAGTCAAGTCCTGATAAGGGTCGAGTCAAGTCAAGTCCTGATAAGGGTCAAGTCAAGTCAAGTCAAGTCAGTGGCTCACCTCAAGCAAGTCAAGTCAAGTCCAGATAAGGGTCAAGTCAAGTCAAGCCCTGATAAGGGTCAAGTCAAGTCCTGATAAGGGTCAAGTCAAGTCAAGTCCTGATAAGGGTCGAGTCAAGTCAAGTCCTGATAAGGGTCGAGTCAAGTCAAGTCCTGATAAGGGTCGAGTCAAGTCAAGTCCAGATAAGGGTCAAGTCAAGCCGAGTCCTGATAAGGGTCAAGTCAAGTCACAGTATCAAACAGGAACAAATATATTTTTGCCACACGATCTTATTCATTTTTCCTCAGAAATTAACTTTTTTAATTATACATTTTAAATAATAATGTTTTAAATATAACATTTTGAAAATAGGCAAAATACTACTTTGTATACCGATAAGTCTGTAATTGAGAAAAAATTGATAAAAATACAAGATAAAAATATGTCTCTCATATTTATGTTATATTGAGTTTGACCATCCTAGGAGACAAAGATAATAGATGTTTGAAAATGATTTCGCATTAAATATCTCCAGTGAAGACTGGGATTCAGTCTGGGAGCACACTAAATAATTTCAGTGTGTAATAAAACATGCTATTCAATTTTAAATAATATGCTGACTACAAATCACCCCTTATATCAGAAATAAAATGGACCCAAATTTTTCATCAGATATAGACACCCTATTTGGACTGTTTCTTTCACTTTGCATGATTGCCTACATTGTTCTTGAAAACTACTGTCATCATGGCTCAAAACAAGAAGCCTATTGCTGTTAATGTTTATGTATCTTCCCCTGTAGCTTATCCATTTCTTTGATTTTATCTGAATAAGAACTACATTGACAGCTGTGCATTTAAGTTCTGCTTAAGCTTTTTGTTTGTTTCATTTTTGTTAGAAAATAATTAAAAAAATTTTTTATAGAAATATGAAATTAACTGTTAGACCAACTCTATGACATTAATGCTGTCAGTAAGTGGTGGCAAATCATAGCTTTATCACA
The DNA here is from genome assembly GCA_036784905.1 of Acrossocheilus fasciatus. Classification (NCBI taxonomy): domain Eukaryota; kingdom Metazoa; phylum Chordata; class Actinopteri; order Cypriniformes; family Cyprinidae; genus Acrossocheilus; species Acrossocheilus fasciatus. The sequence goes on from CM071940.1 coordinate 52,901,000, forward strand.
GAAGTGTTCACTGAACCGATTCGTTCATAACAGTTGATTTGTTCATGAACAAGCAAGAATGGGCCACTGAATCACTCAACCGATTCATTCGTTCAGTATTCAGTGTGTTTCTTAGAGACACGCGTAACTGTTGGCAGCCGCGCTGAAAATATTACTAATATCGTAAGTTATAAATATAAAAACTCATACTAGGGCCATTTTGACAACATGTCTTGGATTTTGGGTTCAAGAGAAATATCACTCATCGATAAAACACTGTGGTTTTCAACTAACGAACACGTTTACATACCTTTCCTTTATGAAGTGGTGACGTCCTGGCTTTGCAAACGCATGCAGTTATGAAGCGTTAATCCAAAGATCGCGAGATTCTCTTGCTCCGTGTATTTGGCGCGCTGTGTTCCTGTGCTCGTGCCCAGTGTCAACTGCGCAGACTCGGATCACTTCTGCCGCTGGTTCAGTGGCTTGCGCTTTGTTGACCAAATTATGTCACAATGATTTATAATAACAATGAGAGTTGTTATAATGTCAAATCCTGAAGTCATGAAGGTCAAGTCAAGTCAAGTCTCAAGTCACTGGATCTCAAGTCCAAGTCAAGTCGAGTCATTTTCTTTATTTAGTCAAGCAAGTCACAAGTCCTTAAATTTGCTACTCGAGTCAGACTCGATTCAAGTCATGTGACTCGAGTCCCCCACCTCTGAGATTTAGTAACTAAACAGAAGTTATCTAATTTATTTTTCAATTTTAGCACAACAGACAGATAGGACTCGGAGGTAAACTCAATCTCAAGACGTTTATTCACAGGTTTGTAGAACAGCATACGGGTGAGTATCAGAAACAGGGTTGAATTCAATGAACTTAACTTGTTGGTAACAGTTCTCGTTTGTTGCAGGTGGATGCTGGTTTGCAAATCTGGATCGTGGTGTTAAGGAACAGATGCAGGACGTGAGCCAGGTGAGTAGCCAGGTAAGTTTCTCCGGAGGGACCAACGAGACCAGCCACTGAGGTGTGTGTGTGTGTGAGAACTGCTTAAGTACGTGTCCTGATGAGCTGGTGTAAGGTGCAGGTGATAGACAGAGGGGATCATGGGAAGTGCTGTGCTGAGGGTGACAGGCATGGTGAAAAAGCTGGTGAACTGGTGACAGTCCATTAGTATTGTTGAAAAATTGAGGAACAATTGTGCTGGATAAAAAGTGAGTTAATACAGCAGTAACTACTGCAATTGTAATTAGAGTTATTATAGCACAGGATTTCTTGGTTTCCTGAGCGTTCGCTGCAGAGCTTCTGTGGTGGAGGGAAGGTGACTGTAGTGTTTGTTGGGAAAAAAGGAAATACCTGAAACAAAAAGACCTCTTTTGTATTATGTTTGTGCATTTTTTGTAGGATCTGAAATGTCCGCAGACTGATGTGAGCACTAAGGATGGGAAGCCCACAGCAGCATCCAGGAAGTAGTATATTGCCATGATGAGATGATGAGACCCTCCATCACTCCACCTGTCCTTATTACCTCACTCAACTCACTCCACTGACTGATGTTAAAGAACAGAAACTAGCAGGGCAAACGACAAAAATGACCTTTTGTGTTCAGAAGACAAACACTCACACACACACACACACACACACACACACACACTGACTGCACACACACACACACACACACACACACACACACACACACACACACACACACAGACACAGACACACAGACACAGACACACACACACACACACACACAGACACAGACACAGACACACACACACACACACACACTGACTGCACACACACACACACACACACACACACACAAACAAACAAACATACCTTCCCTATTTAACACACACAAACACACGCACACAAGAAATAGACATAAAATGTGAAGATTGAAAGAGTAATTGTAAAATATTTATAAATTTTTAATCATTCAAATAATATTTCTTTTTTTGTTGTTTACTTCTCATCTATACATTAATGCTGTGTTTTGGGAGGTATGAAGTACTTTTGTACCTGTTTACCACAAAAATCCTCAACTACACCATTAGCTTGCATGTGAAATATTACATTTTCATGAATAAATCTCATAAATGATGATCTAAATTTAATTTAAATTGTTTCTTGATATTGATCTCGGTGTTAGGTGTACAATACTGCCATCTGGTGGTTAGAGAAAAACTTGTAGAAATCACAGATTTTGAAAGAATAGTGTAATGACCATCTATATCCAGCAGAGGCCCATAGAGAGCCATTCATTTTTCTGGAAGTGGTCAACTCCTCTCACAAATTTTCTGATATATATTTGGTAATTATATATTTAAACATTATAAAATACATTAAAAACTGTATAAGTGCTCGCTTTTGCAATAATGCCACATAAATTTGCAGAAATACCACACAAGTTGTCACTAAAACTTGATTGCAGGTACATATTTATTTCAATCTAAAGAGTAAAATAATTTTTATTTTTTTTACATGTAAATAAAATCGAAAAAAAAAAAAAAAAAAAAACTAAAAAAACAACTGCAATAAGCAGATATGAATGGTGGGTATGTGTGTAAGAGAGTGTGTGTGTGTGTGCATGTGTACGTACGTGAGTGAGTATGCTCGTTACACATTGCATTTGTGCTCTAGTATCAGACTTTAATTTTGTTGTGTGGACATTTTCAGATTTATGCAGAATTTATTGATTTTATTTGCCAATTTCTATAAAAATGCTCTTTGTTGCAGTCACACATGTGTGTTTTTGTATGTGTGTGTGCGCGTCTTTTCTACATTGCATTTGTGATCTAGTACCAGGCCTTCATTTCTGTGTGAAAATTTTCAGAATTATGCTGGATTTATTATTATTTTTTGACAAATTAATAAAAAAATATATATATAGATTTTTTCGTGTTTCCCATTCAATTGGGGTAATATTGACCCCAAAAACCATATTAGTAAAAAAAAAAAAATAAATACATGCCTTCAGAACAACCGAATCAAGCCCTTTTTTTATGTGAATACAGATAGAAAATGTTGAAAAGTCACAAAATCTTATTCCACTGAGATGAAGGGAAACATTTTTTAACTAAAGAAAGTTGATTGGGGTCATACTGATCCAATACTATTTCTAATCCATTCAAACTCATCTATCTAATGTTTCTAATCTATCTATCTATCTATCTATCTATCTATCTATCTATCTATCTAGTATTCCTATTTATCTATCTATCTATCTATCTATCTATCTATCTATCTATCTATCTATCTATCTATCTGTCTGTCTGTCTGTCTGTCTGTCTGTCTGTCTGTCTATCTATCATTTGACTATTTCTATCTATCTATCTATCTATCAACCACATAACAACACCCTAGCAACCACCCCAGTTAGCCTAGCAACCGTCATAGCAACCACTCTGTGGTCCCACTCTGTGCATCTATCTGTCTATCTATCTATTTATCTGTCGGTCTATCTATCTATCTATGATATATAATAGTTACATGATAGATCTATCTATCTATGTCAGACTGTATTGCCTTAAGTTTGTAAAACTACTTTAAACTTAAAACTATTTCATACTGAAAACCATCAAACTTAAAACTTTTTTAAACTTCTTAAACTTTTTCAAACTTTCTGGTCAAACTATCTATCTATCTATCTATCTATCTATCTATCTATGTATGTATCAAACTTTAAGCTTTTAAAACTACTTTAAACTTCAAACTATTTCAGACTGAAATCCATCAAACTTATGTGGCCGGGATAAATGTACTTACTCCAGGAGTAAATCAAATATCATCAGACATCTATAACGGAAAGGGTTCTTTATTTGTGACCACATATACAAAGACCGTGGCATTAATGACAGAGGTTTCCACTTATCGGCAAGATCCAGAAATGAAACACCTACCAAGACAAAACAATAAAAGAAACCCAACTGTCCAACAAGGAGTTTGCTGTGTTTCTCTTTCCCTCTTTTATACAGTCTCCTTTTACAATTTAAATGACAGTAAACAAATGTAAATGAAATACACAATACCCTGATAAACAACGGTAGTGGCTTATGATGTTTTCCTGAATAGAGAACAAAACATAAGAACAATTTGAGATATACATAAGCCAAGCACAATTTTATGTCAATCAACGTTACATTTCTCACATCCTTATTAACATCACTGTCGATGTTTTAATGTACACAGATTATTGGAATACCCAGATTAACACTGGGCTCACAAAGAAACCGTACACTGCTCGTTCACATTTGCGTGAGTAAAAACAAACATTTGGTTAAATACAGAAATAAAGGTCACTCACGGTTGAGCGTTGAACCACACTAAGAGATCTACGGAGCCGTCGCTTATGCGTGTCCACACGTGCACTCGCTCTCCCCTCTAATATTATGTTGTTAAAAGAGAAAGAGGTACTTTAAACTTTCTTCTCAATATCATAACGACAATATACGTTGATCAATCAGTACAGGAACAGGATAAATAAACACTCACGCTCAATCTCCGTCACTGTGAAGTACACGGTCGCACCATACGAACATTCCCCGCACTCCGAGAAAAGTGACAATCCAACCAATCACCAGCCAATCCAACAGCTGAACAGTGACGCTCTGAAACGGCAATAGGGAATTCCCTTTTTTTCCTTATCGGTAAACCGTAACGTTTCCTAACTCGCGTGTGCTCAACACAGATCAGCAAGGCCACTCTCGGGGAAACCCCACCTTCTTCTCCTCCCGCTACCACGCTGCACAAAGCACACCCGGGGCGCCCCAAGAGGCAGGGAGGTGTTATCACAAACTCTTTTTTCCCTGGTCACACTTAAAACGTTTAACATTTTTCAAACTTAAACTTCTTAAACTTTTTTTGAACTTTTCAAACTTTTCTAACTTTCTGGTCCGGCTTTCTCAAGCCAACTTAAAGTTTGTCTCGACAAACTTTTTTATCTAGTTATTATTATTCTGCTTCTTCTTCTTCTTCTTCTGGACAAAACTTCGGTTCGCTACTCCTCCTGCACCGTTCGTCACAGACCCATGAATGAGGCGTCAAATCGTGCGGCTTATTGAGGAGAGGTGTGCTATATCTTTTATAAGCGATCGGGTGTACGATAATCGTACAGTGGGTGAAAAATCAGCCGAAAAATCAGCCGAAAAATCCCATAGACTTAACATTGGAGCCAACTTTGACGAGTCGTATTTCAGATCTAGAATTTCGTAGAAACACATGAATCACCACATTTAGAGAGGCTATCAAGCTGTGAGAGAACATACCCCACAATGGGGTATAAGTTGTACCCCTGGGGCACAAGAGCGCCCCAAAATTTCCCCATTGACATACTATGGTGAGGGACGGCCCATGAAACAGCACACATTTTTCCTACTATGGTAATTTACATAGGAATTTTGCATTGAACATAACTCTGCATCACAATATCATAGAAACATGGGGGTGGGCTAATTTTACTCAGCCAACCAATCAGACTCTCAGGATCATTATGAAGCTGTCAAGCCACGCCCTAGCAACCATTTATAGCACCCTAGCAACAGATCCCATAGACTGCCATGTTAAAAGCCCAGATGGATATCTTCGGATCACAGTGTCAAAGAGACATGGGGGTGGACTCGTTTGACTCGGGCAGCAAACAGCCAATCAAGAATCACCATAGACACGTCCTAGCCACTCCCTAGCAACAATTATCAAGCACCCTAGCAACCCAAACCCAAACAGGCATATATTCAAATCTGAATGTCATAGAGACATGGGGGTGGGCTCGTTTGACTCAGGCAGCAAACAGCCAATCAAGAGTCACCCTAGACACTTCCTAGCCACTCCCTAGCAACCAATGTCGAGCACCCTAGCAACCCTAACCCAAACAGGCATATCTTGAAATCTGAATGTGATAGAGACATGGGGGTTGGTTTATATTATTCATAATGGCAAACAGCCTTTGGAGTATCATCATTGGCAGCTGCCAAGCCACTTCCTAACAACCAAACAGAGTACCCTAGCAACCATTTATCAAGTCCTATATCTTTGCATCAGAATGTCGTATAGACTTGGGAGTTGGTTCTTTTGACTCATGCTAACAAATAGGACTTCCAAACATGCTACACATGCTAGCAGTGAATAGCTACATGCTAATAGTGATTAGCTAAGTGCTAATTCAAACTAAGAACTCTATAAAACTCCATAGTAACGATCTGTGACTACTAGTAACTGCCTAGCAACACCATAGCTACTACCCCAGATACCATAGCAACCACCCCAAGTACCATAGCAACTGCATAGCAACACCCTAGCAACCACCCCATTTACCTTAGCAACCACCCTGGGTACCCTAGCAACGGCCCTAGCAACCATCCTGGGTACCCTAGCAACCACCCTGAATACCCTAGCAACCGCATAGCAACCCCCTAGCAACCACCCCAAGTACCCTATCAACCACATAGCAACATCCTAGCAACCACCCTGAGTACCCAAGCAACCGCATAGCAACCGCCTAGCAACCACCTCAAGTAACCTAGCAACCACATAGTAACATCATAGCAACCACCCTGGGTACCTTAGCAACCACCCCAAGTGCCCTAGCAACATGCCGAAGGCTCTACTGATGGCCTAGTGCCGAGTTTTGGCACTGCAAGCACCACTCACATTTTCTTCAGGAAATGTACATTCTAGTTAGTGGTGCTTGCCAAAGGCAAGGCATCACTATTGTTCTCTTGCATACTTATTAAGTTGGCTTGAGAAAGCCAACTTACTGATATTGTACTTAAACTTATTATTATTATTATTAAGTTGGCTTGACAAAGCCAACTTACTGATATTGTACTTAAACTTATTATTATTATTATTATTAAGTTGGCTTGAGAAAGCCAACTTACTGAAATGCTATTTAAACTTCTTCTTATTAAGTTGGCTTGAGAAAGCCAACTTACTGAAATCCTATTTAAACTTCTTCTTATTAAGTTGGCTTGAGAAAGCCAACTTACTGAAATCCTATTTAAACTTCTTATTAAGTTGGCTTGAGAAAGCCAACTTACTGAAATCCTATTTAAACTTATTATTATTATTATTATTATTAAGTTGGCTTGAGAAAGCCAACTTACTGAAATGCTATTTAAACTTCTTCTTATTATTATTATTAAGTTGGCTTGAGAAAGCCAACTTACTGAAATGCTATTTAAACTTCTTCTTCTTATTATTATTATTATTATTATTAAGTTGGCTTGAGAAAGCCAACTTACTGAAATCCTATTTAAACTTCTTCTTCTTCTTATTATTATTATTATTATTAAGTTGGCTTGAGAAAGCCAACTTACTGAAATCCTATTTAAACTTCTTCTTCTTATTATTATTATTATTATTATTATTATTAAGTTGGCTTGAGAAAGCCAACTTACTGAAATCCTATTTAAACTTCTTATTATTATTATTATTATTATTCTGATCCTAAACTATCAACTCTAACTCCTCCTAGAGCTTTAACTCTACAAACTCCAAACTCGCACCAGATCTTCAGACTGATCACGCCGGGTGTGCTATATCTTTTCTAACTGATCCGACTTACGGTTTTCATAAAAATGAAGATTAAAAATCATAAAAATCCCATAGACTTACAGTGACGGAATGTTCAGATGAGCCCAGACCTTGCCAGCTCCAACTGACAAACATTCAAATCTAAACACACTGAAGCCTATTAGACTCAATCAAGCTTCCCTTCTATGTACTATTCTAACCCATTCAAACTCATCTATCATCTATCTATCTATCTATCTATCTATCTATCTATCTATCTATCTATCTATCTATCTATCATCTATCTATCTATCTATCTATCTATCTATCTACATAATATTTGTTATAAAATGATCAAGAAAGACAAAATCAAGAGTATAATTGAAAGTTAATTGTAAAAAAATTATAATTTTTTAATCATACAAATAATATATCTTTTTTTTTTTGTTTGTTTACTTCTCATCTATACATTAATGCTGTGTTTTGGGAGGTATGAAGTACTTTTGTACCTGTTTACCACAAAAATCCTCAACTACACCATTAGCTTGCATGTGAAATATTACATTTTCATGAATAAATCTCATAAATGATGATCTAAATTTAATTTAAATTGTTTCTTAATATTGATCTCGGTGTTAGGTGTTAGCTTTCCTGTAGCTCAAATAGTAGAGCATGGCGCTAGCAACGCCAAGATCATGGGTTCGATTCCCAGGGGAAAAGCAAGAGCTGATAAAAAAAAAAATGTAAAAAAAAAAACTGTAACTTGAATGTAAGTCGCTTTGGATAAAAGCGTCTGCTAAATGCATAAATGTAAATGTAAAATGTTAGGTGTACAATACTGCCATCTGGTGGTTAGAGAAAAACTTGTAGAAATCACAGATTTTGAAAGAATAGTGTAATGACCATATATATCCAGCAGAGGCCCATAGAGAGCCATTCATTTTTCTGGAAGTGGTCAACTCCTCTCACAACTTTTATGATATATATTTTGTAATTATATATTGAAACATTATAAAATACATTAAAAACAGTATTTTTCCCAAAGGTTAGAATTTGTTTTTGTTTGTTTGATGTATTTTGAAGTGCTCGCTTTTGCAATAATGCCACATAAATTTGCAGAAATGCCACACAAGTTGTGACTAAAACTAAAACATATTTATTTCAATCTAAAAAGTAAAATTTTATTTTATTTTATTTTTTTTACATGTAAATAAAATCAAAACGAAAAAAAAAAACTAAACTAAAAAACAACTGCAATAAGCAGATATGAATGGTGGGTATGTGTGTAAGAGTGTGTGTGTGTGTGTGTGTGTGTGTGTGTGTGTGTGTGTGTGTGTGTGTGTGTGTGTGTGTGTGTGTGTGTGTGTACGTGAGTGAGTATGCTCGTTCCACATTGCATTTGTGCTCTAGTATCAGACTTTAGTTTTGTTGTGTGGACATTTTCAGATTTATGCAGAATTTATTGATTTTATTTCAATTTCTATAAAAATGCTCTTTGTTGCAGTCACACGTGTGTGTTTTTGTATGTGTGTGCGCGCGTCTTTTCTACATTGCATTTGTGATCTAGTACCAGGCCTTCATTTCTGTGTGATAATTTTCAGAATTATGCTGGATTTATTATTATTTTCTGACAAATTAAAAAAATATGTGTTCAGATGAGCCCAGACCTTGCCAGCTCCAACTGTCAAAATACAAATGTAAACACACTGAAGCCCATTAGACTCAATCAGACTTCCCTTCTATGTACTATTCTAACCCATTCAAACTCATCTATCTATCTATCTATCTATCTATCTATCTATCTATCTATCTATCTACATAATATTTGTTATAAAATGATCAAGAAAGACAAAATCAAGAGTATAATTGAAAGTTAATTGTAAAAAAAAATATAAATTTTTAATCATACAAATAATATATCTTTTTTTTTTTATTTGTTTACTTCTCATCTATACATTAATGCTGTGTTTTGGGAGATATGAAGTACTTTTGTACCTGTTTACCACAAAAATCCTCAACTACACCATTAGCTTGCATGTGAAATATTACATTTTCATGAATAAATCTCATAAATGATGATCTAAATTTAATTTAAATTGTTTCTTGATATTGATCTCGGTGTTAGGTGTACAATACTGCCATCTGGTGGTTAGAGAAAAACTTGTAGAAATCACAGATTTTGAAAGAATAGTGTAATGACCATCTATATCCAGCAGAGGCCCATAGAGAGCCATTCATTTTTCTGGAAGTGGTCAACTCCTCTCACAACTTTTATGATACATATTTTGTAATTATATATTGAAACCTTATAAAATACATTAAAAACAATATTTTTCCCAAAGGTTAGAATTTGTTTTTGTTTGTTTGATGTATTTTGAAGTGCTCGCTTTTGCAATAATGCCACATAAATTTGCAGAAATGCCACACAAGTTGTGACTAAAACTAAAACATATTTATTTCAATCTAAAAAGTAAAATTTGATTTTATTTATTTTTTTTTTACATGTAAATAAAATCAAAACGAAAAAAAAAAAATAAACTAAAAAACAACTGCAATAAGCAGATATGAATGGTGGGTATGTGTGTAAGAGAGAGAGAGTGTGTGTGTGTGTGTGTGTGTGTGTGTGTGTGTGTGTGTGTGTGTGTGTGTGTGTGTGTGTGTGTGTGTGTGTGTGTGTGTGTGTGTGTGTGTGTGTGTGTGTGTGTGTGTGTGTGTACGTGAGTGAGTGTGTGTGTGTGTGTGTGTGTGTGTGTGTGTGTGTGTGTGTGTGTGTGTGTACGTACGTGAGTGAGTATGCTCGTTCCACGTTGCATTTGTGCTCTAGTATCAGACTTTAGTTTTGTTGTGTGGACATTTTCAGATTTATGCAGAATTTATTGATTTTATTTCAATTTCTATAAAAATGCTCTTTGTTGCAGTCACACATGTGTGTTTTTGTATGTGTGTGCGCGCGTCTTTTCTACATTGCATTTGTGATCTAGTACCAGGCCTTCATTTCTGTGTGAAAATTTTCAGAATTATGCTGGATTTATTATTATTTTTTGACAAATTAAAAAAATATATATATAGATTTTTTCAATCTATCTATCTATCTATCTATCTATCTATCTATCTATCTATCTATCTATCTATCTAGTATTCCTATTTATCTATCTATCTATCTATCTATCTATCTATCTATCTATCTATCTATCTATCTATCTAAAATTCCTATCTGTCTGTCTGTCTGTCTGTCTATCTATCTATCTATCTATCTATCTATCTATCTATCTATCTATCTATCTATCTATCTATCTATATATCTGTCTGTCTATCTATCTATCTATCTATCTATCTATCTATCTATCTATCTGTCTGTCTATCTATCTATCTATCTATCTATCTATCTATCTATATATATATCTGTCTGTCTGTCTGTCTGTCTGTCTGTCTGTCTGTCTGTCTATCTATCTATCTATCTATCTATCTATCTATCTATCTGTCTTTCTGTCTATCTATTTAATATTCCTATCTATCTTATTTAAACTTCAGACTTCTTTAACTGAACACCTTCAAACTGCAAGCTTTTAAAACTACATTTAATAGGTCAGACTTTCTCAAGCCAACTTCAAAGTTTGTTCACAAACTTTATTTGTCTAGTTAAGTTGGCTTGAGAAAGCCAACTTACTGAAATCCTATTTAAACTTCTTATTATTATTATTATTATTAAGTTGGCTTGAGAAAGCCAACTTACTGAAATCCTATTTAAACTTCTTATTATTATTATTATTCTTCTGATCCTAAACTATCAACTCTAACTCCTCCTAGAGCTTTAACTCTACAGACTCCAAACTCAGCCCAGATCTTCAGACTGATCACGCCGGGTGTGCTATATCTTTTCTAAGCGATCGGGCGTACGATAATCGTACAGTGGGCGAAAAATCAGCCGAAAAATCCCATAGACTTAACATTGCGGCAAACTTTGACGAGTCGTAGCTCAGAGCAAGAATTTCGTAGAAACACATGAATCACCACATTTAGAGAGGCTATCAAGCTGTGCGAGAACATACCCTGCAATGGGGTATAAGTTGTACCCCTGGGGCACAAGAGCGCCCCAAAATTGACCCATTGACATAACATGGTGAGGGACGGCCCATGAAACAGCACACGTTTTTCCTACTATGGTAATTTACATTGGAATTTTGCATTGAACATAACTCTGCATCACAATATCATAGAGACATGGGGGTGGGCTCATTTTACTCAGCCAACCAATCATATTCTCAGGATCATTATGAAGCTATCAAGCCACGCCCTAGCAACCATTTAGAGCACCCTAGCAACTGATCCCATAGACTGCCATGTTAAAAGCCCAAATGGATATCTTCGGATCACAGTGTCATAGAGACATGGGGGTGGACTCATTTGACTCGGGGCAGCAAACAGCCAGTCATGAATCACCATAGACACTTCCTAGCCACGCCCTAGCAACCATTATCAAGCACCCTAGCAACCCAAACCCCAACGGCCATATCTTTCAATCTGAATATCACAGAGACATGGGGGTGGGCTCGTTTGACTCGGGGCAGCAAACAGCCAATCATGAATCACCATAGACACTTCCTAGCCACGCCCTAGCAACCATTATCAAGCACCCTAGCAACCCAAACCCAAACAGGCATATCTTCAAATCTGAATGTCATAGAGACATGGGGGTGGGCTCGTTTGACTCAGGGCAGCAAACAGTCAACCATGAATCACCATAGACACTTCCTACCCACTCCCTAGCAACCAATGTCGAGCACCCTAGCAAGCCAAACTCAAACAGGCATATCTTCAAATCTGAATGTCATACAGACATGGGGGTTAGTTTATATTATTCATACTGGCAAACAGTCTTTGGAGCATTATCATTGGCAGCTGCCAAGCCACTTCCTAACAACCAAACAGAGTACCCTAGCAACCATTTATCAAGTCCTATATCTTTGCATCAGAATGTCGTATAGACTTGGGAGTTGGTTCTTTTGACTCATGCTAACAAATAGGACTTCCAAACATGTTACACATGCTAGCGGTGAATAGCTACATGCTAATAGTGATTAGCTAAGTGCTAATTCAAACTAAGAACTCTATAAAACTTCATAGTAACGATCTGTGACAACTAGTAACTGCCTAGCAACACCCTAGCAACCATCCTGGGTACCCTACCAACCACCCTGAATACCCTAGCAACCGTATAGCAACACCTTAGCAACCACCCTGGAAACCCTAGCAACCACATAGCAACACCTTAGCAACCACTCCAAGTACCCTAGCAACACCTTAGCAACCACCCTGGGTACCTTAGCAACCGCATAGCAACACCCTAGCAACCACCCCAAGTACCCTAGCAACCGCGTAGCAACACCTTAGCAACCACTCCGGGTACCCTAGCAACCGCATAGCAACACCTTAGCAACCACTCCAAGTACCCTAGCAACACCTTAGCAACCACCCTGGGTACCTTAGCAACCGCATAGCAACACCCTAGCAACCACCCCAAGTACCCTAGCAACTGCATAGCAACACCTTAGCAACCACTCCGGGTACCCTAGCAACCGCATAGCAACACTTTAGATACCACCCCAAGTACCCTAGCAACCGCATAGCAACACCTTAGCAACCACCCTGGGAACCCTAGCAACCGCTTAGCAACACCTTAGCAACCACTCCAAGCACCCTAGCAACACCATAGCAACCACCCCCTGGGTACCTTAGCAAACGCATAGCAACACCCTAGCAACCACTCTGGGTACCCTAGCAACCGCATAGCAACACCTTAGCAACCACCCCGGGTACCTTACCAACCACATAGCAACACCCTAGCAACCACCCCAAGTACCCTAGCAACTGCATAGCAACACCTTAGCAACCACTCCGGGTACCCTAGCAACCACATAGCAACACCTTAGCAACCACCCCGGGTACCTTACAAACCACATAGCAACACCCTAGCAACCACCCCAAGTACCCTAGCAACTGCATAGCAACACCTTAGCAACCACTCTGGGTACCCTAGCAACCACATAGCAACACCTTAGCAACCACCACAAGTACCCTAGCAACACCTTAGCAACCACCGCAAGTACCCTAGTAACCGCATAGCAACACCTTAGCAACCACCCTGATTACCCTGGCAACCGCATAGCAACACATTAGCAACCACTCCGGGTACCTTAGCAACCGCATAGAATCACCCTAGCAACCACCCCGGGTACCTTAGAAACCGCATAGCAACCCCCTAGCAACCACCCTTGGTACCTTAGAAACCGCATAGCAAGACCTTAGTAACCACACTCGGTACCTTAGCAACCACATAGCAACACCCTAGAAACCACCAGAGTTAGCCTAGCAACCATCATAGCAACCACTCTAAGTACCCTAGCAACCACTCTGAGGTCCTTAGAATCTGTCTATCTATCTATCTATCTATCTATCTATCTATCTATCTATCTATCTATCTATCTATCTAAAGTCTATCTGTCTTTCTGTTTATCTATCTATCTATCTATCTATCTAAAGTCTATCTGTCTTTCTGTTCATCTATCTATCTATCTATCTATCTATCTATCTATCAAACTTTAAGCTTTTAAAACTACTTTAAACTTCAAACTATTTCAGACTGAAATCCATCAAACTTAAAACGTTTAACATTTTTCAAACTTAAACTTTTTAAACTTCTTAAACTTTTTTTAAACTTTTCAAACTTTTCTAACTTTCTGGTCCGGCTTTCTCAAGCCAACTTAAAGTTTGTCTCGACAAACTTTTTTATCTAGTTATTATTATTCTTCTGATCCTAAACTATCAACTCTAACTCCTCCTAGAGCTTTAACTCTACAAACTCCATACTCGCACCAGATCTTCAGACTGATCACGCCGGGTGTGCTATATCTTTTCTAACTGATCCGACTTACGGTTTTCATAAAAATGAAGATTAAAAATCATAAAAATCCCATAGACTTACAGTGACGGAATGTTCAGATGAGCCCAGACCTTGCCAGCTCCAACTGACAAACATTCAAATCTAAACACACTGAAGCCTATTAGACTCAATCAAGCTTCCCTTCTATGTACTATTCTAACCCATTCAAACTCATCTATCTATCTATCTATCTATCTATCTATCTATCTATCTATCTATCTATCTATCTATCTATCTATCTATCTATCTATCTATCTGTCTATCTATCTATCTATCTAATATTTGTTATAAAATGATCAAGAAAGACAAAATCAAGAGTATAATTGAAAGTTAATTGTAAAAAAATTATAATTTTTTAATCATACAAATAATATATCTTTTTTTGTTGTTTGTTTACTTCTCATCTATACATTAATGCTGTGTTTTGGGAGATATGAAGTACTTTTGTACCTGTTTACCACAAAAATCCTCAACTACACCATTAGCTTGCATGTGAAATATTACATTTTCATGAATAAATCTCATAAATGATGATCTAAATTTAATTTAAATTGTTTCTTGATATTGATCTCGGTGTTAGGTGTACAATACTGCCATCTGGTGGTTAGAGAAAAACTTGTAGAAATCACAGATTTTGAAAGAATAGTGTAATGACCATCTATATCCAGCAGAGGCCCATAGAGAGCCATTCATTTTTCTGGAAGTGGTCAACTCCTCTCACAACTTTTCTGATATATATTTTGTAATTATATATTTAAACATTATAAAATACATTAAAAACTGTATAAGTGCTCGCTTTTGCAATAATGCCACATAAATTTGCAGAAATGCCACACAAGTTGTCACTAAAACTTGATTGCAGGTACATATTTATTTCAATCCAAAAAGTGAAATATAATTTTTTTTTTTTTTTTTACATAAATGTTGAAACAAAAAAAACTAAACTAAAAAACAACTGCAGATAGAGAGAGTGTGTGTGTGTGTGTGTGTGTGTGTGTGTGTGTGTGTGTGTGTGTGTGTGTGTGTGTGTGCATGTGTACGTACGTGAGTGAGTATGCTCGTTCCACGTTGCATTTGTGCTCTAGTATCAGGCTTTAGTTTTGTTGTGTGGACATTTTCAGATTTATGCAGAATTTATTGATTTTATTTGCCAATTTCTATAAAAATGCTCTTTGTTGCAGTCACACATGTGTGTTTTTGTATGTGTGTGTGTGCGCGTCTTTTCTACATTGCATTTGTGATCTAGTACCAGGCCTTCATTTCTGTGTGAAAATTTTCAGACCTATGCTGGATTTATTATTATTTTTTGACAAGTTAAAAAAAATATATATAGATTTTTTTGTATTTCCCATTCATTTTCAATTGGGATCATATTGACCCCAAAGACCATATTAGTAAAAAAAATAATAATTACATACCTTCAGAACAACCGAATCAAGCCCTTTTTTTATGTGAATACAGATAGAAAATGTTGAAAAGTCACAAAATCTTATTCCACTGAGATGAAGGGAAACATTTTTTAACTAAAGAAAGTTGATTGGGGTCCTACTGATCCAATACTATTTCTAATCCATTCAAACTCATCTATCTAATATTTCTTATCTATCTATAATCTGACTATCTATCTATCTATCTATCTATCTTTATAGCAACACTCTAGCAACCATAGCAACTACCCCGAGTACCCTAGCAACCGCATAGTGTAATAGTCACACAATATTTGTTATAAAATGATCAAGAAAGACAAAACCAAGTCATCATGCTTAAAATATAATTTTATTCCGTTAATGCCCATTTGGATCGCACTTAGTCTGGAACCTCACCCGTAAGCATATCAAACTGGAATAAAAAACTCCAGAATGACTTACTCTTGGGATCACTGGAACACACAAGCCTTTCCACCACGGCAAGGTGGCGATCCTTGGAAAGGACATTCACTCTCCATTCATTCTTTATCTAACACACTCACACACACACACACACACACAAACATACCTTCCCTATTTAACACATACACACACACACACATAAGAAATAGACAGAAAATGTGACGCTTTAATATATACACAATTTATTCGCATTTGTATTAGCATTATTTCTTAAAATCACGACATTATTTTACAGAAGTGCTAAATGAGATCTATGCAGCTTTTGTGATGTATCTACTCTAAAACGCAATACACAGGATCATGATAGCTGTAGTATGTCTGTAGAACTCCTGCTCTGACGTTTGAGTGTGCACCGCTTATGAACACAGGATCCAGAAGTGTGTTGTTTTCTGTTGTCCCAGTGCTGATTAGCTGTGTGTATCCTTTATCTTCAAACAAATTGAGAATAGGTTTGTTGCAGTGAGACAGCTGATCTTCATTAAGGTCTCCACACACTATAACAGGCTTGAAATCCATGATCTCCAGAGATGTCAAGAGGGCATTCAGGTTTGCCAAAAAGCCTGCTAAATTATAACTGGGTGGTCTGTAGATCACTGCAAGAAGAGCTGGTTTGGGGGCTTTTATCTTCAAAACCAAATATTCCAGGTCAGTAACATTCTGGATGTACATCAGAGGAGAAACTTGAAAGCTGTTCTTCACATAAATGGCCACTCCACCACCATTCTTATTAGCCAAATGGACGTAGTTTGTGTAGGATGCATGTCTGTTGCGTTTGTACATGGTATACCCATCCAGTTGGAGGTATGCAGGAACAGCTGAGCCTGACAGGTGAGTTTCAGTGAGACACAAAACATCAGCCAGTAAAAGTTCATGGTGGCATTTCAAATCATCCATATGACACTCCAGTCCCTCTGTGTTATGATGAATGATTTTAAGAGCTGAACTCATTTTTGAATCCTGTACAATATGAAGGATGGGTTGAATATTGTGAAAATCTGCTTTAGGCATGTTCTCCAAGGAGGCCCTTATTTCTGGATCACAGAAAATTTTCTTTTCATCAAAGTCAGTAATATGCAGTCCGCTGAGTGTTGTTGTTCTGCTGAGTGCAACATATGCCATGCCTGATTCAAATATGCGCTTCAGAGATACGACAGCACAATCAGTTGTCATTCCTTGGACTTTATGGATTGTGCAAGCAAAAGCAAGTTTCATGGGGAATTGCCTTCGAACTGTTCCTTTTTTTTTCAGTGGTTCCTCTGACCTCTCAATATAGACAATATTGTCATCTCCATCAGGTGCTTTGTTGCGATGTTTCTGTCCAGCAGTCACGTTATCTAGATGAAGACCAATTAATTGAACAACAGAAACACCACCTCGAGTTTGAGCTGTTAATTTTGCCACATTGCCAAAAGTCCCATTAACCAGTCCATCTTCTACATCAATATTTCTGGTAAGCATCACTCGTGCACCAATAGCAATCTGTAGTGTGTCGATAAGATCACGTTTGTCTCCTTTTAATGGTACAGCTTGCCTTTTCATTTCACCTGTTCGTGGATCTTTTTTGTAGTCATGCGCATCAATATTAATAATATCTGAAAAGCGTGAGGATATGGCTTCAGTGTTATGACTGTCTACCTCTTTATTGGTTGCATAGATGTGTAATGCATCAATAGGACACTCTTCAGGGGAGGATCTTATGACCGCTTCTAACATGCACTTATCTGCATCAGTCAGTTTTGCGTGCTTCTGTTTCACCCTCAGACGGTTGAGAAGCTCAGCATATGCAAGATCATCTCTCTGCCTCATTATCTGTGTCAGTGTTGTCATTTGAAAGTTATCTTTCCAGAAGTCCAGCATATGGTCCTCGTACACACAGAGTGGTTTTGCTCTTCCAAGAGGAGGCAGCTGGAAGAAATCGCCAACAGCGAGTATGGACAATCCACCAAAAGGTTTCTGGTTTCCTTTTATCTGTTGCAGTCTCCAGTTCACATATGCAAACAACTGTTTTGACACCATTGAGATTTCATCAATAATTAAAATGTGTGCATTAAAAAGGTCTGCCCTCATTTCATCCAAGCTGTTTCCCAGGCCTTGGTAAGGAGGCTTCAAGCTTCTTGGGAGCTTCAAAAGACAGTGCAGTGTTTTTCCTGAGATATTAAAGGCTGCAGTGCCTGTGAATGCAGTTAAAAGAACAGTAGGCTGTGAAATGTCAGTATGCTCTCGCATGCATGGAAGCCGACGCAGGATTTTGGATGCTTCCGTATGAATAGATTTAATAACGTGTGATTTACCAACTCCGGCTCCTCCATTCAAAAAATACAGAAACGGTTGTGGACTTTCACCAGAAACACATCTTTTGCACCAGTCTCGCACAGCATAAAATATGGAAGCTTGTGTTTGATTCAAGCTCTGATACATTTTGCGAATCTGTGCAGGATTTAGCTGGGCAGCCTCCATGAGTGGCATAGCTGTGTTACTGACAGAGGTTTGGGCTGTATATTCAGGAATATCGTCTTGCTCGTTCACTTCATTAGGATCAGTAGGTTCACGTTCCATAATGCTCTCCAATCTGATCAGTTCATTTGCAGGTGCCAGTGTAGTCCATGCATCTTCAATTGGCCCATTCTGTTCAAAATCCTCAATTGCCTTTTCTATAGCCTCATTATGTTTTTCATATTTCCCACGGTTTTCATTTACAATATTGAACACACGTTGCAGTTCATCAGTGCCTGGTAGTTTTACTGAAGCAAATGCATAAAATGATTCATATGTAGGGAATCTTGTGGACTTCAGCTGTTCATCTCTGCGATATGGTAGGTAAAGTTTTAGAAGGGTTCCATAGAATTTTTCTGGGTTTTTCTGCTGTGAAAAACGAGCAAATCTAATAACAGCAGGCTTTCCCCTTGTTCTTTTCTGTATGTGTCCCATATTGTTTTGAAGTGGCAAAACATTTTTACCTTTTGTCTGTCCTCCATAAACAATGCGGTATTCACTTGCAAATTCAGCCGTGCACATGTTCTCAAATTCAGGTCTGTTTGGTCTGGCCTTGTACTTGTCTGGCAATCCTGTCATCCACACATTCTCCACATCATCATCCATGGTCCGCAAGTACTTCATTGGTAAACTCATCTTTACAGCATTGTCATCAGTGGGTATGAAAATGACAGAACGTGATGATGATTTCAATTTCAGACTGCATGTGCGAGCGACTGCCTCTTGAGCACTGACTTCTCTGTTTTTTGAATAGGCATTCATGACCTGCTTCATGCAGTCACGGTCAGAGAGGTTATCGTGGCTCGAGTCTTTTATCACTCTCTTTAGGTAATCGCTCATCTCATGTTCAGCTTTTGAAATGTACGAGAGCATGTACATGATACAGCTGTAGGGGTTCAGAATGAACTGTATGTCCATGTTTGCATTCCAAGCTCTTAATAACATTGGATTGTAGCCATTAACCCAGCAGTCCTGTGGTCGTCTCTCCATAACTATTAAACTTGATGTAGACAGAGACTCAATATGTTTCTCATACTCTTCATAAGTTATGTTTACTTGATTAAGTAGCTGTGTAATGGTTTCAAAACTCTGTTTTGAGTCATTCAGTAGATCCCACACCTTCTGTAGCTGTTCTTTTGCAACACTGGCATAATCTCTTTCCTCTGATCCATTCTCATCATCAGACTGTTCTGCAGGAGGAGGTCTGGGGCGGGTTATCGTGGTTCTGTCAATGGGTGGTTTAGGAAATCCAAATCTGCAGTGCTTCTTGTTCTTTCTACATGATTTGGAGTGATTACGGCTGTGCATCTGTACTTCACTTACAATTCTGTGCAGTTCTGGGTCTTTGTTTGGGTCTGGTAATTTGCACGAGATGTATTTATCAACGAAATCACAAACATCCTGATCTTGATCATTTTCAAACTCTGGAGCATCTTTCACCCAAAATAAGCAGTGAATGTGTGGAGAGCCACGTAACTGAAATTCTACTCTATAAAAAAAGTCAATTACCTCACCGATAGGCCGAGCGGGTGACATGATTAGATCCCTCATTAAGGCTTCAACGCGTTTTTCAAACATCCGCATGGCTGTGACTGGGTTGCTTCTTAATATTTCACATTTTTCAGACCAGTCTAATTCATCAAAGTTCACAGTTTCACCTTGTTGTGCTTTAATAGCAGTAATCACTTCAGGCCATCTCATCTCAGCAGCACTAAACGTACAGAAAAATGTAGGAACACCGAGTTGTCGTAGCATCGAGAAAAGTTCACGGAGAGTTTTCTCCCAGTATGCTGGAGTCCCTCTTAATGGTTGCATGAAACGTGTTGCCTCCTTATTATTCACAAGCTTTTCTAACTCTTGTTTGTCTTGCAGCAGTGAAGAGTTTATTCTACGTCCATCACGGGTCATGGGTTTTGCTTTCCTCAGCTGGATAGATATACTAGATGTGGCCATGTGCATTTCAGTGACAAACTGAGCAAAGAAGATGTAGCTTGTGTCTCTTGCACAACGATTGTCAACAGAGAATAGCCTTGTGTTAAAGTATCTGCTGGGGGAAACATGTTTTGCTCTGTCAGGCTCATCAAAGGTATTTTTCCCATCAGGGAACTGCATAGGGAACGACATCGACTCAAGTTTTTTAACTTTGAAAATGCTAACAGGACTGTTTTTTGCTGCTGGAGCAATACAAAATATTCCATCATCATAAGATAACAGCTGCTGACCAAGATCTGGGGGCTGAAGACATGTATCCAAAGCAAGGCCTCTTGATTGCTCTTCTGCAGTATTCTCAGGGTCATCACTTGAATCATTGTGTTCATTCTCATTGCTCTGTTCTTCAGTGTTCTCATTTAGGCTGCTGCTCTCAATATCCATTTCCTCATCTGGAGCACTGATGTCATTTGCGGACTGTTCATGCTCATTGAACATCTCTTCTTCTGAGAGTGCTGCATTAATGATGATATCTTTATATTCTGAATGGATTTCTTTTAGTTTTCTTAAAGCAGACAAGACCTTATGCATGTTCAAAGTCTGGAACTGATAGTGACCTTGGTAGCACAGACGTCTTTTCAGTTTCACTGTAAGCAGCTGTGATTCACTTCTTGGTCTGGGTAAACAATTTACTGTTGTTTCCACTTCAGATGCGACAGAAATTACAGCTCCTTTTATAGCTCTCTGTTGGCCTTTAGGAAGTGTTAAAATTTTCGCAAAGGGAATGTACTTTGCAATAACATGTCTTTCTAGAATATTCAAGTCACACAGTTCTGGAGGAATGGGAGCGAAGTGAAGCATATTAGCTACAGCAATATCTGGCATTACACCTCTCAAAAGTGTTGTATGGCAGCTGTGACAGATCCATTCTGTTTTCATGTCTTCCAAGGCACATCGATCAGGGCAGTCGGAGCAGATGTGAACATAGTTTCCAGTCAAGCAAAGTGCAGCAACTGTTGGATTTTGTTTATAATTACGCACTTCACAATTACGCACTTGATTGGGGAAGAGCGCTCTGGCACAGCATGTGCAGACATAAGTTGGCCCCTGTTTTATAACATCTCTGAAAATATTTAAGGCTCTTAACATGCCCGGATCTTGTACTATGTCATGCTGGCTATCTTGTAATGTTTCTCTCTGTCGGCGCATCAAATACATTTTTCTGTATTTGTACTGGATCTCTTTTGCACAATGTACTTTGTGAAGTACCTTAAGCGCAGATGCTTTGTTTTTAGATTTGAATAAATAATATTCTTTCTGACGAGCCCTAAAATGAGCATCACAGTGATAATACTGTTTAAAAATGTCCTTCCTTTTTTTATAGAAGTTAGGATCATTTTTGCATCGGTTTGTGTAATGGTCCTTTTTCTTTTGCCTAAAAATTGGATCTTTTAAATATCTGTCAACAAGATTTTGCTTATGCTGTTCCTTATACTTAACATTGGCCCTGTAATTCTGAATGATATAATTCTTTTGTCTCTTCCTGAATTGTTCATCATTCCTGTAATTCTGAATGATATAATTCTTTTGTCTCTTCCTGAATTGTTCATCAGTCCTGTAATTCTGAATGATATAATTCTTTTGTCTCTTCCTGAATTGTTCATCAGTCCTGTAATTCTGAATGATATAATTCTTTTGTCTCTTCCTGAATTGTTCATCAGTCCTGTAATTCTGAATGATATAATTCTTTTGTCTCTTCCTGAATTGTTCATCATTCCTGTAATTCTGAATGATATAATTCTTTTGTCTCTTCCTGAATTGTTCATCAGTCCTGTAATTCTGAATGATATAATTCTTTTGTCTCTTCCTGAATTGTTCCCGATTCCTGTAATTCTGAATGATATAATTCTTTTGTCTGTCCCTATACTGTTCATCATTCTTGTAATTTAAGGTTATTTTACTTTTTTTATTCCCTCTGTATTTTTCATTATTTTTATAGTTGTTTTTCATTGCTTGTTTGTGTTTTTCTCTATAAGTCATTTTATTCCAATAGTTGTTCATCATGGCTTGGTTATGTCTTTGTCTGTATTCACTGCTTGTTTTATAATCATAGACTTCACGTACAGCTTGTTTTTTGTCATAAACACCTTGCCTCTGAACCATTTCTTTGTGCCATTTTTTATAGTATGACTTTCTCTTTCTGGTCTTGTTCAGTTTTTCTGTCTGCTTGACTGTGAATTGTGAATTCTGGTGATTTGGAGCTGACGATGCCATTTGATCCTGTGAAAGTATGTTATGAGAAAGTTCACTCAATGGTAAATTTTTATATTTATCTTGATTCTGAGTGACAGTAGTTTGAACTTCCATTTTATCTTGATAAATCAAGTGGACTTGTTCATCAGTGTAAGTGGCTCTGGTAATAGCAGTCTCAGATAGTTGTTGAACCGCACCTTGGACTTGAACATACTGTTGTGGGACATCAGCAGACGAGCACTGTTCATCGTTTGACAGAGGTTTGTTCTCAAACGAGAATGATAGTTGCACATCATGTTCAAGGTCACAGCAGTTCAGGAAGACTTCAGTCAAATGGTCTTGTTCATCAGTTGATGTGGCTCTGTTAATAGCAGTCTCAGATAGTTGTTGAACTGAATCTTGGAATTGAACGTGTTCTAGGACATCAGCAGACGAGCACTGTTCATTGTTTGACAGAGCTTTGTTCTCAAACGAGATGGATGGTTGCACATGTTCAAGATCACAGCAGTTCAGGGAGACTTCAGTACGTACACAGCTTTCAGTCATCATGCTAATGAATGATACAGGCAGCAGCTCAAACTCTTCCTGGTCTCTCAAATCGAAACACCCTTGAAACAATAGTAAAAGCCTGTCCACGAGATCCGGCAACTGATGAAACGTCAAAAAAACAGCCGTACCTGTGCCTTCATCGGCAGGCATTCCATATATTGATCTGCAGTGAGAATCAAAATAACCAAACCTCCCTGATCGATCTCTGAATACAGCGATGCATGAGCCTCCACACAACAGCAAAGCATCACTCACATCAGCTCTGAGACACTGCAGAGTATTCTCAAGATTTTCATAGTTGCCTAGAGCAGGTATATCTCTGAGAAATCCAAACCTCTGGGGATGTTTCAGGATGTTGTAGCAGTGAGAGTGTGTCTCAATTGTGTTTGGTAGCTCGTCAAAATTTAAAAAATTACCCACAAATTTTCCTTTGTTCTGCAGAGAACGTTTGACACTAGTGTAAACTGCATCGCCTTTCTGTAAAATGCCATCTAAATCGAAACTCTGTAGCTCATTTTGTTCATTATGGACTGCTAGGAACATTAAGGAATTACAAGTACACTGGCGGCCTCTGGAGTAAATGTTGTATCTAGGGTCAGTTTGACAATGGGACGCTGTAACAGACACAACGTACGGAATTGAATCATTCATACCTGGTACAGGGTTGGTACTGTTATTGGTGCCCAATGAAGATTGTAGCTTTCTGCGTTGTTTCTGAGATTCACTCCTCTTTCCTTTTCTTGGCATGGTAACGTTTCGACACTGAGAACTAAATGCAATAAATATAAGAATAATGTATTTAATTTCTTATTATTGAAAATATACTGATAAATGGAACTCAAAGAAAAGTTGCTGTAGTCTTCAAATCAATAGTCCTTGAAGAATGTAAAACAGTGTAGATGTAAATTCAACAATTTTTTTTTTTTTTTTTTACTATTTCTGAAGATGCAGATTAGTTTTCTTACCTGTGGTTTGAGATTGATTTTTCAAAGTGTGATATGGGTGTAAATCTTTGTGGTATTAAGTATGCAATCAAGAGTGTATCAGATTGTATCAAGAAACATAGATTATCATAGATCAAAAATCATGGGGTATGGCCTTTTTTTAAAAGATGCGTTTGCAAGCAAAGCTTAGGTGCATAAGGGGTTAGTAGCAGATCTGAATTTGCATCTTGCAGTTTATAGTGCGAGCAAGCAAAGCAGCAAGCAGTGCAGCAGCATTTGATGTGCAGGCCAGTTGTCAGTTTGGAAGAGAAAGGATGGAAGAAGCATTTGTTTAAATGAGTAAGCAAGATAAAGTATTGAGTGAAAAATATAAAGGTATGGACAGGAAAGGACAGGAGAGGTGAAGACAGACACACACAGAAAGAAAAAAAAGTCAGTTATATTGTTAAATGCAAATTGGCAAGCAACATTTACATAAATTACTAAATAATTAATATAATACACATTATTAGTAAGAATGATAACAATAGTAGGGATGCACTGAAATGAAAATTAAGGGTCGAAACCAAAAAATCTGGATGCACTTGGCCGAATTTAACTCAATCATTTTAATGATACTGAATTTTAAAAATGCAAGCCAATAAAATAACCACACTTTTGTTGAAGGCAACACATTTGCCAAAAAATATATATATTAATATGGAATATCAATATATTATTTTTATTCAGTTCTATGCAACAGAATCAGATTTTATTTTATTTATTTTTTTACTAAATATCCAAATAATGTATAGCCCTACAAAGCTATTATTATCACAGCATCTGAGCAGAGCATAGCGGGGAGCAGATTAGTGAACAAGAGGGTATACTATACTATATAACACCATGTTTTCGGCAGCCGAAATTTCGGTGCATCCCTGAACAATGGTACCAATAAAGAACACACTATTAATATCACTTGAACTAAAATTGTGTGTAAGGAAGTTACTTACACAATTGAAGGTCCCCACACTTTTTTCAAACTGACAAATGTTTCTAGCTGTGGATAACCCCTTAAAATCTGATAAATGTGGCATATTTTCTTACATTAACAAAAAGACACATTCCATCTCCTAGGGAGAAAATGTCTTTAGAATACAATATAGCATTATACACAGCTCAAACTCTCTAGTGATTTATTCAAGCTGGGATGGGTCTGCTGTCCCATAATAGTACATTGTCGTTTTGTAACACCAGTGTAATGTGTTTTTTTTTTTTTTTTTTTTACTAAAAAATAAAATGCATGAACACTGAGAGTACTAATATTATAAAGAAATTACTAATGGCTCTGATTAGCATGGTACAGTAAGTTTAAAGGGATACTTACATAGACACTCAAAGCAGCAATGTCACCTCTGGGGGAAAAAAAGAAGAAAAGAAATAACTAGTGAACAAAAAGAAAGCAAACCATGCAAGAGAGCAACTGCTTATTTGTATCTGACTGTTAATGTGGTGAATATAAATATAAACTACCTTGAAATGAAGGTGCAGATGGCCACAGTTGGAGGCAGGGAGGAAAACACTGAAAGACGACAAAATATAATAAGTAAAATAAATAAGTTAAGATCTTTATCAGCTAGTCACAAATATTATGCAAATGCTAAGTGCTTAAAACAGATGGTATTGCAAGCTGTAAATAAGCTGATATAGATTATTATTATTATACATCTATGTGCCAGACAGTCATTAAAAAGATCACTTATCACAGAGGATGCAATTACTACTATTATTGTTATTATTATTACCAGGCAAGTCGCTTAAGAAAGCCAACTTACTGAAATGCTATTTAAACTTATTATTATTATTATTATTATTATTATTATTATTATTATTATTAAGTTGGCTTGAGAAAGCCAACTTACTGAAATCCTATTTAAACTTCTTATTATTATTAAGTTGGCTTGAGAAAGCCAACTTACTGAAATGCTATTTAAACTTCTTATTATTATTATTATTATTATTATTATTATTATTATTATTATTATTAAGTTGGCTTGAGAAAGCCAACTTACTGAAATCCTATTTAAACTTATTATTATTAAGTTGGCTTGAGAAAGCCAACTTACTGAAATCCTATTTAAACTTCTTCTTATTATTATTATTATTATTATTATTATTAAGTTGGCTTGAGAAAGCCAACTTACTGAAATCCTATTTAAACTTCTTCTTATTATTATTATTATTAAGTTGGCTTGAGAAAGCCAACTTACTGAAATCCTATTTAAACTTCTTATTATTATTATTATTAAGTTGGCTTGAGAAAGCCAACTTACTGAAATCCTATTTAAACTTCTTCTTCTTATTATTATTATTATTATTATTATTATTAAGTTGGCTTGAGAAAGCCAACTTACTGAAATCCTATTTAAACTTCTTCTTCTTATTATTATTATTATTATTATTAAGTTGGCTTGAGAAAGCCAACTTACTGAAATCCTATTTAAACTTCTTATTATTAAGTTGGCTTGAGAAAGCCAACTTACTGAAATCCTATTTAAACTTCTTATTATTATTATTATTATTAAGTTGGCTTGAGAAAGCCAACTTACTGAAATCCTATTTAAACTTCTTATTATTATTATTATTATTATTATTATTCTTCTGATCCTAAACTATCAACTCTAACTCCTCCTAGAGCTTTAACTCTACAAACTCCAAACTCGCACCAGATCTTCAGACTGATCACGCCGGGTGTGCTATATCTTTTCTAACTGATCCGACTTACGGTTTTCATAAAAATGAAGATTAAAAATCATAAAAATCCCATAGACTTACAGTGACGGAATGTTCAGATGAGCCCAGACCTTGCCAGCTCCAACTGACAAACATTCAAATCTAAACACACTGAAGCCCATTAGACTCAATCAAGCTTCCCTTCTATGTACTATTCTAACCCATTCAAACTCATCTATCTATCTATCTGTCTATCTATCTATCTATCTATCTACATAATATTTGTTATAAAATGATCAAGAAAGACAAAATCAAGAGTATAATTGAAAGTTAATTGTAAAAAAATTATAAATTTTTAATCATACAAATAATATATCTTTTTTTTTTGTTTGTTTACTTCTCATCTATACATTAATGCTGTGTTTTGGGAGGTATGAAGTACTTTTGTACCTGTTTACCACAAAAATCCTCAACTACACCATTAGCTTGCATGTGAAATATTACATTTTCATGAATAAATCTCATAAATGATGATCTAAATTTAATTTAAATTGTTTCTTGATATTGATCTCGGTGTTAGGTGTACAATACTGCCATCTGGTGGTTAGAGAAAAACTTGTAGAAATCACAGATTTTGAAAGAATAGT
>CM071940.1:52931346-53107739 GCA_036784905.1 Acrossocheilus fasciatus
CCTATTAGACTCAATCAAGCTTCCCTTCTATGTACTATTCTAACCCATTCAAACTCATCTATCTATCTATCTATCTATCTATCTATCTATCTATCTATCTATCTATCTATCTATCTATCTATCTATCTATCTACATAATATTTGTTATAAAATGATCAAGAAAGACAAAATCAAGAGTATAATTGAAAGTTAATTGTAAAAAAATTATAATTTTTTAATCATACAAATAATATATCTTTTTGTTTGTTTGTTTACTTCTCATCTATACATTAATGCTGTGTTTTGGGAGGTATGAAGTACTTTTGTACCTGTTTACCACAAAAATCCTCAACTACACCATTAGCTTGCATGTGAAATATTACATTTTCATGAATAAATCTCATAAATGATGATCTAAATTTAATTTAAATTGTTTCTTGATATTGATCTCGGTGTTAGGTGTACAATACTGCCATCTGGTGGTTAGAGAAAAACTTGTAGAAATCACAGATTTTGAAAGAATAGTGAAATGACCATCTATATCCAGCAGAGGCCCATAGAGAGCCATTCATTTTTCTGGAAGTGGTCAACTCCTCTCACAACTTTTATGATATATATTTGGTAATTATATATTGAAACATTATAAAATACATTAAAAACAGTATTTTTCCCAAAGGTTAGAATTTGTTTTTGTTTGTTTGATGTATTTTGAAGTGCTCGCTTTTGCAATAATGCCACATAAATTTGCAGAAATGCCACACAAGTTGTCACTAAAACTAAAACATATTTATTTCAATCTAAAAAGTAAAATTCAATTTTTTTTTTTAAAAACTAAACTAAAAAACAACTGCAATAAGCAGATATGAATGGTGGGTATGTGTGTAAGAGTGTGTGTGTGTGTGTGTGTGTGTGTGTGTGTGTGTGTGTGTGTGTGTGTGTGTGTGTGTGTGTGTGTGTGTGTGTGTGTGTGTGTGTGTGTGTGTGTGTGTGTGTGTGTGTGTGTGTACGTGAGTGAGTATGCTCGTTCCACATTGCATTTGTGCTCTAGTATCACGCTTTGATTTTTTTTTGTGTGAACATTTTCAGATTTATGCAGAATTTATTGATTTTATTTGCCAATTTCTATAAAAATGCTCTTTGTTGCAGTCACACGTGTGTGCGCGCGTCTTTTCTAAATTGCATTTGTGATCTAGTACCAGGCCTTCATTTCTGTGTGAAAATTTTCATAATTATGCTGGATTATTATATTTTGACAAATTAAAAAATATGTGTTCAGATGAGCCCAGACCTTGCCAGCTCCAACTGTCAAAATACAAATGTAAACACACTGAAGCCCATTAGACTCAATCAGACTTCCCTTCTATGTACTATTTCTAACCATTCAAACTCATCTATCTAATGTTTCCTATCTATCTATCTGTCTATCTACACAATATTTGTTATAAAATGATCAAAAAAGACAAAATCAAGTGTATAATTGAAAGAGTAATTGGAAAAAATTCATAAATTTTTAATCATACAAATAATATATCTTTTATTTTACTTTTTTTTTACTTCTCATCTATACATTAATGCTGTGTTTTGGGAGATATAAAAGTACTTTTGTATCTGTTTACCACAAAAATCCTCAATTACACCATTAGCTTGCATGTGAAATATAAAATTTTTATGAATAAATCTCATAAATGATGATCTAAATTTAATTTAAATTGTTTCTTGATATTGATCTCGGTGTTAGGTGTACAATACTGCCATCTGGTGGTTAGAGAAAAACTTGTAGAAATCACAGATTTTGAAAGAATAGTGTAATGACCATATATATCCAGCAGAGGCCCATAGAGAGCCATTCATTTTTCTGGAAGTGGTCAACTCCTCTCACAACTTTTATGATATATATTTTGTAATTATATATTGAAACATTATAAAATACATTAAAAACAGTATTTTTCCCAAAGGTTAGAATTTGTTTTTGTTTGTTTGATGTATTTTGAAGTGCTCGCTTTTGCAATAATGCCACATAAATTTGCAGAAATGCCACACAAGTTGTGACTAAAACTAAAACATATTTATTTCAATCTAAAAAGTAAAATTAAATTTTTTTTTTTTAAAACTAAACTAAAAAACAACTGCAATAAGCAGATATGAATGGTGGGTATGTGTGTAAGAGTGTGTGTGTGTGTGTGTGTGTGTGTGTGTGTGTGTGTGTGTGTGTGTGTGTGTGTGTGTACGTGAGTGAGTATGCTCGTTCCACATTGCATTTGTGCTCTAGTATCACGCTTTGATTTTTTTTTGTGTGAACATTTTCAGATTTATGCAGAATTTATTGATTTTATTTGCCAATTTCTATAAAAATGCTCTTTGTTGCAGTCACACGTGTGTGCGCGCGTCTTTTCTAAATTGCATTTGTGATCTAGTACCAGGCCTTCATTTCTGTGTGAAAATTTTCATAATTATGCTGGATTATTATATTTTGACAAATTAAAAAATATGTGTTCAGATGAGCCCAGACCTTGCCAGCTCCAACTGTCAAAATACAAATGTAAACACACTGAAGCCCATTAGACTCAATCAGACTTCCCTTCTATGTACTATTTCTAACCATTCAAACTCATCTATCTATCTATCTGTCTATCTGTCTATCTGTCTATCTACACAATATTTGTTATAAAATGATCAAGAAAGACAAAATCAAGTGTATAATTGAAAGAGTAATTGTAAAAAATTTATACATTTTTAATCATACAACTAATATATCTTTTATTATTTTTTTTTTTTTACTTCTCATCAATACATTAATGCTGTGTTTTGGGAGATATGAAGTACTTTTGTACCTGTTTACCACAAAAATCCTCAACTACACCATTAGCTTGCATGTGAAATATTACATTTTCATGAATAAATCTCATAAATGATGATCTAAATTTAATTTAAATTGTTTCTTGATATTGATCTCGGTGTTAGGTGTACAATACTGCCATCTGGTGGTTAGAGAAAAACTTGTAGAAATCACAGATTTTGAAAGAATGGTGTAATGACCATCTATATCCAGCAGAGGCCCATAGAGAGCCATCCATTTTTCTGGAAGTGGTCAACTGCTCCTCTCACAACTTTTCTGATATATATTTGGTAATTATATATTGAAACCTTATAAAATACATTAAAAACAGTATTTTTCCCAAAGGTTAGAATTTGTTTTTGTTTGTTTGATGTATTTTGAAGTGCTCGCTTTTGCAATAATGCCACATAAATTTGCAGAAATGCCACACAAGTTGTCACTAAAACTAAAACATATTTATTTCAATCTAAAAAGTAAAATTTTATTTATTTATTTATTTTTTTACATGTAAATAAAATCAAAACGAAAAAAAAAAACTAAACTAAAAAACAACTGCAATAAGCAGATATGATTGGTTGGTATGTGTGTAAGAGAGAGAGAGTGTGTGTGTGTGTGTGTGTGTGTGTGTGTGTGTGTGTGTGTGTGTGTGTGTGTGTGTGTGTGTGTACATACGTGAGTGAGTATGCTCGTTACACATTGCATTTGTGCTCTAGTATCAGACTTTAGTTTTGTTGTGTGGACATTTTCAGATTTATGCAGAATGTATTGATTTTATTTCAATTTCTATAAAAATGCTCTTTGTTGCAGTCACACATGTGTGTTTTTGTATGTGTGTGTGTGTGCGCGTCTTTTCTACATTGCATTTGTGATCTAGTACGAGGCCTTCATTTCTGTGTGAAAATTTTCAGAATTATGCTGGATTTATTATTATTTTTTGACAAATTAAAAAAAATATATATAGATTTTTTCTATCTAACTATCTATCTATCTATCTATCTATCTATCTATCTATCTATCTATCTATCTATCTATCTATCTTATCTATCTATCTATCTATCTATCTATCTATCTATCTATCTATCTATCTATCTATCTAGTATTCCTATTTATCTATCTATCTATCTATCTATCTATCTATCTATCTATCTATTTAAAATTCCTATCTATCTATCTATCTATCTATCTATCTATCTATCTATCTATCTATCTATCTATCTATCTATCTATCTGTATGTCTGTCTGTCTGTCTGTCTGTCTATCTATCTATCTATCTATCTATCTATCTATCTATCTATCTATCTATCTATCTATCTATCTATCTATCTATCTATCTATCTATCTATCTATCTGTCTATCTATTTAATATTCCTATCTATCTTATTTAAACTTCAGACTTCTTTAACTGAACACCTTCAAACTGCAAGCTTTTAAAACTACATTTAATAGGTCAGACTTTCTCAAGCCAACTTCAAAGTTTGTTCACAAACTTTATTTGTCTAGTTATTATTATTATTCTTCTGATCCTAAACTATCAACTCTAACTCCTCCTAGAGCTTTAACTCTACAAACTCCAAACTCAGCCCAGATCTTCAGACTGATCACGCCGGGTGTGCTATATCTTTTCTAACTGATCCGACTTACGGTTTTCATAAAAATGAAGATTAAAAATCATAAAAATCCCATAGACTTACAGTGACGGAATGTTCAGATGAGCCCAGACCTTGCCAGCTCCAACTGACAAACATTCAAATCTAAACACACTGAAGCCTATTAGACTCAATCAAGCTTCCCTTCTATGTACTATTCTAACCCATTCAAACTCATCTATCTATCTATCTATCTATCATCTATCTACATAATATTTGTTATAAAATGATCAAGAAAGACAAAATCAAGAGTATAATTGAAAGTTAATTGTAAAAAAATTATAATTTTTTAATCATACAAATAATATATCTTTTTTTTTTTGTTTGTTTACTTCTCATCTATACATTAATGCTGTGTTTAGGGAGATATTAAGTACTTTTGTACCTGTTTACCACAAAAATCCTCAGCTACACCATTAGCTTGCATGTGAAATATTAAATTTTTATGAATAAATATCTTAAATGATGATCTAAATTTAATTTAAACTGTTTCTGGATATTGAGCTAGGTGTTAGGTGTACAATACTGCCATCTGGTGGTTAGAGAAAAACTTGTAGAAATCACAGATTTTGAAAGAATAGTGTAATGACCATCTATATCCAGCAGAGGCCCATAGAGAGCCATTCATTTTTCTGGAAGTGGTCAACTCCTCTCACAAATTTTCTGATATATATTTGGTAATAATATATTTAAACATTACAAAAATACACAACTTTTATGATATATATTTTGTAATTATATATTTAAACATTATAAAATACATTAAAAACTGTATAAGTGCTCGCTTTTGCAATAATGCCACACAAATTTGCAGAAATGCCACACAAGTTGTCACTAAAACTTGATTGCAGGTACATATTTATTTCAATCTAAAAAGTAAAATAAAATAAAAAAACATTTTTTTTTTACATAAATGTAAATAAAAAAAACAAAACAAAAAAAACTAAACTAAAAAACAACTGCAATAAGCAGATATGAATGGTGAGTATGTGTGTAAGAGAGAGTGTGTGTGTGCATGTGTACGTACGTGAGTGAGTATGCTCGTTACACATTGCATTTGTGCTCTAGTATCAAGCTTTAATTTTGTTGTGTGGACATTTTCAGATTTATGCAGAATTTATTGATTTTATTTGCCAATTTCTATAAAAACGCTCTTTGTTGCAGTCACACGTGTGTTTTTGTATGTGTGTGTGCGCGTCTTTTCTACATTGCATTTGTGATCTAGTACCAGGCCTTCATTTCTGTGTGAAAATTTTCAGACCTATGCTGGATTTATTATTATTTTTTGACAAATTAATAAAATATATATAGATTTTTTCGTATTTCTCATTCATTTTCAACTGGGGTCATATTGACCCCAATACTATTTCTAATCCATTCAATCTCAAGGTCCTTATAATCTATCTATCTATCTATCTATCTATCTATCTATCTATCTATCTATCTATCTATCTATCTATCTATCTATCTATCTATCTAAAGGACATTCACTCTCCATTCATTCTTTATCTAACACACACACACACACACACACACACACACACAAACAAACATACCTTCCCTATTTAACACACACAAACACACACACACAAGAAATAGACAGAAAATGTGAAGATTGAAAGAGTAATTGTAAAACATTTATAAATTTTTAATCATACAAATAATATATCATTTTTTTTTTGTTTACTTCTCATCTATACATTAATGCTGTGTTTTGGGAGATATGAAGTACTTTTGTACCTGTTTACCACAAAAATCCTCAACTACACCATTAGCTTGCATGTGAAATATTACATTTTCATGAATAAATCTCATAAATGATGATCTAAATTTAATTTAAATTGTTTCTTGATATTGATCTCAGTGTTAGGTGTACAATACTGCCATCTGGTGGTTAGAGAAAAACTTGTAGAAATCACAGATTTTGAAAGAATAGTGTAATGACCATCTATATCCAGCAGAGGCCCATAGAGAGCCATTCATTTTTCTGGAAGTGGTCAACTCCTCTCACAACTTTTATGATATATATTTTGTAATTATATATTGAAACATTATAAAATACATTAAAAACAGTATTTTTCCCAAAGGTTAGAATTTGTTTTTGTTTGTTTGATGTATTTTGAAGTGCTCGCTTTTGCAATAATGCCACATAAATTTGCAGAAATGCCACACAAGTTGTCACTAAAACTAAAATTAAAACATATTTATTTCAAACTAAAAAGTAAAATTTAAAAAATTATTATTATTTTTTTTTACATAAATGTAAATAAAATCAAAATGGAAAAAAAAACTAAACTAAAAAACAACTGCAATAAGCAGATATGAATGGTGGGTATGTGTGTAAGAGAGAGAGAGAGTGTGTGTGTGTACGTGAGGGAGTGAGTATGCTCGTTCCACATTGCATTTGTGCTCTAGTATCAGACTTTAGTTTTGTTGTGTGGACATTTTCAGATTTATGCAGAATTTATTGATTTTATTTCAATTTCTATAAAAATGCTCTTTGTTGCAGTCACACATGTGTTTTTGTATGTGTGTGTGCGCGTCTTTTCTACATTGCATTTGTGATCTAGTACCAGGCCTTCATTTCTGTGTGAAAATTTTCAGAATTATGCTGGATTTATTATTATTTTTTGACAAATTAAAAAATATATATATATATATTATTTCAATCTATCTATCTATCTATCTATCTATCTATCTATCTATCTATTTAAAATTCATATCATCTATCTATCTATCTATCTATCTATCTATCTATCTATCTATCTATCTATCTATCTATCTATCTATCTATCTGTCTATCTATCTGTCTATCTGTCTGTCTGTCTGTCTATCTATTTAATATTCCTATCTATCTTATTTAAACTTCAGACTTCTTCAAACTGCAAGCTTTTAAAACTACATTTAATAGGTCAGACTTTCTCAAGCCAACTTCAAAGTTTGTTCACAAACTTTATTTGTCTAGTTATTATTATTATTCTTCTGATCCTAAACTATCAACTCTAACTCCTCCTAGAGCTTTAACTCTACAGACTCCAAACTCAGCCCAGATCTTCAGACTGATCTCGCCGGGTGTGCTATATCTTTTCTAAGCGATCGGGCGTACGATAATCGTACAGTGGGCGAAAAATCAGCCGAAAAATCCCATAGACTTAACATTGCGGCAAACTTTGACGAGTCGTAGCTCAGAGCAAGAATTTCGTAGAAACATATGAATCACCACATTTAGAGAGGCTATCAAGCTGTGCGAGAACATACCCTGCAATGGGGTATAAGTTGTACCCCTGGGGCACAAGAGCGCCCCAAAATTGCCCCATTGACATAACATGGTGAGGGACGGCCCATGAAACAGCACACGTTTTTCCTACTATGGTAATTTATATTGGAATTTTGCATTGAACATAACTCTGCATCACAATATCATAGAGACATGGGGGTGGGCTCATTTTACTCAGCCAACCAATCATATTCTCAGGATCATTATGAAGCTATCAAGCCACGCCCTAGCAACCATTTAGAGCACCCTAGCAACTGATCCCATAGACTGCCATGTTAAAAGCCCAAATGGATATCTTCGGATCACAGTGTCATAGAGACATGGGGGTGGACTCATTTGACTCGGGGCAGCAAACAACCAATCATGAATCACCATAGACACTTCCTAGCCACGCCCTAGCAACCATTATCAAGCACCCTAGCAACCCAAACCCCAACGGCCATATCTTTCAATCTGAATATCACAGAGACATGGGGGTGGGCTCGTTTGACTCGGGGCAGCAAACAGCCAATCATGAATCACCATAGACACTTCCTAGCCACGCCCTAGCAACCATTATCAAGCACCCTAGCAACCCAAACCCAAACAGGCATATCTTCAAATCTGAATGTCATAGAGACATGGGGGTGGGCTCGTTTGACTCGGGGCAGCAAACAGTCAACCATGAATCACCATAGACACTTCCTACCCACTCCCTAGCAACCAATGGCGAGCACCCTAGCAACCCAAACCCAAACAGGCATATCTTCAAATCTGAATGTCATAGAGACATGGGGGTGGGCTCGTTTGACTCGGGGCAGCAAACAGTCAACCATGAATCACCATAGACACTTCCTACCCACTCCCTAGCAACCAATGGCGAGCACCCTAGCAACCCAAACTCAAACAGGCATATCTTCAAATCTGAATGTCATACAGACATGGGGGTTAGTTTATATTATTCATACTGGAAAACAGTCTTTGGAGCATTATCATTGGCAGCTGCCAAGCCACTTCCTAACAACCAAACAGAGTACCCTAGCAACCATTTATCAAGTCCTATATCTTTGCATCAGAATGTCGTATAGACTTGGGAGTTGGTTCTTTTGACTCATGCTAACAAATAGGACTTCCAAACATGTTACACATGCTAGCGGTGAATAGCTACATGCTAATAGTGATTAGCTAAGTGCTAATTCAAACTAAGAACTCTATAAAACTTCATAGTAACGATCTGTGACAACTAGTAACTGCCTAGCAACACCCTAGCAACCATCCTGGGTACCCTACCAACCACCCTGAATACCCTAGCAACCACATAGCAACACCTTAGCAACCACTCCAAGTACCCTAGCAACACCTTAGCAACTACCCTGGGTACCTTAGCAACCGCATAGCAACACCCTAGCAACCACCCAGAGTACCCTAGCAACCGCGTAGCAACACCTTAGCAACCACTCCGGGTACCCTAGCAACCGCATAGCAACACCTTAGCAACCACTCCAAGTACCCTAGCAACACCTTAGCAACCACCCTGGGTACCTTAGCAACCGCATAGCAACACCCTAGCAACCACCCCAAGTACCCTAGCAACTGCATAGCAACACCTTAGCAACCACTCCGGGTACCCTAGCAACCGCATAGCAACACTTTAGATACCACCCCAAGTACCCTAGCAACCGCATAGCAACACCTTAGCAACCACCCTGGGAACCCTAGCAACCGCATAGCAACACCTTAGCAACCACTCCAAGTACCCTAGCAACACCATAGCAACCACCCCCTGTGTACCTTAGCAACCGCATAGCAACACCCTAGCAACCACCCCAAGTACCCTAGCAACTGCGTAGCAACACCTTAGCAACCACTCTGGGTACCCTAGCAACCGCATAGCAACACCTTAGCAACCACCCCGGGTACCTTAGCAACTACATAGCAACACCCTAGCAACCACCCCAAGTACCCTAGCAACTGCATAGCAACACCTTTGCAACCACTCCGGGTACCCTAGCAACCACATAGCAACACCTTAGCAACCACCACAAGTACCCTAGCAACACCTTAGCAACCACCACAAGTACCCTAGCAACCGCATAGCAACACATTAGCAACCACTCCGGGTACCTTAGCAACCGCATAGCATCACCCTAGCAACCACCACAAGTACCCTAGCAACACCTTAGCAACCACCCTGATTACCCTAGCAACCGCATATCAACACATTAGCAACCACCCCGGGTACCTTAGAAACCGCATAGCAACCCCCTAGCAACCACCCTTGGTACCTTAGAAACCGCATAGCAAGACCTTAGTAACCACACTCGGTACCTTAGCAACCACATAGCAACACCCTAGAAACCACCAGAGTTAGCCTAGCAACCATCATAGCAACCACTCTGAGGTCCTTAGAATCTGTCTATCTATCTATCTATCTATCTATCTATCTGTCTTTCTGTTTATCTATCTATCTATCTATCTAAAGTCTATCTGTCTTTCTGTTCATCTATCTATCTATCTATCTATCTATCTATCTATCTATCTATCTATCTATCTATCTATCTATCTATCTAAAGTCTATCTGTCTTTCTGTTCATCTATCTATCTACCTATCATCTATCTATCTATCTATCTATCTATCTATCTATCTATCTATCTATCTATCTATCTATCTATCTATCTATCTATCTATCAAACTTTAAGCTTTTAAAACTACTTTAAACTTCAAACTATTTCAGACTGAAATCCATCAAACTTAAAACGTTTAACATTTTTCAAACTTAAACTTTTTAAACTTCTTAAACTTTTTTTAAACTTTTCAAACTTTTCTAACTTTCTGGTCCGGCTTTCTCAAGCCAACTTAAAGTTTGTCTCGACAAACTTTTTTATCTAGTTATTATTAAGTTGGCTTGAGAAAGCCAACTTACTGAAATCCTATTTAAACTTCTTCTTATTATTATTATTATTATTATTATTATTCTTCTTCTGATCCTAAACTATCAACTCTAACTCCTCCTAGAGCTTTAACTCTACAAACTCCAAACTCAGCCCAGATCTTCAGACTGATCACGCCGGGTGTGCTATATCTTTTCTAACTGATCCGACTTACGGTTTTCATAAAAATGAAGATTAAAAATCATAAAAATCCCATAGACTTACAGTGACGGAATGTTCAGATGAGCCCAGACCTTGCCAGCTCCAACTGACAAACATTCAAATCTAAACACACTGAAGCCTATTAGACTCAATCAAGCTTCCCTTCTATGTACTATTCTAACCCATTCAAACTCATCTATCTATCTATCTATCTATCTATCTATCTATCTATCTATCTATCTATCTATCTACATAATATTTGTTATAAAATTATCAAGAAAGACAAAATCAAGAGTATAATTGAAAGTTAATTGTAAAAAAATTATAATTTTTTAATCATACAAATAATATATCTTTTTTTTTGTTTGTTTACTTCTCATCTATACATTAATGCTGTGTTTTGGGAGGTGTGAAGTACTTTTGTACCTGTTTACCACAAAAATCCTCAACTACACCATTAGCTTGCATGTGAAATATTACATTTTCATGAATAAATCTCATAAATGATGATCTAAATTTAATTTAAATTGTTTCTTGATATTGATCTCGGTGTTAGGTGTACAATACTGCCATCTGGTGGTTAGAGAAAAACTTGTAGAAATCACAGATTTTGAAAGAATAGTGTAATGACCATCTATATCCAGCAGAGGCCCATAGAGAGCCATTCATTTTTCTGGAAGTGGTCAACTCCTCTCACAACTTTTATGATATATATTTGATAATTATATATTGAAACCTTATAAAATACATTAAAAACAGTATTTTTCCCAAAGGTTAGAATTTGTTTTTGTTTGTTTGATGTATTTTGAAGTGCTCGCTTTTGCAATAAAGCCACATAAATTTGCAGAAATGCCACACAAGTTGTCACTAAAACTAAAATTAAAACATATTTATTTCAATCTAAAAAGTAAAATTTAAAAAATTATTATTATTTTTTTTTTACATAAATGTAAATAAAATCAAAATGGAAAAAAAAAACTAAACTAAAAAACAACTGCAATAAGCAGATATGAATGGTGGGTATGTGTGTAAGAGAGTGTGTGTGTGTGTGTGTGTGTGTGTGTGTGTGTGTGTGTGTGTGTGTGTGTGTGTGTGTGTGTGTGTGTGTGTGTGTGTGTGTGTGCATGTGTACGTACGTGAGTGAGTATGCTCGTTCCACATTGCATTTGTGCTCTAGTATCACGCTTTGATTTTTTTTGTGTGTGAACATTTTCAGATTTATGCAGAATTTATTGATTTTATTTGCCAATTTCTATAAAAATGCTCTTTGTTGCAGTCACACGTGTGTGTTTTTGTATGTGTGTGCGCGCGTCTTTTCTAAATTGCATTTGTGATGTAGTACCAGGCCTTCATTTCTGTGTGAACATTTTCATAATTATGCTGGATTTATTATTATATTTTGACAAATTAAAAAATATGTGTTCAGATGAGCCCAGACCTTGCCAGCTCCAACTGTCAAAATACAAATGTAAACACACTGAAGCCCATTAGACTCAATCAGACTTCCCTTCTATGTACTATTTCTAACCCATTTAAACTCATCTATCTAATGTTTCCTATCTATCTATCTGTCTATCTACACAATATTTGTTATAAAATGATCAAAAAAGACAAAATCAAGTGTATAATTGAAAGAGTAATTGTAAAAAATTCATAAATTTTTAATCATACAAATAATATATCTTTTATTTTACTTTTTTTTACTTCTCATCTATACATTAATGCTGTGTTTTGGGAGGTATGAAGTACTTTTGTACCTGTTTACCACAAAACTCCTCAATTACACCATTAGCTTGCATGTGAAATATTACATTTTCATGAATAAATCTCATAAATGATGATCTAAATTTAATTTAAATTGTTTCTTGATATTGATCTCGGTGTTAGGTGTACAATACTGCCATCTGGTGGTTAGAGAAAAACTTGTAGAAATCACAGATTTTGAAAGAATAGTGTAATGACCATCTATATCCAGCAGAGGCCCATAGAGAGCCATTCATTTTTCTGGAAG
Source organism: Acrossocheilus fasciatus (assembly GCA_036784905.1). Classification (NCBI taxonomy): domain Eukaryota; kingdom Metazoa; phylum Chordata; class Actinopteri; order Cypriniformes; family Cyprinidae; genus Acrossocheilus; species Acrossocheilus fasciatus. Next base: position 52,944,168 of record CM071940.1, read on the forward strand.
TGGTCAACTCCTCTCACAACTTTTATGATATATATTTGGTAATTATATATTGAAACCTTATAAAATACATTAAAAACAGTATTTCTCCCAAAGGTTAGAATTTGTTTTTGTTTGTTTGATGTATTTTGAAGTGCTCGCTTTTGCAATAATGCCACATAAATTTGCAGAAATGCCACACAAGTTGTGACTAAAACTAAAACATATTTATTTCAATCTAAAAAGTAAATTTTTTTTTTTTTTTTTTTTTTTTTTTACATGTAAATAAAATCAAAACGAAAAAAAAAAAAACGAAACTAAAAAACAACTGCAATAAGCAGATATGAATGGTGGGTATGTGTGTAAGAGAGTGTGTGTGTGTGTGTGTGTGTGTGTGTGTGTGTGTGTGTGTGTGTGTGTGTGTGTGTGCATGTGTACATACGTGAGTGAGTACGCTTGTTCCACATTGCATTTGTGCTCTAGTATCAGACTTTAGTTTTGTTGTGTGGACATTTTCAGATTTATGCAGAATTTATTGATTTTATTTCGATTTCTATAAAAATGCTCTTTGTTGCAGTCACACGTGTGTGTGCGCATCTTTTCTACATTGCATTTGTTATCTAGTACCAGGCCTTCATTTCTGTGTGAAAATTTTCAGAATTATGCTGGATTTATTATTATTTTTTGACAAATTAAAAAAAATATATATAGATTTTTTCTATCTATCTATCTATCTATCTATCTATCTATCTATCTATCTGTCTATCTATCTATCTGTCTGTCTGTCTATCTATTTAATATTCCTATCTATCTTATTTAAACTTCAGACTTCTTTAACTGAACACCTTCAAACTGCAAGCTTTTAAAACTACATTTAATAGGTCAGACTTTCTTAAGCCAACTTCAAAGTTTGTTCACAAACTTTATTTGTCTAGTTATTATTATTATTCTTCTGATCCTAAACTATCAACTCTAACTCCTCCTAGAGCTTTAACTCTACAAACTCCAAACTCGCACCAGATCTTCAGACTGATCACGCCGGGTGTGCTATATCTTTTCTAACTGATCCGACTTACGGTTTTCATAAAAATGAAGATTAAAAATCATAAAAATCCCATAGACTTACAGTGACGGAATGTTCAGATGAGCCCAGACCTTGCCAGCTCCAACTGACAAACATTCAAATCTAAACACACTGAAGCCTATTAGACTCAATCAAGCTTCCCTTCTATGTACTATTTCTAACCCATTCAAACTCATCTATCTATCTATCTATCTATCTATCTATCTACATAATATTTGTTATAAAATGATCAAGAAAGACAAAATCAAGAGTATAATTGAAAGTTAATTGTAAAAAAATTATAATTTTTTAATCATACAAATAATACAAATCTTTTTTTTTTGTTTGTTTACTTCTCATCTATACATTAATGCTGTGTTTTGGGAGATATGAAGTACTTTTGTACCTGTTTACCACAAAAATCCTCAACTACACCATTAGCTTGCATGTGAAATATTACATTTTCATGAATAAATCTCATAAATGATGATCTAAATTTAATTTAAATTGTTTCTTGATATTGATCTCGGTGTTAGGTGTACAATACTGCCATCTGGTGGTTAGAGAAAAACTTGTAGAAATCACAGATTTTGAAAGAATAGTGTAATGACCATATATATCCAGCAGAGGCCCATAGAGAGCATATCTTTTCTAACTGATCCGACTTACGGTTTTCATAAAAATGAAGATTAAAAATCATAAAAATCCCATAGACTTACAGTGACGGAATGTTCAGATGAGCCCAGACCTTGCCAGCTCCAACTGACAAACATTCAAATCTAAACACACTGAAGCCTATTAGGCCACGTACACACTACAAGTTTCAGGAGTGACAACCGCATTTAAATGCGGGAGTGAGTCCCGTAAATTATCGTTCTATGTGTGTACGGAACAAGACTCGCTCCCGAATCTGCCATGAATGGCAGCGTGGTAACCATAGCAACGTTGTGGCGTCTCGGAGAGAATGGAGGCCCGCAGATTAGCTGGTTTTGTGTTAGCTGCTGTTGACAAAACAAACATTAAACTGCAAAGACGCGCGAAAATCCGCAAAACGTTATTAAATCGCCGTCGGGAGAGGCGTCGTAATCTAGTTTTGTTCTTTAAACTGTTGTTATTAAACAGCCTACACTCTCTTGACCGCAATGTCTGGGTTGCTCCGGGACCACAGCAACTGCGGTGGAGGGAGACAGACTGGGTCCAAAACCTAAGAATGAGTAAAAACACTTACCTGCATCTCTGCCATTTACTTGCTCCGCACCTGGAGATCTGAGGTAAACAAACACTTGACGCATATTGGCGCGCTTCTCGTGACGTCATCATTAACAACTAGTTGTTCAGTTCAGTTCTGTACACACTGCATAGAATTTCTGTAAATGCGGTTGTCAATGCCTGTATTTTTCGGGAGTTAATGCGGTTGTGGAATGCGGTTGTCACTCCCGTATTTTAGTGAATTATGTGTGTACAGAACGCGATTAAGGAGTAAAAGGTGAACTGACAACCGAATTTAGCTGTAGTGTGTACGTGGCCTTAGACTCAATCAAGCTTCCCTTCTATGTACTATTCTAACCCATTCAAACTCATCTATCTATCTATCTATCTATCTATCTATCTATCTATCTATCTATCTATCTATCTATCTACATAATATTTGTTATAAAATGATCAAGAAAGACAAAATCAAGAGTATAATTGAAAGTTAATTGTAAAAAAATTATAAATTTTTAATCATACAAATAATATATCTTTTTTTTTTGTTTGTTTACTTCTCATCTATACATTAATGCTGTGTTTTGGGAGGTATGAAGTACTTTTGTACCTGTTTACCACAAAAATCCTCAACTACACCATTAGCTTGCATGTGAAATATTACATTTTCATGAATAAATCTCATAAATGATGATCTAAATTTAATTTAAATTGTTTCTTGATATTGATCTCGGTGTTAGGTGTACAATACTGCCATCTGGTGGTTAGAGAAAAACTTGTAGAAATCACAGATTTTGAAAGAATAGTGTAATGACCATCTATATCCAGCAGAGGCCCATAGAGAGCCATTCATTTTTCTGGAAGTGGTCAACTCCTCTCACAACTTTTATGATATATATTTTGTAATTATATATTGAAACATTATAAAATACATTAAAAACAGTATTTTTCCCAAAGGTTAGAATTTGTTTTTGTTTGTTTGATGTATTTTGAAGTGCTCGCTTTTGCAATAATGCCACATAAATTAGATAAAAAAGTTTGTCGAGACAAACTTTAAGTTGGCTTGAGAAAGCCGGACCAGAAAGTTAGAAAAGTTTGAAAAGTTTAAAAAAAGTTTAAGAAGTTTAAAAAGTTTAAGTTTGAAAAATGTTAAACGTTTTAAGTTTGATGGATTTCAGTCTGAAATAGTTTGAAGTTTAAAGTAGTTTTAAAAGCTTAAAGTTTGATAGATAGATAGATAGATAGATAGATAGATAGATAGATAGATAGATAGATAGATAGATAGATAGATAGATAGATAGATGATAGGTAGATAGATAGATGAACAGAAAGACAGATAGACTTTAGATAGATAGATAGATAGATAGATAGATAGATAGATAGATAGATAGATAGATAGATAGATAGATAGATGAACAGAAAGACAGATAGACTTTAGATAGATAGATAGATAAACAGAAAGACAGATAGATAGATAGATAGATAGATAGACAGATTCTAAGGACCTCAGAGTGGTTGCTATGATGGTTGCTAGGCTAACTCTGGTGGTTTCTAGGGTGTTGCTATGTGGTTGCTAAGGTACCGAGTGTGGTTACTAAGGTCTTGCTATGCGGTTTCTAAGGTACCAAGGGTGGTTGCTAGGGGGTTGCTATGCGGTTTCTAAGGTACCCGGGGTGGTTGCTAATGTGTTGATATGCGGTTGCTAGGGTAATCAGGGTGGTTGCTAAGGTGTTGCTAGGGTACTTGTGGTGGTTGCTAGGGTGATGCTATGCGGTTGCTAAGGTACCCGGAGTGGTTGCTAATGTGTTGCTATGCGGTTGCTAGGGTACTTGTGGTGGTTGCTAAGGTGTTGCTAGGGTACTTGTGGTGGTTGCTAAGGTGTTGCTATGTGGTTGCTAGGGTACCCGGAGTGGTTGCAAAGGTGTTGCTATGCAGTTGCTAGGGTACTTGGGGTGGTTGCTAGGGTGTTGCTATGTAGTTGCTAAGGTACCCGGGGTGGTTGCTAAGGTGTTGCTATGCGGTTGCTAGGGTACCCAGAGTGGTTGCTAAGGTGTTGCTACGCAGTTGCTAGGGTACTTGGGGTGGTTGCTAGGGTGTTGCTATGCGGTTGCTAAGGTACACAGGGGGTGGTTGCTATGGTGTTGCTAGGGTACTTGGAGTGGTTGCTAAGGTGTTGCTATGCGGTTGCTAGGGTTCCCAGGGTGGTTGCTAAGGTGTTGCTATGCGGTTGCTAGGGTACTTGGGGTGGTATCTAAAGTGTTGCTATGCGGTTGCTAGGGTACCCGGAGTGGTTGCTAAGGTGTTGCTATGCAGTTGCTAGGGTACTTGGGGTGGTTGCTAGGGTGTTGCTATGCGGTTGCTAAGGTACCCAGGGTGGTTGCTAAGGTGTTGCTAGGGTACTTGGAGTGGTTGCTAAGGTGTTGCTATGCGGTTGCTAGGGTACCCGGAGTGGTTGCTAAGGTGTTGCTACGCGGTTGCTAGGGTACTCTGGGTGGTTGCTAGGGTGTTGCTATGCGGTTGCTAAGGTACCCAGGGTAGTTGCTAAGGTGTTGCTAGGGTACTTGGAGTGGTTGCTAAGGTGTTGCTATGTGGTTGCTAGGGTATTCAGGGTGGTTGGTAGGGTACCCAGGATGGTTGCTAGGGTGTTGCTAGGCAGTTACTAGTTGTCACAGATCGTTACTATGAAGTTTTATAGAGTTCTTAGTTTGAATTAGCACTTAGCTAATCACTATTAGCATGTAGCTATTCACCGCTAGCATGTGTAACATGTTTGGAAGTCCTATTTGTTAGCATGAGTCAAAAGAACCAACTCCCAAGTCTATACGACATTCTGATGCAAAGATATAGGACTTGATAAATGGTTGCTAGGGTACTCTGTTTGGTTGTTAGGAAGTGGCTTGGCAGCTGCCAATGATAATGCTCCAAAGACTGTTTTCCAGTATGAATAATATAAACTAACCCCCATGTCTGTATGACATTCAGATTTGAAGATATGCCTGTTTGAGTTTGGGTTGCTAGGGTGCTCGCCATTGGTTGCTAGGGAGTGGGTAGGAAGTGTCTATGGTGATTCATGGTTGACTGTTTGCTGCCCCGAGTCAAACGAGCCCACCCCCATGTCTCTATGACATTCAGATTTGAAGATATGCCTGTTTGGGTTTGGGTTGCTAGGGTGCTCGCCATTGGTTGCTAGGGAGTGGGTAGGAAGTGTCTATGGTGATTCATGGTTGACTGTTTGCTGCCCCGAGTCAAACGAGCCCACCCCCATGTCTCTATGACATTCAGATTTGAAGATATGCCTGTTTGGGTTTGGGTTGCTAGGGTGCTTGATAATGGTTGCTAGGGCGTGGCTAGGAAGTGTCTATGGTGATTCATGATTGGCTGTTTGCTGCCCCGAGTCAAACGAGCCCACCCCCATGTCTCTGTGATATTCAGATTGAAAGATATGGCCGTTGGGGTTTGGGTTGCTAGGGTGCTTGATAATGGTTGCTAGGGCGTGGCTAGGAAGTGTCTATGGTGATTCATGATTGGTTGTTTGCTGCCCCGAGTCAAATGAGTCCACCCCCATGTCTCTATGACACTGTGATCCGAAGATATCCATTTGGGCTTTTAACATGGCAGTCTATGGGATCAGTTGCTAGGGTGCTCTAAATGGTTGCTAGGGCGTGGCTTGATAGCTTCATAATGATCCTGAGAATATGATTGGTTGGCTGAGTAAAATGAGCCCACCCCCATGTCTCTATGATATTGTGATGCAGAGTTATGTTCAATGCAAAATTCCAATATAAATTACCATAGTAGGAAAAACGTGTGCTGTTTCATGGGCCGTCCCTCACCATGTTATGTCAATGGGGCAATTTTGGGGCGCTCTTGTGCCCCAGGGGTACAACTTATACCCCATTGCAGGGTATGTTCTCGCACAGCTTGATAGCCTCTCTAAATGTGGTGATTCATATGTTTCTACGAAATTCTTGCTCTGAGCTACGACTCGTCAAAGTTTGCCGCAATGTTAAGTCTATGGGATTTTTCGGCTGATTTTTCGCCCACTGTACGATTATCGTACGCCCGATCGCTTAGAAAAGATATAGCACACCCGGCGAGATCAGTCTGAAGATCTGGGCTGAGTTTGGAGTCTGTAGAGTTAAAGCTCTAGGAGGAGTTAGAGTTGATAGTTTAGGATCAGAAGAATAATAATAATAACTAGACAAATAAAGTTTGTGAACAAACTTTGAAGTTGGCTTGAGAAAGTCTGACCTATTAAATGTAGTTTTAAAAGCTTGCAGTTTGAAGGTGTTCAGTTAAAGAAGTCTGAAGTTTAAATAAGATAGATAGGAATATTAAATAGATAGACAGACAGACAGATAGATAGATAGATAGATAGATAGATAGATAGATAGATAGATAGATAGATAGATAGATAGATAGATAGATAGATAGATAGGAATTTTAAATAGATAGATAGATAGATAGATAGATAGATAGATAGATAGATAGATAGATAGATAGATAGATAGATAGATAGATAGATAGATAGATAGAAAAAATCTATATATATATTTTTTTAATTTGTCAAAAAATAATAATAAATCCAGCATAATTCTGAAATTTTTCACACAGAAATGAAGGCCTGGTACTAGATCACAAATGCAATGTAGAAAAGAGGCGCGCACACACGTGTGACTGCAACAAAGAGCATTTTTATAGAAATTGAAATAAAATCAATAAATTCTGCATAAATCTGAAAATGTCCACACAACAAAACTAAAGTCTGATACTAGAGCACAAATGCAATGTGGAAGGAGCGTACTCACTCACTCACGTACATACACACACACACACACACACACACACACACACACACACACACACACACACACACACACACACACACTCTCACACACACACACACACACACACACACACACACTCTTACACACATACCCACCATTCATATCTGCTTATTGCAGTTGTTTTTTAGTTTAGTTTTTTTTTTTTCGTTTTGATTTTATTTACATGTAAAAAAAAATTAAATTAAATTAAATTTTACTTTTTAGATTGAAATAAATATGTTTTAGTTTTAGTCACAACTTGTGTGGCATTTCTGCAAATTTATGTGGCATTATTGCAAAAGCGAGCACTTCAAAATACATCAAACAAACAAAAACAAATTCTAACCTTTGGGAAAAATACTGTTTTTAATGTATTTTATAAGGTTTCAATATATAATTACCAAATATATATCATAAAAGTTGTGAGAGGAGTTGAGCACTTCCAGAAAAATGAATGGCTCTCTATGGGCCTCTGCTGGATATAGATGGTCATTACACTATTCTTTCAAAATCTGTGATTTCTACAAGTTTTTCTCTAACCACCAGATGGCACTATTGTACACCTAACACCGAGATCAATATCAAGAAACAATTTAAATTAAATTTAGATCATCATTTATGAGATTTATGCATGAAAATGTAATATTTCACATGCAAGCTAATGGTGTAATTGAGGATTTTTGTGGTAAACAGGTACAAAAGTACTTCATACCTCCCAAAACACAGCATTAATGTATAGATGAGAAGTAAAAAAAAAAAAAAAAAAAGATATATTAGTTGTATGATTAAAAATGTATAAATTTTTTACAATTACTCTTTCAATTATACACTTGATTTTGTCTTTCTTGATCATTTTATAACAAATATTGTGTAGATAGACAGATAGACAGATAGATAGATAGATGAGTTTAAATGGTTAGAAATAGTACATAGAAGGGAAGTCTGATTGAGTCTAATGGGCTTCAGTGTGTTTACATTTGTATTTTGACAGTTGGAGCTGGCAAGGTCTGGGCTCATCTGAACACATATTTTTTAATTTGTCAAAATATAATAATAAATCCAGCATAATTATGAAAATTTTCACACAGAAATAAAGGCCTGGTACTAGATCACAAATGCAATTTAGAAAAGACGCGCACACACACGTGTGACTGCAACAAAGAGCATTTTTATAGAAATTGGCAAATAAAATCAATAAATTCTGCATAAATCTGAAAATGTTCACACAAAAAAAAATCAAAGCGTGATACTAGAGCACAAATGCAATGTGGAACGAGCGTACTCACTCACGTACACACACACACACACACACACACACACACACACACACACACACACACACACACACACACACACACACACACACACACACACACACTCTTTCACACACATACCCACCATTCATATCTGCTAATTGCAGTTGTTTTTTAGTTTAGTTTTTAAAAAAAAAAAAAAAAAAAAAATTTAATTTTACTTTTTAGATTGAAATAAATATGTTTAATTTTAGTCACAACTTGTGTGGCATTTCTGCAAATTTATGTGGCATTATTGCAAAAGCGAGCACTTCAAAATACATCAAACAAACAAAAACAAATTCTAACCATTGGGAAAAATACTGTTTTTAATGTATTTTATAATGTTTCAATATATAATTACAAAATATATATCATAAAAGTTGTGAGAGGAGTTGACCAGTTCCAGAAAAATGAATGGCTCTCTATGGGCCTCTGCTGGATATAGATGGTCATTACACTATTCTTTCAAAATCTGTGATTTCTACAAGTTTTTCTCTAACCACCAGATGGCAGTATTGTACACCTAACACCGAGATCAATATCAAGAAACAATTTAAATTAAATTTAGATCATCATTTATTAGATTTATTCATGAAAATGTAATATTTCACATGCAAGCTAATGGTGTAGTTGAGGATTTTTGTGGTAAACAGGTACAAAAGTACTTCATACCTCCCAAAACACAGCATTAATGTATAGATGAGAAGTAAACAAACAAAAAAAAAAAGATATATTATTTGTATGATTAAAAAATTATAATTTTTTTACAATTAACTTTCAATTATACTCTTGATTTTGTCTTTCTTGATCATTTTATAACAAATATTATGTAGATAGATAGATAGATAGATAGATAGATAGATAGATAGATAGATAGATAGATAGATAGATAGATAGATAGATAGATAGATAGATAGATAGATGAGTTTGAATGGGTTAGAATAGTACATAGAAGGGAAGCTTGATTGAGTCTAATGGGCTTCAGTGTGTTTAGATTTGAATGTTTGTCAGCTGGAGCTGGCAAGGTCTGGGCTCATCTGAACATTCCGTCACTGTAAGTCTATGGGATTTTTATGATTTTTAATCTTCATTTTTATGAAAACCGTAAGTCGGATCAGTTAGAAAAGATATAGCACACCCGGCGTGATCAGTCTGAAGATCTGGGCTGAGTTTGGAGTTTGTAGAGTTAAAGCTCTAGGAGGAGTTAGAGTTGATAGTTTAGGATCAGAAGAATAATAATAATAACTAGACAAATAAAGTTTGTGAACAAACTTTGAAGTTGGCTTGAGAAAGTCTGACCTATTAAATGTAGTTTTAAAAGCTTGCAGTTTGAAGGTGTTCAGTTAAAGAAGTCTGAAGTTTAAATAAGATAGATAGGAATATTAAATAGATAGACAGATAGATAGATAGATAGATAGATAGATAGATAGATAGATAGATAGATAGATAGATAGATAGATAGATAGATAGATAGATAGATAGATAGATAGACAGACAGACAGACAGACAGACATACAGATAGATAGATAGATAGATAGATAGATAGATAGATAGATAGATAGATAGATAGATAGATAGGAATTTTAAATAGATAGATAGATAGATAGATAGATAGATAGATAGATAGATAGATAAATAGGAATACTAGATAGATAGATAGATAGATAGATAGATAGATAGATAGATAGATAAGATAGATAGATAGATAGATAGATAGATAGATAGATAGATAGATAGATAGATAGTTAGATAGAAAAAATCTATATATATTTTTTTTAATTTGTCAAAAAATAATAATAAATCCAGCATAATTCTGAAAATTTTCACACAGAAATGAAGGCCTCGTACTAGATCACAAATGCAATGTAGAAAAGACGCGCACACACACACACATACAAAAACACACATGTGTGACTGCAACAAAGAGCATTTTTATAGAAATTGAAATAAAATCAATACATTCTGCATAAATCTGAAAATGTCCACACAACAAAACTAAAGTCTGATACTAGAGCACAAATGCAATGTGTAACGAGCATACTCACTCACGTATGTACACACACACACACACACACACACACACACACACACACACACACACACACACACACACACACACACACACTCTCTCTCTCTTACACACATACCAACCAATCATATCTGCTTATTGCAGTTGTTTTTTAGTTTAGTTTTTTTTTTTCGTTTTGATTTTATTTACATGTAAAAAAATAAATAAATAAATAAAATTTTACTTTTTAGATTGAAATAAATATGTTTTAGTTTTAGTGACAACTTGTGTGGCATTTCTGCAAATTTATGTGGCATTATTGCAAAAGCGAGCACTTCAAAATACATCAAACAAACAAAAACAAATTCTAACCTTTGGGAAAAATACTGTTTTTAATGTATTTTATAAGGTTTCAATATATAATTACCAAATATATATCAGAAAAGTTGTGAGAGGAGCAGTTGACCACTTCCAGAAAAATGGATGGCTCTCTATGGGCCTCTGCTGGATATAGATGGTCATTACACCATTCTTTCAAAATCTGTGATTTCTACAAGTTTTTCTCTAACCACCAGATGGCAGTATTGTACACCTAACACCGAGATCAATATCAAGAAACAATTTAAATTAAATTTAGATCATCATTTATGAGATTTATTCATGAAAATGTAATATTTCACATGCAAGCTAATGGTGTAGTTGAGGATTTTTGTGGTAAACAGGTACAAAAGTACTTCATATCTCCCAAAACACAGCATTAATGTATTGATGAGAAGTAAAAAAAAAAAAATAATAAAAGATATATTAGTTGTATGATTAAAAATGTATAAATTTTTTACAATTACTCTTTCAATTATACACTTGATTTTGTCTTTCTTGATCATTTTATAACAAATATTGTGTAGATAGACAGATAGACAGATAGACAGATAGATAGATAGATGAGTTTGAATGGTTAGAAATAGTACATAGAAGGGAAGTCTGATTGAGTCTAATGGGCTTCAGTGTGTTTACATTTGTATTTTGACAGTTGGAGCTGGCAAGGTCTGGGCTCATCTGAACACATATTTTTTAATTTGTCAAAATATAATAATCCAGCATAATTATGAAAATTTTCACACAGAAATGAAGGCCTGGTACTAGATCACAAATGCAATTTAGAAAAGACGCGCGCACACACGTGTGACTGCAACAAAGAGCATTTTTATAGAAATTGGCAAATAAAATCAATAAATTCTGCATAAATCTGAAAATGTTCACACAAAAAAAAATCAAAGCGTGATACTAGAGCACAAATGCAATGTGGAACGAGCATACTCACTCACGTACACACACACACACACACACACACACACACACACACACACACACACACACACACACACACTCTTACACACATACCCACCATTCATATCTGCTTATTGCAGTTGTTTTTTAGTTTAGTTTTAAAAAAAAAAAATTTAATTTTACTTTTTAGATTGAAATAAATATGTTTTAGTTTTAGTCACAACTTGTGTGGCATTTCTGCAAATTTATGTGGCATTATTGCAAAAGCGAGCACTTCAAAATACATCAAACAAACAAAAACAAATTCTAACCTTTGGGAAAAATACTGTTTTTAATGTATTTTATAATGTTTCAATATATAATTACAAAATATATATCATAAAAGTTGTGAGAGGAGTTGACCACTTCCAGAAAAATGAATGGCTCTCTATGGGCCTCTGCTGGATATATATGGTCATTACACTATTCTTTCAAAATCTGTGATTTCTACAAGTTTTTCTCTAACCACCAGATGGCAGTATTGTACACCTAACACCGAGATCAATATCAAGAAACAATTTAAATTAAATTTAGATCATCATTTATGAGATTTATTCATAAAAATTTTATATTTCACATGCAAGCTAATGGTGTAATTGAGGATTTTTGTGGTAAACAGATACAAAAGTACTTTTATATCTCCCAAAACACAGCATTAATGTATAGATGAGAAGTAAAAAAAAAGTAAAATAAAAGATATATTATTTGTATGATTAAAAATTTATGAATTTTTTCCAATTACTCTTTCAATTATACACTTGATTTTGTCTTTTTTGATCATTTTATAACAAATATTGTGTAGATAGACAGATAGATAGATAGGAAACATTAGATAGATGAGTTTGAATGGTTAGAAATAGTACATAGAAGGGAAGTCTGATTGAGTCTAATGGGCTTCAGTGTGTTTACATTTGTATTTTGACAGTTGGAGCTGGCAAGGTCTGGGCTCATCTGAACACATATTTTTTAATTTGTCAAAATATAATAATCCAGCATAATTATGAAAATTTTCACACAGAAATGAAGGCCTGGTACTAGATCACAAATGCAATTTAGAAAAGACGCGCGCACACACGTGTGACTGCAACAAAGAGCATTTTTATAGAAATTGGCAAATAAAATCAATAAATTCTGCATAAATCTGAAAATGTTCACACAAAAAAAAATCAAAGCGTGATACTAGAGCACAAATGCAATGTGGAACGAGCATACTCACTCACGTACACACACACACACACACACACACACACACACACACACACACACACACACACACACACACACACACACACACACACACACACACACACACACACACACACACACACACACACACACACTCTTACACACATACCCACCATTCATATCTGCTTATTGCAGTTGTTTTTTAGTTTAGTTTTTAAAAAAAAAAATTGAATTTTACTTTTTAGATTGAAATAAATATGTTTTAGTTTTAGTGACAACTTGTGTGGCATTTCTGCAAATTTATGTGGCATTATTGCAAAAGCGAGCACTTCAAAATACATCAAACAAACAAAAACAAATTCTAACCTTTGGGAAAAATACTGTTTTTAATGTATTTTATAATGTTTCAATATATAATTACCAAATATATATCATAAAAGTTGTGAGAGGAGTTGACCACTTCCAGAAAAATGAATGGCTCTCTATGGGCCTCTGCTGGATATAGATGGTCATTTCACTATTCTTTCAAAATCTGTGATTTCTACAAGTTTTTCTCTAACCACCAGATGGCAGTATTGTACACCTAACACCGAGATCAATATCAAGAAACAATTTAAATTAAATTTAGATCATCATTTATGAGATTTATTCATGAAAATGTAATATTTCACATGCAAGCTAATGGTGTAGTTGAGGATTTTTGTGGTAAACAGGTACAAAAGTACTTCATACCTCCCAAAACACAGCATTAATGTATAGATGAGAAGTAAACAAACAAACAAAAAGATATATTATTTGTATGATTAAAAAATTATAATTTTTTTACAATTAACTTTCAATTATACTCTTGATTTTGTCTTTCTTGATCATTTTATAACAAATATTATGTAGATAGATAGATAGATAGATAGATAGATAGATAGATAGATAGATAGATAGATAGATAGATAGATGAGTTTGAATGGGTTAGAATAGTACATAGAAGGGAAGCTTGATTGAGTCTAATAGGCTTCAGCGTGTTTACATTTGAATGTTTGTCAGTTGGAGCTGGCAAGGTCTGGGCTCATCTGAACATTCCGTCACTGTAAGTCTATGGGATTTTTATGATTTTTAATCTTCATTTTTATGAAAACCGTAAGTCGGATCAGTTAGAAAAGATATAGCACACCCGGCGTGATCAGTCTGAAGATCTGGTGCGAGTTTGGAGTTTGTAGAGTTAAAGCTCTAGGAGGAGTTAGAGTTGATAGTTTAGGATCAGAAGAATAATAATAATAATAATAATAATAATAATAATAAGAAGTTTAAATAGGATTTCAGTAAGTTGGCTTTCTCAAGCCAACTTAATAATAATAATAATAAGAAGTTTAAATAGGATTTCAGTAAGTTGGCTTTCTCAAGCCAACTTAACTAGACAAATAAAGTTTGTGAACAAACTTTGAAGTTGGCTTAAGAAAGTCTGACCTATTAAATGTAGTTTTAAAAGCTTGCAGTTTGAAGAAGTCTGAAGTTTAAATAAGATAGATAGGAATATTAAATAGATAGACAGACAGATAGATAGATAGATAGATAGATAGATAGATAGATAGATAGATAGATAGATAGATAGATAGACAGACAGATAGATAGATAGATAGATAGATAGATAGACAGAAAGACAGATAGACAGATAGATAGACAGATAGATAGATAGATAGATAGATAGATAGATAGATAGATAGATAGATAAATAGGAATACTAGATAGATAGATAGATAGATAGATAGATAGATAGATAGATAGATAGATAGATAGATAGATAGATAGATAGATAGATAGATAGATAGATAGATAGATAGATAGATAGATAGATTGAAAAAAATCTACGTATATTTTTTTTAATTTGTCAAAAAATAATAATAAATCCAGCATAATTCTGAAAATTTTCACACAGAAATGAAGGCCTGGTACTAGATCACAAATGCAATGTAGAAAAGACGCGCACACACACACATACAAAAACACATGTGTGACTGCAACAAAGAGCATTTTTATAGAAATTGAAATAAAATCAATAAATTCTGCATAAATCTGAAAATGTCCACACAACAAAACTAAAGTCTGATACTAGAGCACAAATGCAATGTGGAACGAGCATACTCACTCACTCACGTACACACACACACACACACACACACACACACACACACACACACACACACACACACGCACACACACACACACACACACACACACTCTTACACACATACCCACCATTCATATCTGCTTATTGCAGTTGTTTTTTAGTTTAGTTTTTTTTTTTCGTTTTAATTTTATTTACATGTAAAAAAAAAAAATAAATACAATTAAATTTTACTTTTTAGATTGAAATAAATATGTTTTAGTTTTAGTCACAACTTGTGTGGCATTTCTGCAAATTTATGTGGCATTATTGCAAAAGCGAGCACTTCAAAATACATCAAACAAACAAAAACAAATTCTAACCTTTGGGAAAAATACTGTTTTTAATGTATTTTATAAGGTTTCAATATATAATTACAAAATATATATCATAAAAGTTGTGAGAGGAGTTGACCACTTCCAGAAAAATGAATGGCTCTCTATGGGCCTCTGCTGGATATAGATGGTCATTACACTATTCTTTCAAAATCTGTGATTTCTACAAGTTTTTCTCTAACCACCAGATGGCAGTATTGTACACCTAACACCGAGATCAATATCAAGAAACAATTTAAATTAAATTTAGATCATCATTTATGAGATTTATTCATGAAAATGTAATATTTCACATGCAAGCTAATGGTGTAATTGAGGATTTTTGTGGTAAACAGGTACAAAAGTACTTCATATCTCCCAAAACACAGCATTAATGTATAGATGAGAAGTAAACAAACAAAAAAAAAAAGATATATTATTTGTATGATTAAAAAATTATAATTTTTTTACAATTAACTTTCAATTATACTCTTGATTTTGTCTTTCTTGATCATTTTATAACAAATATTATGTAGATAGATGATAGATAGATAGATAGATAGATAGATAGATAGATAGATAGATAGATAGATAGATAGATAGATAGATAGATAGATAGATAGATAGATAGATAGATAGATAGATGAGTTTGAATGGGTTAGAATAGTACATAGAAGGGAAGCTTGATTGAGTCTAATAGGCTTCAGTGTGTTTAGATTTGAATGTTTGTCAGTTGGAGCTGGCAAGGTCTGGGCTCATCTGAACATTCCGTCACTGTAAGTCTATGGGATTTTTATGATTTTTAATCTTCATTTTTATGAAAACCGTAAGTCGGATCAGTTAGAAAAGATATAGCACACCCGGCGTGATCAGTCTGAAGATCTGGAGCGAGTTTGGAGTTTGTAGAGTTAAAGCTCTAGGAGGAGTTAGAGTTGATAGTTTAGGATCAGAAGAATAATAATAATAATAATAATAATAAGAAGTTTAAATAGGATTTCAGTAAGTTGGCTTTCTCAAACTTTTTTATCTAGTTATTATTATTATTATTATTCTTCTGATCCTAAACTATCAACTCTAACTCCTCCTAGAGCTTTAACTCTACAAACTCCAAACTCGCACCAGATCTTCAGACTGATCACGCCGGGTGTGCTATATCTTTTCTAACTGATCCGACTTACGGTTTTCATAAAAATGAAGATTAAAAATCATAAAAATCCCATAGACTTACAGTGACGGAATGTTCAGATGAGCCCAGACCTTGCCAGCTCCAACTGACAAACATTCAAATCTAAACACACTGAAGCCTATTAGACTCAATCAAGCTTCCCTTCTATGTACTATTTCTAACCCATTCAAACTCATCTATCTATCTATCTATCTATCTATCTATCTACATAATATTTGTTATAAAATGATCAAGAAAGACAAAATCAAGAGTATAATTGAAAGTTAATTGTAAAAAAATTATAATTTTTTAATCATACAAATAATACAAATCTTTTTTTTTTGTTTGTTTACTTCTCATCTATACATTAATGCTGTGTTTTGGGAGATATGAAGTACTTTTGTACCTGTTTACCACAAAAATCCTCAACTACACCATTAGCTTGCATGTGAAATATTACATTTTCATGAATAAATCTCATAAATGATGATCTAAATTTAATTTAAATTGTTTCTTGATATTGATCTCGGTGTTAGGTGTACAATACTGCCATCTGGTGGTTAGAGAAAAACTTGTAGAAATCACAGATTTTGAAAGAATAGTGTAATGACCATATATATCCAGCAGAGGCCCATAGAGAGCATATCTTTTCTAACTGATCCGACTTACGGTTTTCATAAAAATGAAGATTAAAAATCATAAAAATCCCATAGACTTACAGTGACGGAATGTTCAGATGAGCCCAGACCTTGCCAGCTCCAACTGACAAACATTCAAATCTAAACACACTGAAGCCTATTAGGCCACGTACACACTACAAGTTTCAGGAGTGACAACCGCATTTAAATGCGGGAGTGAGTCCCGTAAATTATCGTTCTATGTGTGTACGGAACAAGACTCGCTCCCGAATCTGCCATGAATGGCAGCGTGGTAACCATAGCAACGTTGTGGCGTCTCGGAGAGAATGGAGGCCCGCAGATTAGCTGGTTTTGTGTTAGCTGCTGTTGACAAAACAAACATTAAACTGCAAAGACGCGCGAAAATCCGCAAAACGTTATTAAATCGCCGTCGGGAGAGGCGTCGTAATCTAGTTTTGTTCTTTAAACTGTTGTTATTAAACAGCCTACACTCTCTTGACCGCAATGTCTGGGTTGCTCCGGGACCACAGCAACTGCGGTGGAGGGAGACAGACTGGGTCCAAAACCTAAGAATGAGTAAAAACACTTACCTGCATCTCTGCCATTTACTTGCTCCGCACCTGGAGATCTGAGGTAAACAAACACTTGACGCATATTGGCGCGCTTCTCGTGACGTCATCATTAACAACTAGTTGTTCAGTTCAGTTCTGTACACACTGCATAGAATTTCTGTAAATGCGGTTGTCAATGCCTGTATTTTTCGGGAGTTAATGCGGTTGTGGAATGCGGTTGTCACTCCCGTATTTTAGTGAATTATGTGTGTACAGAACGCGATTAAGGAGTAAAAGGTGAACTGACAACCGAATTTAGCTGTAGTGTGTACGTGGCCTTAGACTCAATCAAGCTTCCCTTCTATGTACTATTCTAACCCATTCAAACTCATCTATCTATCTATCTATCTATCTATCTATCTATCTATCTATCTATCTATCTATCTATCTACATAATATTTGTTATAAAATGATCAAGAAAGACAAAATCAAGAGTATAATTGAAAGTTAATTGTAAAAAAATTATAAATTTTTAATCATACAAATAATATATCTTTTTTTTTTGTTTGTTTACTTCTCATCTATACATTAATGCTGTGTTTTGGGAGGTATGAAGTACTTTTGTACCTGTTTACCACAAAAATCCTCAACTACACCATTAGCTTGCATGTGAAATATTACATTTTCATGAATAAATCTCATAAATGATGATCTAAATTTAATTTAAATTGTTTCTTGATATTGATCTCGGTGTTAGGTGTACAATACTGCCATCTGGTGGTTAGAGAAAAACTTGTAGAAATCACAGATTTTGAAAGAATAGTGTAATGACCATCTATATCCAGCAGAGGCCCATAGAGAGCCATTCATTTTTCTGGAAGTGGTCAACTCCTCTCACAACTTTTATGATATATATTTTGTAATTATATATTGAAACATTATAAAATACATTAAAAACAGTATTTTTCCCAAAGGTTAGAATTTGTTTTTGTTTGTTTGATGTATTTTGAAGTGCTCGCTTTTGCAATAATGCCACATAAATTTGCAGAAATGCCACACAAGTTGTCACTAAAACATATTTATTTCAATCTAAAAAGTAAAATTAATTTTTTTTTTTTTTTTTTTTTTTTTTTTTTTTTTAAAAACTAAACTAAAAAACAACTGCAATAAGCAGATATGAATGGTGGGTATGTGTGTAAGAGTGTGTGTGTGTGTGTTTGTGTGTGTGTGTGTGTGTGTGTGTACGTGAGTGAGTATGCTCGTTCCACATTGCATTTGTGCTCTAGTATCACGCTTTGATTTTTTTTTTGTGTGAACATTTTCAGATTTATGCAGAATTTATTGATTTTATTTGCCAATTTCTATAAAAATGCTCTTTGTTGCAGTCACACGTGTGTGCGCGCGTCTTTTCTACATTGCATTTGTGATCTAGTACCAGGCCTTCATTTCTGTGTGAAAATTTTCAGAATTATGCTGGATTTATTATTATTTTCTGACAAATTAAAAAAATATGTGTTCAGATGAGCCCAGACCTTGCCAGCTCCAACTGTCAAAATACAAATGTAAACACACTGAAGCCTATTAGACTCAATCAGACTTCCCTTCTATGTACTATTTCTAACCATTCAAACTCATCTATCTATCTATCTGTCTATCTGTCTATCTACACAATATTTGTTATAAAATGATCAAGAAAGACAAAATCAAGTGTATAATTGAAAGAGTAATTGTAAAAAATTTATACATTTTTAATCATACAACTAATATATCTTTTTTTTTTTTTTTTTTTTTTTTTTTTTACTTCTCATCAATACATTAATGCTGTGTTTTGGGAGATATGAAGTACTTTTGTACCTGTTTACCACAAAAATCCTCAATTACACCATTAGCTTGCATGTGAAATATTACATTTTCATGAATAAATCTCATAAATGATGATCTAAATTTAATTTAAATTGTTTCTTGATATTGATCTCGGTGTTAGGTGTACAATACTGCCATCTGGTGGTTAGAGAAAACTTGTAGAAATCACAGATTTTGAAAGAATAGTGTAATGACCATCTATATCCAGCAGAGGCCCATAGAGAGCCATTCATTTTTCTGGAAGTGGTCAACTGCTCCTCTCACAACTTTTCTGATATATATTTGGTAATTATATATTGAAACCTTATAAAATACATTAAAAACAGTATTTTTCCCAAAGGTTAGAATTTGTTTTTGTTTGTTTGATGTATTTCGAAGTGCTCGCTTTTGCAATAATGCCACATAAATTTGCAGAAATGCCACACAAGTTGTGACTAAAACTAAAACATATTTATTTCAATCTTAAAAGTAAAATTTAATTTTATTTATTTTTTTTTTACATGTAAATAAAATCAAAACGAAAAAAAAAACTAAACTAAAAAACAACTGCAATAAGCAGATATGAATGGTGGGTATGTGTGTAAGAGAGTGTGTGTGTGTGTGTGTGTGTGTGTGTGTGTGTGTGTGTGTGTGTGTGTGTGTGTGTGTGTGTGTGTGTACGTGAGTGAGTACGCTCGTTCCACATTGCATTTGTGCTCTAGTATCAGACTTTAGTTTTGTTATGTGGACATTTTCAGATTTATGCAGAATTTATTGATTTTATTTCAATTTCTATAAAAATGCTCTTTGTTGCAGTCACACGTGTGTGTTTTTGTATGTGTGTGTGCACGTCTTTTCTACATTGCATTTGTGATCTAGTACCAGGCCTTCATTTCTGTGTGAAAATTTTCAGAATTATGCTGGATTTATTATTATTTTTTGACAAATTAAAAAATATATATATAGATTTTTTCTATCTATCTATCTATCTATCTATCTATCTATCTATCTATCTATCTATCTATCTATCTATCTGTCTTTCTGTCTATCTATTTAATATTCCTATCTATCTTATTTAAACTTCAGACTTCTTTAACTGAACACCTTCAAACTGCAAGCTTTTAAAACTACATTTAATAGGTCAGACTTTCTCAAGCCAACTTCAAAGTTTGTTCACAAACTTTATTTGTCTAGTTAAGTTGGCTTGAGAAAGCCAACTTACTGAAATCCTATTTAAACTTATTATTATTATTATTATTAAGTTGGCTTGAGAAAGCCAACTTACTGAAATCCTATTTAAAC
Organism: Acrossocheilus fasciatus; assembly: GCA_036784905.1. Lineage (NCBI taxonomy): Eukaryota > Metazoa > Chordata > Actinopteri > Cypriniformes > Cyprinidae > Acrossocheilus > Acrossocheilus fasciatus. Next base: position 52,965,023 of record CM071940.1, read on the forward strand.
TTCTTATTATTATTATTATTCTTCTGATCCTAAACTATCAACTCTAACTCCTCCTAGAGCTTTAACTCTACAGACTCCAAACTCAGCCCAGATCTTCAGACTGATCTCGCCGGGTGTGCTATATCTTTTCTAAGCGATCGGGCGTACGATAATCGTACAGTGGGCGAAAAATCAGCCGAAAAATCCCATAGACTTAACATTGCGGCAAACTTTGACGAGTCGTAGCTCAGAGCAAGAATTTCGTAGAAACATATGAATCACCACATTTAGAGAGGCTATCAAGCTGTGCGAGAACATACCCTGCAATGGGGTATAAGTTGTACCCCTGGGGCACAAGAGCACCCCAAAATTGCCCCATTGACATAACATGGTGAGGGACGGCCCATGAAACAGCACACGTTTTTCCTACTATGGTAATTTACATTGGAATTTTGCATTGAACATAACTCTGCATCACAATATCATAGAGACATGGGGGTGGGCTCATTTTACTCAGCCAACCAATCATATTCTCAGGATCATTATGAAGCTATCAAGCCACGCCCTAGCAACCATTTAGAGCACCCTAGCAACTGATCCCATAGACTGCCATGTTAAAAGCCCAAATGGATATCTTCGGATCACAGTGTCATAGAGACATGGGGGTGGACTCATTTGACTCGGGGCAGCAAACAGCCAATCATGAATCACCATAGACACTTCCTAGCCACGCCCTAGCAACCATTATCAAGCACCCTAGCAACCCAAACCCCAACGGCCATATCTTTCAATCTGAATATCACAGAGACATGGGGGTGGGCTCGTTTGACTCGGGGCAGCAAACAGCCAATCATGAATCACCATAGACACTTCCTAGCCACGCCCTAGCAACCATTATCAAGCACCCTAGCAACCCAAACCCAAACAGGCATATCTTCAAATCTGAATGTCATAGAGACATGGGGGTGGGCTCGTTTGACTCGGGGCAGCAAACAGTCAACCATGAATCACCATAGACACTTCCTAGCCACGCCCTAGCAACCATTATCAAGCACCCTAGCAACCCAAACCCAAACAGGCATATCTTCAAATCTGAATGTCATAGAGACATGGGGGTGGGCTCGTTTGACTCGGGGCAGCAAACAGTCAACCATGAATCACCATAGACACTTCCTACCCACTCCCTAGCAACCAATGTCGAGCACCCTAGCAACCCAAACTCAAACAGGCATATCTTCAAATCTGAATGTCATACAGACATGGGGGTTAGTTTATATTATTCATACTGGCAAACAGTCTTTGGAGCATTATCATTGGCAGCTGCCAAGCCACTTCCTAACAACCAAACAGAGTACCCTAGCAACCATTTATCAAGTCCTATATCTTTGCATCAGAATGTCGTATAGACTTGGGAGTTGGTTCTTTTGACTCATGCTAACAAATAGGACTTCCAAACATGTTACACATGCTAGCGGTGAATAGCTACATGCTAATAGTGATTAGCTAAGTGCTAATTCAAACTAAGAACTCTATAAAACTTCATAGTAACGATCTGTGACAACTAGTAACTGCCTAGCAACACCCTAGCAACCATCCTGGGTACCCTACCAACCACCCTGAATACCCTAGCAACCGTATAGCAACACCTTAGCAACCACCCTGGGAACCCTAGCAACCGCATAGCAACACCTTAGCAACCACTCCAAGTACCCTAGCAACACCTTAGCAACCACCCTGGGTACCTTAGCAACCGCATAGCAACACCCTAGCAACCACCCCAAGTACCCTAGCAACCGCGTAGCAACACCTTAGCAACCACTCCGGGTACCCTAGCAACCGCATAGCAACACCTTAGCAACCACTCCAAGTACCCTAGCAACACCTTAGCAACCACCCTGGGTACCTTAGCAACCGCATAGCAACACCCTAGCAACCACCCCAAGTACCCTGGCAACTGCACAGCAACACCTTAGCAACCACTCCGGGTACCCTAGCAACCACATAGCAACACTTTAGATATCACCCCAAGTACCCTAGCAACCGCATAGCAACACCTTAGCAACCACCCTGGGAACCCTAGCAACTGCGTAGCAACACCTTAGCAACCACTCTGGGTACCCTAGCAACTGCATAGCAACACCTTAGCAACCACCACAAGTACCCTAGCAACACCTTAGCAACCACCGCAAGTACCCTAGCAACCGCATAGCAACACCTTAGCAACCACCCTGATTACCCTAGCAACCGCATAGCAACACATTAGCAACCACTCCGGGTACCTTAGCAACCGCATAGCATCACCCTAGCAACCACCCCGGGTACCTTAGAAACCGCATAGCAACCCCCTAGCAACCACCCTTGGTACCTTAGAAACCGCATAGCAAGACCTTAGTAACCACACTCGGTACCTTAGCAACCACATAGCAACACCCTAGAAACCACCAGAGTTAGCCTAGCAACCGTCATAGCAACCACTCTAAGTACCCTAGCAACCACTCTGAGGTCCTTAGAATCTGTCTATCTATCTATCTATCTATCTAAAGTCTATCTGTCTTTCTGTTTATCTATCTATCTATCTATCTATCTAAAGTCTATCTGTCTATCTATCTAGTTATCAAACTTTAAGCTTTTAAAACTACTTTAAACTTCAAACTATTTCAGACTGAAATCCATCAAACTTAAAACGTTTAACATTTTACAAACTTAAACTTTTTAAACTTCTTAAACTTTTTTTAAACTTTTCAAACTTTTCTAACTTTCTGGTCCGGCTTTCTCAAGCCAACTTAAAGTTTGTCTCGACAAACTTTTTTATCTAGTTATTATTATTATTCTTCTGATCCTAAACTATCAACTCTAACTCCTCCTAGAGCTTTAACTCTACAAACTCCAAACTCGCACCAGATCTTCAGACTGATCACGCCGGGTGTGCTATATCTTTTCTAACTGATCCGACTTACGGTTTTCATAAAAATGAAGATTAAAAATCGTAAAAATCCCATAGACTTACAGTGACGGAATGTTCAGATGAGCCCAGACCTTGCCAGCTCCAACTGACAAACATTCAAATCTAAACACACTGAAGCCTATTAGACTCAATCAAGCTTCCCTTCTATGTACTATTTCTAACCCATTTAAACTCATCTATCTATCTATCTATCATCTATCTACATAATATTTGTTATAAAATGATCAAGAAAGACAAAATCAAGAGTATAATTGAAAGTTAATTGTAAAAAAATTATAATTTTTTAATCATACAAATAATATATCTTTTTTTTTTTGTTTGTTTACTTCTCATCTATACATTAATGCTGTGTTTTGGGAGGTATGAAGTACTTTTGTACCTGTTTACCACAAAAATCCTCAACTACACCATTAGCTTGCATGTGAAATATTACATTTTCATGAATAAATCTCATAAATGATGATCTAAATTTAATTTAAATTGTTTCTTGATATTGATCTCGGTGTTAGGTGTACAATACTGCCATCTGGTGGTTAGAGAAAAACTTGTAGAAATCACAGATTTTGAAAGAATAGTGTAATGACCATCTATATCCAGCAGAGGCCCATAGAGAGCCATTCATTTTTCTGGAAGTGGCCAACTCCTCTCACAACTTTTATGATATATATTTTGTAATTATATATTGAAACATTATAAAATACATTAAAAACAGTATTTTTCCCAAAGGTTAGAATTTGTTTTTGTTTGTTTGATGTATTTTGAAGTGCTCGCTTTTGCAATAATGCCACATAAATTTGCAGAAATGCCACACAAGTTGTCACTAAAACTAAAACATATTTATTTCAATCTAAAAAGTAAAATTAAATTTTTTTTTTTTTAAACTAAACTAAAAAACAACTGCAATAAGCAGATATGAATGGTGTGTATGTGTGTAAGAGAGTGTGTGTGTGTGTGTGTGTGTGTGTGTGTGTGTGTGTGTGTGTACGTGAGTGAATATGCTCGTTCCACATTGCATTTGTGCTCTAGTATCACGCTTTGATTTTTTTTTGTGTGAACATTTTCAGATTTATGCAGAATTTATTGATTTTATTTGCCAATTTCTATAAAAATGCTCTTTGTTGCAGTCACACGTGTGTGCGCGCGTCTTTTCTACATTGCATTTGTGATCTAGTACCAGGCCTTCATTTCTGTGTGATAATTTTCAGAATTATGCTGGATTTATTATTATTTTCTGACAAATTAAAAAAATATGTGTTCAGATGAGCCCAGACCTTGCCAGCTCCAACTGTCAAAATACAAATGTAAACACACTGAAGCCCATTAGACTCAATCAGACTTCCCTTCTATGTACTATTTCTAACCATTCAAACTCATCTATCTATCTATCTGTCTATCTACACAATATTTGTTATAAAATGATCAAGAAAGACAAAATCAAGTGTATAATTGAAAGAGTAATTGTAAAAAATTTATACATTTTTAATCATACAACTAATATATCTTTTTTTTTTTTTTTTACTTCTCATCAATACATTAATGCTGTGTTTTGGGAGATATGAAGTACTTTTGTACCTGTTTACCACAAAAATCCTCAACTACACCATTAGCTTGCATGTGAAATATTACATTTTCATGAATAAATCTCATAAATGATGATCTAAATTTAATTTAAATTGTTTCTTGATATTGATCTCGGTGTTAGGTGTACAATACTGCCATCTGGTGGTTAGAGAAAAACTTGTAGAAATCACAGATTTTGAAAGAATAGTGTAATGACCATCTATATCCAGCAGAGGCCCATAGAGAGCCATTCATTTTTCTGGAAGTGGTCAACTCCTCTCACAACTTTTCTGATATATATTTGGTAATTATATATTGAAACCTTATAAAATACATTAAAAACAATATTTTTCCCAAAGGTTAGAATTTGTTTTTGTTTGTTTGATGTATTTTGAAGTGCTCGCTTTTGCAATAATGCCACATAAATTTGCAGAAATGCCACACAAGTTGTGACTAAAACTAAAACATATTTATTTCAATCTAAAAAGTAAAATTTAATTTTATTTATTTTTTTTTTTTACATGTAAATAAAATCAAAACGAAAAAAAAAAAACTAAACTAAAAAACAACTGCAATAAGCAGATATGAATGGTGGGTATGTGTGTAAGAGAGTGTGTGTGTGTGTGTGTGTGTGTGTGTGTGTGTGTGTGTGTGTGTGTGTGTGTGTGTGTGTGTGTGTGTGTGTGTACGTGAGTGAGTATGCTCGTTCCACATTGCATTTGTGCTCTAGTATCAGACTTTAGTTTTGTTGTGTGGACATTTTCAGATTTATGCAGAATTTATTGATTTTATTTCAATTTCTATAAAAATGCTCTTTGTTGCAGTCACACATGTGTTTTTGTATGTGTGTGCGCGCGTCTTTTCTACATTGCATTTGTGATCTAGTACCAGGCCTTCATTTCTGTGTGAAAATTTTCAGAATTATGCTGGATTTATTATCTAGTATTCCTATTTATCTATCTATCTATTTAAAATTCCTATCTATCTATCTGTCTGTCTGTCTGTCTGTCTGTCTATCTATCTATCTATCTGTCTTTCTGTCTATCTATTTAATATTCCTATCTATCTTATTTAAACTTCAGACTTCTTTAACTGAACACCTTCAAACTGCAAGCTTTTAAAACTACATTTAATAGGTCAGACTTTCTCAAGCCAACTTCAAAGTTTGTTCACAAACTTTATTTGTCTAGTTATTATTATTCTTCTTAGACTAAATTTCTGAACGCTACTCCTCCTAGAGCTTTCAAGCTGGAACCACCAAACTCAGCCCAGCTGTTCAGACTGGTCTGACTCGAGTTGCTATATCTCTTTAGACTGATCCAACTTACGGTTTTCTTAAAAATGAAGATTAAAAATAAAAAAAATCCCATAGACTTACATTGACGGAATGTTCAAATGAGCCAAGACCTTGAAAGCTCCAACTGACAAAATTCAAATGTAAACACACTGAAGCCTATTAGACTCAATCAAGCTTCCCTTCTATGTACTATTTCTAACCATTTCAAACTCATATAAGCTTCCACTCTATCTAATACTATTTCTAATCTATCTAAATCATGCTAGCAACATGCTAGTAACATGCTGATCATGCTTGAAGCATGCTGACATCATGCTAGTAACTTGCTAATTATGCTAGCAACATGCTAGTAACATGCTAATCATGCTGGAATCATGCTAGAAACATGCTAGTAATTGCTAATCATGCTAACATGTTCAAATGAGCCAAGACCTTGCAAGCTCCAACTGACAAACATTCAAATGTAAACACACTGAAGCCTATTAGACTCAATCAAGCTTCCCTTCTATGTACTATTTCTAACACTTTCAAACTCATATAAGCTTCCACTCTATCTAATACTATTTCTAATCTATCTAAATCATGCTAGCAACATGCTAGTAACATGCTGATCATGCTTGAAGCATGCTGACATCATGCTAGTAACTTGCTAATTATGCTAGCAACATGCTAGTAACATGCTAATCATGCTAGAATCATGCTAGCAACATGCTAGTAATTACTAATCATGCTAACAACATGTTAGTAACTTGCTAATCATGTAAGCAACATGCTAGTAGCATAATAATCATGCTATAGACCTGCTGGTAACTTGCTAATCATGCTAAGAACATGCTAGTAACATGCTGATCATGCTAGAATCATGCTAGCAACATGCCAATCATGCTAGAAACATGCTAGTAACATGCTAATCGTGCTAGCAACATTCTAGTAACATGCTAATCATGCTAGAATCATGCTAGTAATTACTAATCATGCTAACAACATGTTAGTAACTTGCTAATCATGTAAGCAACATGCTAGTAGCATAATAATCATGCTAGAGACCTGCTGGTAACTTGCTAATCATGCTAAGAACATGCTAGTAACATGCTGATCATGTTAGGATCATGCTAGCAACATGCTAATCATGCTAGAAACATGCTAGTAACATGCTAATCGTGCTTGCAACATTATAGTAACATGCTAATCATGCTAGAAACCTGCTGGTAACTTGCTAATCATGCTAAGAACATGCTAGTAACATGCTGATCATGCTAGAATCATGGTAGCAACATGCTAGTTACTTGCTAATTTACATTTACATTTACATTTATGCATTTAGCAGACGCTCTTATCCAAAGCAACTTACATTGCATTCAAGGTACAGTTTTTTTTTTTTTACATTTTTATCAGCTCTTGCTTTCCCTGGGAATCGAACCCATGATCTTGGCGTTGCTAGCGCCATGCTCTACTATTTGAGCTACAGGAAAGCTAATGATGCTAGAGACCTGCTGGTAACTTGCTAATCATGCTAAGAAGATGCTAGTAACATCCTAATCATGCTAGAACAATGCTAGTAACTTCCTAATCATGATAACAACATGCTAGTAACATGCAAATAATGCTAAATACATGATGGTAGCTTTGCTAATCATGCTCAAACAAGCTAGTAACACCTTAGCAACCTACCTAGGTACCATAGCAAACACCTAGCAACACACTAATATTACCTTACAAACTGCATAGCAACCACCCCAAGTACCCTAGCAACCGCATAGCAACACCTTAGCAACCACCCCGAGTGCCATAGCAACCACCTAGCAACACCCTAGCAACCACCCTGGTTACCCTAGCAACCACATAGCAACACCCTAGCAACCACCCCTGGTACCATAGCAACCACCTAGCAACACCTTAGCAACCACATAGCAACACCCTAGCAACCACCCCGGTTACCCTAGCAACCACCTAGCAACACCTTAGCAACCACCACAGGTACCATAGCAACCACCTAGAAACACCTTAGCAACCACCCCAGGTACCATAGCAACTGCCTAGCAACACCCTAGCAACCACCCCGGATACCTTAGCAACCACCTAGCAACACCTTAGCAACCACCCCAAGTGCCCTAGCAACCGCCTAGCAACACCCTAGCAACCACCCCAGGTACCATAGCAACCGCCTAGCAACACCCTAGCAACCACCCCGGATACCTTAGCAACCACCTAGCAACACCTTAGCAACCACCCCGAGTGCCCTAGCAACTGCCTAGCAACACCCTAGCAACCACCCCGGATACCTTAGCAACTGCCTAGCAACACCTTAGCAACCACCCCGAGTGCCCTAGCAACACCCTAGCAACCACCCCGGTTAACCTAGCAACCACATAGCAACAACCTAGCAAACGACCTGGATACCTTAGCAACCACTTAGCAACACCATAGCAACCACCCCAGCTACCTTAGCAACAGCATAGCAACTCCTTAGCAACCACCCCAAGGACCCTAGCAACCGCTTAGCAACACCCTAGCAACTACCCCAGGTAACCTAGAAAAACCCTAGCAACCACCCTAGAAGCCACCCCAGGTACCCCAGAGATCTGTTTTTCTGTTTATTCTTCTGATAAGACTGTATTGCCTATAAAACATTCAAACATTAATCTTTAAAACTATTTTACGTATTTCAAACTACTTCAAACTAAAAAACCTTCAAACTTCAAGCTTTTAAAACTTTTACAAACTTTCTGGCTAGGCTTTTTCATGCCAACTTAAAGTTTGTATCCAAACTTTACAATCTAGTTATTATTCTTCTTCTTAGACTAAATTTCTGAACGCTACTCCTCCTAGAGCTTTCAAGCTGGAACCACCAAACTCAGCCCAGCTGTTCAGACTGGTCTGACTCGAGTTGCTATATCTCTTTAGACTGATCCGACTTACGGTTTTCTTAAAAATGAAGATTAAAAATAAAAAAAATCCCATAGACTTACATTGACGGAATGTTCAAATGAGCCAAGACCTTGCAAGCTCCAACTGACAAAATTCAAATGTAAACACACTGAAGCCTATTAGACTCAATCAAGCTTCCCTTCTATGTACTATTTCTAACCCTTTCAAACTCATATAAGCTTCCACTCTATCTAATACTATTTCTAATCTATCTAAATCATGCTAGCAACATGCTAGTAACATGCTGATCATGCTTGAAACATGCTGACATCATGCTAGTAACTTGCTAATTATGCTAGCAACATGCTAGTAACATGCTAATCATGCTGGAATCATGCTAGCAACATGCTAGTAATTGCTAATCATGCTAACATGTTCAAATGAGCCAAGACCTTGCAAGCTCCAACTGACAAACATTCAAATGTAAACACACTGAAGCCTATTAGACTCAATCAAGCTTCCCTTCTATGTACTATTTCTAACCCATTCAAACTCATATAAGCTTCCACTCTATCTAATACTATTTCTAATCTATCTAAATCATGCTAGCAACATGCTAGTAACATGCTGATCATGCTTGAAACATGCTGACATCATGCTAGTAACTTGCTAATTATGCTAGCAACATGCTAGTAACATGCTAATCATGCTAGAATCATGCTAGCAACATGCTAGTTATTACTAATCATGCTAACAACATGCTAGTAACATGCTGATCATGCTAGAATCATGCTAGCAACATGCTAATCATGCTAGAAACATGCTAGTAACATGTTAATCGTGCTAACAACATACTAGTAACATGTTAATCATGCTAGAGACCTGCTGGTAACTTGCTAATCATGCTAAGAACATGCTAGTAACATGCTGATCATGCTAGAATCATGCTAGCAACATGCTAGTTACTTGCTAATGATGCTAGAGACCTGCTGGTAACTTGCTAATCATGCTAAGAACATGCTAGTAACATCATAATCATACTAGAATAATGCTAGTAACTTCCTAATCATGATAACAACATGCTAGTAACATGCTAATAATGCTAAATACATGATGACATCTTTGCTAATCATGCTCAAACAAGCTAGTAACACCTTAGCAACCTACCCAGGTACCATATCAACCACCTAGTAACACACTAATATTACCTTAGCAACTGCATAGCAACACCTTAGCAACCACCCTGAGTGCCATAGCAACCACCTAGCAACACCCTAGCAACCACCCTGGTTACCCTAGCAACCACATAGCAACACCCTAGCAACCACCCAAGGTACCATAGCAACCACCCAGCAGCACCTTAGCAACTACCCCGGATACCTTAGCAACCGCCAAGCAACACCTTAGCAACCCCCCCCCCCCGAGTGCCCTAGCAAACCGCCTAGCAACACCCTAGCAACCACCCGGTTACCCTAGCAACCACATAGCAACACCCTAGCAACCGACCTGGATACCTTAGCAACCACTTAGCAACACCTTAGCAACCACCCCGAGTGCCCTAGCAACACCCTAGCAACCACCCCGGGTACCCTAGCAACCACATAGCAACACCCTAGCAACCGACCTGGATACCTTAGCAACCACTTAGCAACACCATAGCAACCACCCCAGCTACCTTAGCAACCGCATAGCAACTCCTTAGCAACCACCCCAAGGACCCTAGCAACTGCTTAGCAACACCCTGGCCACTACCCCAGGTAACCTAGAAAAACCCTAGCAACCACCCTAGAAGCCACCACCACGATCTGTTTTTCTGTTTGTTCTTCTGATTAGACTGTATTGCCTATAAAACATTCAAACATTAATCTTTACAACTATTTTACGTATTTCAAACTACTTCAAACTAAAAAACCTTCAAAGTTCAAGCTTTTAAAACTTTTACAAACTTTCTGGCTAGGCTTTTTCATGCCAACTTAAAGTTTGTATCCAAACTTTACAATCTAGTTATTATTATTCTTCTTCTTCTTCTTAGACTAAATTTCTGAATGCATCTCCTCCTAGAGCTTTCAAGCTAGAATCACCAAACTCAGCCCAGCTGTTCAGACACATAGTGTGCTATATCTTTTCTAACTGATTGGACTTATAGTTTTCATAAAACTGAAGATTAAAAATTATAAAATCCCATTGACTTATCATTACGGAATGTTCAAATGAGCCAAGACAATTCAAACTCCAACTGTCAAAATACAAATTTTAAACTCCCAGAATCCTTTGAGACTCAATCAAGCTTCCCTTCTATGTACTATTTCTAATCCATTCAAACTCATCTATCTAATATTTCTAATCTTTCTATCTATCCTAGCAACATACTAACCATGCTAGAAACATGCTAGCGACATGCTAGTCACTTGCTAGTCATGCTAGCAACAGGCTAGTAGCATGCTAATCATGTTAGAAACATCCTAGTGACATGCTAGTCACTTGCAAGTCATGCTAGCAACATGCTAGTAACATGCTAATCATGTTAGAAACATGTTAGCGACATGCTAGTCACTTGCTAGTCATGCTAGCAACATGCTAGTAACATGCTAATCATGTTAAAAACATGCTAGCTACATGCTAGTCACTTACTAGTCATGCTAGCAACATGCTAGTAACATGCTAGTCATGTTAGAAACATGCTAGTCACTTGCTAATCATGCTATCAACCTTTTTCTGTTTTTTACCTTTTAAAAACTAGTAAATGAACATTTAACTAGCCTATTTCAAACTGAAAACCTTTAAACTTCAAGCTTTCACAACTGCTTTAAACATTCAGGCTAGGCTTTCTCAAGCCAACCTAAAGTTTGTCTCGACGAACTTTTTTGTGTAGTTTATTTTGTTCCTTTGAGCAGCACAAGTAACTTTATCATTATTACTTTATTTAAATTGTATTCATAAAAAGGAGGCTTTACATTCATCTCAACTAATCATTCAGAAGGAGATTGGAAACATAATAATCAGGTTTCTCCTGGTTGAATTTATGATCAGTCTCGATTCTGTAACACAGACACAAGAATGACCACAAATAAAAAACATTTAATAGTACTATAGAGTACTGCCGTGTCAAATCAACCATGTAGCGTCAGAACGAGTCAGACAAAACTAAGATTCGATCGGAGCATCGAAACATGAGGAGCTGAAATTCCAGGACAACAGGACAACATCGTAAAGATTCCTATCTCTGACTTCTGGAGCAAGCCTAACTAACAAGCCTCTTTCACAGAACAGCTCGCAACATTAAGACAAAAGAACACTTATTGATAAGTGTTCTACGCAGGAAGGAGATCATCAAATTTGGGGTAAATAGTCAAGATTAATGGTCAAAGAGATGGCCATCACATGGCGTTCCACAAGAGAAATCACAAGCTTCTTCAGATTGACTTCTCCCCCACACATACAAGACAAAGAACCAGACTGAAATTCCTCTGGCCAAAGAACACTTCTTTTTGGTACACAGAGACTTTCTTTTTCATATGCACATAAAACCATCCTAAAAGGACAATGCTAGGCATAACACTATATTATGTATGTAATCACATATTAGACTATCATGTTTTAAGCACATATTATGTATGTCTTTCTAATAACTATTGAATGACTTTAAGGTTAGTCGTGTTTGGTATGTATGAGTTTGACATTTCTAGCTTGAAATGTTTCTTTCAATTAATTCTGTGTCAAATGTATCATTCTGGTTATAGAAATCATATCCAAAAGTATACTTTGCAAGAGTGTGTAAAATTCAGACCATGTGACTGATAACAGGCTGATTTATGATGGAAGGAACAACCCTAGCTAAGACAATAGCCTATCTAATTGGTCAAAACACCAAATGGGATGTGTCCCAAAGCCGAGTTTAAGAACTCAGGACACCATCAAATCTTCCTCTTTGTCTCTCAAGCCCTCTTCTCTTCCCTTCTCCCCTTCTTCTTCTCGCCACAGCATTTTGACGCTGTTTTAGCGCTCTTTGAGCGTGCTCTGGCCTACAGGCCAGTTGCTACTTAACACCACGATGAGAAGAAAAACCACCTAGTCTCATTACTCATTTTATTCTTTTACTTTAGTTTCTTTTCTTTCCGTTGAGTCTCGTGTTCAAAAGTTAAGTTTGCCGCAAAGTCCAGCGACTGCACCCGCTTCAAACTTCAACCAGAAACGGACTCCAAGACCATCCTCAGCCAACGGCCCAACCATTGGCTTCCCAAGACCTCACTTCAAAGACTACTGAACTTCCAGCCAATCACCAACTCGGGAAAACCCCTTTCCTGCAACGACGACGAAGACAAAAGGGAATCCCTGTAACACAAGGCAACGCAAGTACAAACTCCAGATTATAACTGAGCTGGTGTATTTAATATAAATTTTAGCCTCATTGAGAAACTCAACGCGAGGGTTAATTAAGTGATTGATGGTTGTTCAGGTCTATGCAATAGCACATATCGCTATAAACTTGGGATTTCACATTCTCATTCTCTAAATTCCTCCTTTCTCTTTTTCTGCAACGTGTGAATGTGTGAATGCGTGTGTTCATGTTAGATTAGTTTATGTCTTAGGTTTATATAAATAAAGTCTTATTTATATTGAAGAGAGAAGTATCTTGTGTTTTGTGCTTACAAGTTAATGTCTTAATCTGCCGATCTTGTTACTGTGCTTATTAATAGTGTTTTCACTATATTTTGGATTTTAATATCCAGTGCAGAATTAATGTTATACGGCTCGTTCAGTGAATCGCTGCCGACTCAGTGATCAGCCGCAAAACAGTGATTCTGTTCAAATTCCCTGTAAAATCATTAATGATTCCCTTTGAGCTAAATTAAATTATATTTATGTATAAAACCCTTACATATTTATTGGTGGAGAATGCGGGGAGATTAATCTAAATTGTGAGCATAAACCAAGTTATTTAATCTTTTCCATTGCTGTGGATGAAAGATGAGACGCTTCTGAGCGAGACTAGCGTGTGTGTGTGTGTGACGTCAGCAGCGCGCGCCTGCTTGAATGAATGAACGCAGAGAAGGCTGTAACTCCAGTCTGCCTCTTCATTGTTAAACTGCAGTAAGTGAACTTAAAGTTATCTGAGATCATACAATAAGGTTGAAATTGAGCGTGTTCCTCTTTTCTGTAATGCCTTGTTTTATAGCTGAATTGATGTCCTGCGTGTTCCAGGTCATTCAATAGTTATACTCCTGAATCTCAGTCACTGTTAGCTGAACGGAGCTAAACTGCAATAGTTAAAAGGTAAATAAATCGGTGGATAAAGAATAGTTTTGAGCGTGTTCCTCAATTCTATCTGATCAAAGCTTTATTATTCATAGTTTGATTTTCAGTGCGTGTTCCATTGTCAGATCAGCTATGATATAAGCTTGATAAAGTTAAAGTTAACGTTGTGCCAACAGCGAAGAAAACCTGTTGTGTGTACGTGTCCAGAGAAACTGGCACGGGCTTTTATGATCCGATCACTGTTTTCCTCAACTGCAGCACGAAGCAGCGATTTGAATAAAGTTTAAAGTAAACCTCTGAACGAACTGAGAGTTTAAGCGCCACATCGCAGAACCAACTAAAAGCAGTGTTGTTATTTGTACAGTGTTGAAATGCGCCGACATTTCATGTAACATGCCTAACTGTAACTGCATTAACTGTAATTGTAATCTAGTCCACTAGAGTTTGTTTTAGTTGCCACAGTTACTTGCATGACACGGAAGTCTTAACCTACTTCCGGAGCAACTCTGAACTGCGCACGCGCAGCACATTGATGCTATTGTAAACAAACTCCATACTGTTGCTAACAAAACGGTTGTGTTTACATTGAAGCCTATGCTAAAGCCATTAGCCTCAAAGGTTAGAAGTTAGCATTAGCATCCAGTGGTTGAATACAGTGTGTGTGTTTGAAAAGCTAAAGTGGTTTAACCCTTTAAACATCTAAACTAATACACTTGTTGGTCTTTCTCTTTCTTATTTCTCTAATTTCTCACTTCTTACCACTTATTTGCATTTTACTAGAAAGGGAAATACTACTAGTTCACAATTATTAATTGTGCCAAATTCAAAATTTAATTAAAACATTAAATTTATTTGGAATCATTCAAAATTTCCCCCTCAGATCATTTCATATGATCATTACTTCTAGTATTCTCTTTTGGGACAAATCATTTTAGGTACAAATAAGTCTTGAACTTTGAAGGTTTAAGTAAACTTATTCTACCTAATTGATTTATTACCCATCTCAATAGATTCTATTCAGACTACTTACTCATTATTTTAGTGCGTTTTACCCCTCTTTCTTCCTGTTTTGGTTATACACTTAGCCACTATTTTTAGTTACTAAAACTAAAGACTTATTTCCTCCTTTATTTAATTTCATTTTTGCTTATTTTACCCATTTATTACTTTTCAAGTTTCCTTTGTCTTACCATTCTCTTTCCTCTGTGTATCCTAGCTTGGGGACGACACACCCGAGCCTTAATAGGAGTCATTGTTATCCCTCACTACGAGTACAAATAAATTAGAGAGACAAATCTCTTTCACCCAAAATTTATTTATTTGTTATTAGTTGTGCAGCAACTGAAAATAACGCTCTACTCGATGTTGGGCATAACAGCGTGCTAGTGGACCCGATCCACTTAATCTACTGTCTCTCTCCTTCTTTCTCCTGCTTTCTTCACTCTTCACTTTTCACATTTGTAGGGACCTGTAAGAACCATCAATCAATTCTAAGTGAATGAAATACACAATCCTGTCCAAAGGAGAATCATCCTTACGAATTTGATTGTAATCAAACACTCTTTCGTTCTTCCTAGCCTCCCCACATTTGAAAACGCAATCCAAATTTTAACATCTCATCCGACGCTGAGATCAATTTAATAGAGATAAGTTTTGGGCAACCGTTGCCTTCACAGCCTCCCTGGTGAGCGGTCCAACTGTAAGGTGTATGTTGTCAATCCTGTCAGACTAAGAAAGAGATATCAGAATTATTATTATATTCATTTGTCTAAAACAGAGATTTAATAATATTGTTTGCCTCCTTGATAACATTTAATTGAGAAAAAAAAAAAGAATTTTCCTCATTAAAAAAAAAAAAGGAATTGTTTTGTTAATTGAATTTGTTTTTCACCTTTTTTCTTTCTTTTCCCTCTTCCTCATTAGAAGTGATGAAGTCTTCACATCTCTAGTCTACCTAGATACTCTGAGACCAACACAGTCATCACCACACTTCACTAGTGGTTCAAAATCACTACACATAGGCATTGTCCCACCACACATAGGCTTCTACTCCACACAGATCTGTGTCAGTCTCTCTTCTCCCCAGCGTGCTAACATGCCGCAGACTGCAGCCCCCTTTGCCCAAGGGGAAGATGGGAACACTTGGCTGAGAGGCACGACAGACAGCCTCACCCCCAAGACCCTTGAACTGTTATTATTTTTAATAATAATCCTAATTCTGAGAAGATTCCTGACACAAGATTCGAGCCAGAACACCAACCACGAGGAGCTAGTCAAAATCACCAGCTCCCTAAGCTATGCCTTCACGACCCAGCTGAAACTGAGCGACAAGCACATCACCCATCTTCAAGAGGAGCTGACATGTGCTCAACACCGCATAGACAAGCTGGAAGTGAAAGTTCAAGATCAACTCAAAACACCCAATGAGAGGGAGCAGGAAACAACGGAACAAGTTAAGGAGCTCCAAGCAGCCCTGACAGCAGCTCAGCTTGACCAACAACTTGCAAAAGCTGCTCAGAAAGACCTGGTAAACAGACTCCAGTATGCCGAACAGCTACTAGAGAAAGCTAAGAATGACATCAGCAACAAGAACGCCGAAATCAGTTCCTTGAAAGACGACCTTGAAAGGTACAGAACTGAAATGGACAATCTGACCCAACAACTAGATGATACCAACTATGAGCTCCATATGGTCAGAAAAGAACTCAAACATGCTTATGAGCAGAAACAAGAGCCA
Organism: Acrossocheilus fasciatus; assembly: GCA_036784905.1. Classification (NCBI taxonomy): domain Eukaryota; kingdom Metazoa; phylum Chordata; class Actinopteri; order Cypriniformes; family Cyprinidae; genus Acrossocheilus; species Acrossocheilus fasciatus. The sequence goes on from CM071940.1 coordinate 52,981,685, forward strand.
AGGCAAGAGAAACATCTCTCAGCCTCACCCCTGCTGAGCAGAGCCGAGTCCTACGTCCAAGAACTGGCATGCAACGAAAGAAGCGAAGGGCCACAACCCAAAACCTCACCTGCCTTCGCTGCAGAAGTCTTTCCTGCCAACGAAAGAAAACCTCCCATCCAAGCAGACCTTGGAGCTGCACTTGGGATGACCGTCAAGGACCTTGACAAGCTGTCTAAAAACATCAGCAAGTTCAACCCGAACTCCACAGAGGGCCACACCATCGAGGCTCATCTGCAAGATATCGACTTCTATCTAGAAATGAGACCTCATGTGACTGACAGAGACAGGTTATACCTCCTTAGAGCAACATCCAGTCCCGAGGTACGAAACTTCCTAGATCGGCAGCCCAGTCGAACGAAGTCAGACTACCAGCTACTTTGTGAGGTCCTGATTAAAGAATTTACAGACCCAGAGTCCGAACATGGACTGTTAACTGCCTTGGAAACCAAACAAGGTCGACAAGAGACTCCACAAGCTTACTACAACCGACTCCGACAAGCTTACTTTGGTGCACACAACGAACCTGACCTTGAAGAGGATGTGAACTTCAAAAGCCTCTTCCTAAAAAATCTGCACCCTGGAGTCAGTCACCATCTAGGCGTCATGGCCTGTCCACGCTCCATGACCATCCAACAGTTGCGTGACCTAACACAGAAGGCCTACAACAAGCAGAAGATGGCCTCAAAGAAAGGTAACAAAACCTCCACACTCTTGAACTCTGTCACCAAAGACTCTAGCCTTGCACTGGACGACACCCAGTTGCATCACAACACCAGAGTTTTCCATCAAGAGGACGGAGAACGTGACCCCCATGTCCACGACAGCTATCAGCCCAACCGCTGGAAAAATCCATGGGACAAGCCACGCTTCTCAAGAAACACAAAAGATCAGACATCCAAAGGTAATCACCTGACTCATCCAAGAGCAACTCGTGTGGGTAAGCGACAACGAAACCCACCTCAGCACCACTCAGACATGCACAGTGCTGAGTACACACAAGATCTAGACAGCTTACCATCAGAAGACATGGAACAAGTCATGAGACAACTGAAAGAGATCCTTCAAGATAAGCTGAACACGGATGACTACAAAATTGAGTCATGCTCGCTGTGACCAGCGACAGAATGGAAGGCCGGTGATCACATGGTACACCACCATATCAGAGATGACAAGCACCTGTTCAACAACCACCCTGAACGAGCAAGTCTCTCACGGCCAACTATTGATGAAAACTGAGGTACCAGAGAACGTCACCTCAGTCACCCATCACTCACTAACAAACTGGTAAATGAACTCCAACTCCAAGAACCACATTCCTGTCTGTGCAACAGCAACCACCAAAGCACAGAAGGTCAGAAAGTCTGCCACATCCAGAAGGCAGCACAAGAGGAATGCAACATAGGAGACGAAGTGTGCATCCCAGCTTCGCACAGCCATGCCAAACTACCTCCGACTGTATGCAGAAGAACTTCCTGCCTTTCTGGACTGACCCCCATTAGATCATGGACACGCCCTCATCCAAGCCAAGGATGCAGAGAGCCCGTCTCCACTGACATACCCGAAAAGGGGGGAGACAACACAGACTGAAACAGATCTGACCACACCTACACTACACCAGTAACACACACAACATTACCTACACCTAGAGGTAACCACATCTACTGACAACACATGTAACAAACATATTCTTCCCACAAGTAGAATATCCAAATTGTAGCGTAACATAGTTACATACACCACCATGAAGAAACATGCAGCTATCCTCACCATAGTTAGAAAACCTGACACTAAGTTAAGGTACATGACTCCCTAGCTGCACGACATCCTAGCCCAACAGTAGTTGCAAAACATGCTAGGAAAACCCACAGTAGCTTTGTTTGTTTTGTTCTTCTTTTACCTATCCTTTCCTTCCCCTCTTTCTTTAGTAGGTGAAAAACCTAGACACCCTGCAAGGGTCAAAGGTCTGATATTAGGATTGACTCACCACACCTAATATCCGCAAACCACTCGAAACCGAATGGAAGCCAGAGAGCTCCACGCACGATAGGTCAATTCATTTTACCACAAATGATGTCACTAGAAACTAAAGGTGAACATTCTTAAGTTGAGACAACTTAGAAGAAACAAACAAATCTGATCACAAAATTTGATCGAAGAATCAACGTACTAAACTAAATTAGAACAACAATTTCCAAAATTGAACTAAAACTATTCAGTTTACCAAACTAGATTGACCAATTGAATATAGCCGCCTGTACCCGAATAACCTGATGCCCTGCACCAGTACAGTAACTGTCATGGAGGTGTTGTCTTGTTGTTTGCTGTTTTTGTGTCTGCTTCTTCTGCCTCTGTTTATCCAGTGCTTGCCGATGTCTCCAACTCGACACATCGCCAATCAAGGGGGGTATGTAGCGTCAGAACGAGTCAGACAAAACTAAGATTCGATCGGAGCATCGAAACATGAGGAGCTGAAATTCCAGGACAACAGGACAACATCGTAAAGATTCCTATCTCTGACTTCTGGAGCAAGCCTAACTAACAAGCCTCTTTCACAGAACAGCTCGCAACATTAAGACAAAAGAACACTTATTGATAAGTGTTCTACGCAGGAAGGAGATCATCAAATTTGGGGTAAATAGTCAAGATTAATGGTCAAAGAGATGGCCATCACATGGCGTTCCACAAGAGAAATCACAAGCTTCTTCAGATTGACTTCTCCCCCACACATACAAGACAAAGAACCAGACTGAAATTCCTCTGGCCAAAGAACACTTCTTTTTGGTACACAGAGACTTTCTTTTTCATATGCACATAAAACCATCCTAAAAGGACAATGCTAGGCATAACACTATATTATGTATGTAATCACATATTAGACTATCATGTTTTAAGCACATATTATGTATGTCTTTCTAATAACTATTGAATGACTTTAAGGTGTATGTATGAGTGACAATTCTAACTTGAAATGTTTCTTTCAATTAATTCTGTGTCAAATGTATCATATTCTGGTTATAGAAATCATGTCCAAAAGTATACTTTGCAAGAGTGTGTAAAATTCAGACCATGTGACTGATAACAGGCTGATTTATGATGGAAGGAACAACCCTAGCTAAGACAATAGCCTATCTAATTGGTCAAAACACCAAATGGGATGTGTCCCAAAGCCGAGTTTAAGAACTCAGGACACCATCAAATCTTCCTCTTTGTCTCTCAAGCCCTCTTCTCTTCCCTTCTCCCCTTCTTCTTCTCGCCACAGCGTTTTGACGCTGTTTTAGCGCTCTTTGAGCGTGCTCTGGCCTACAGGCCAATTGCTACTTAACACCACGATGAGAAGAAAAAACACCTAGTCTCATTTCTCATTTTATTCTTTTACTTTAGTTTCTTTTCTTTCCGTTGAGTCTCGTGTTCAAAAGTTAAGTTTGCCGCAAAGTCCAGCGACTGCACCCGCTTCAAACTTCAACCAGAAACGGACTCCAAGACCATCCTCAGCCAACGGCCCAACCATTGGCTTCCCAAGACCTCACTTCAAAGACTACTGAACTTCCAGCCAATCACCAACTCGGGAAAACCCCTTTCCTGCAACGACGACGAAGAAAAAAGGGAATCCCTGTAACACAAGGCAACGCAAGTACAAACTCCAGATTATAACTGAGCTGGTGTATTTAATATAAATTTTAGCCTCATTGAGAAACTCAACGCGAGGGTTAATTAAGTGATTGATGGTTGTTCAGGTCTATGCGATAGCACATATTGCTGTAAACTTGGGATTTCACATTCTCATTCTCTAAATTCCTCCTTTCTCTTTTTCTGCAACGTGTGAATGTGTGAATGCGTGTGTTCATGTTAGATTAGTTTATGTCTTAGGTTTATATAAATAAAGTCTTATTTATATTGAAAAGAGAAGTATCTTGTGTTTTGTGCTTACAAGTTAATGTCTTAATCTGCCGATCTTGTTACTGTGCTTATTAATAGTGTTTTCACTATATTTTGGATTTTAATATCCAGTGCAGAATTAATGTTATACGGCTCGTTCAGTGAATCGCTGCCGACTCAGTGATCAGCCGCAAAACAGTGATTCTGTTCAAATTCCCTGTAAAATCATTAATGATTCCCTTTGAGCTAAATTAAATTATATTTATGTATAAAACCCTTACAACCAATTTATAGAAACTTCCCCAGTTGAAAAAAAATTTATGCCCTGGATGAATATTTACTATGTAATCAGGATTAAAGATATCCTAATATCATTTTAGATTCCAATTCTTAAAAAAAAAAAAAAAAAAAAAAAAAAACCTCTTGGGAACTACATTTACAAGGCCCTATATGGTACAATTCCAGAGAAATAGAGATCTCAATGTGGCTTCATGTACAAACTGTACTGTATATTGTACCTATTAAACCAAATGTGAGTCAATTTGCATGCAGCTGACAACTGTTGTATTTGAAGAGGGAAGTCTGAAGAACAAATTATGTTGAAAGCAAACGTAACAGGAAGTTACAGCGAAAAATACCCTGAAATGTTTAAGGCACAATGAACTTTTCCTCATTCTTTAAATGGATAGTTCACACACACATGAACATTCTTTAATCATTTCTCCATCCTCATGTCAAACCCGTGTAACTGACTTTCTTCTGCAGAACACAGAAGAAGATATTTTAAAGAACGTTGATAACCAAACAACACTGAACCCCATTGACTTCCATTGTATGAACACAAAACCACTGAGATATTTCTCAAAATATCTGTTGCACAGAAGAAAGATTCATATACAGGTACATATACAGAGATAATTTTCACTTTTGGGTAAACTATCCCTTTAATAACAATATAATTTTGTATTAAAAAAATCAAGATATTGACCAAAATTGCTTTATGTGAATAAATGGTTTCAACATGATTTGTTTACATTTATTAGCAGGCAGATGCGCTTATCCAAAGTGACAATTATATCCACAACCTAATAAAAGTAAACAATTATGTCTAAAAACAACTACGGAATTCACAAGCCTCTCTATACAGGCAACTAGTGGTTACACCATGAAATTACATGTTTTTTCTTTTTTTGCTCACACCAGGAGGTGCTAATCTGCATTCAAAAATTGGATTTTAAAGGCCTAGTGTCTATTTTCATCTGAAATACTGCATAAATTGAAAAAAAAAATGTCTGTAGACATGAACTGATCAAAGATTTGTGTATGATTTGTAGGGCTATTATTATTCTTATAGGGCTATAATTATTTATGAGGTTGGGATCCTTAGGTTTAGAAATTATGTGATTACCCCACTAAGGGGTAAGTTTTAGTGTGGTTGTTATTTGGCCTTAATAATTTAGAACTTCTGTGATTAAAACCTAACCCTTGGTGGTTTAGTGTAGTTGTTGTTTGACCTTAGATGGCCTCAAAAGTAAGAAGGAGAATCAATTCACACAACATAAAACAAAGATGTATATCTTCAAGTAATTTTCTCTTTATTATCTTTATTAAAAATATCATCATGAAGTAAAGCACGTTGTTACAGTGGAGAATTATCGACTTGAGACCCACTTTCTTCTCAAGCCTCATTCAGGCCCCTAGGATAGGGTGTGTCCTATCTTTTGATCCAAAACCTTTCTGTTTTTAATCTATCCTTCAAGTTACATAAAGGATTGCCCTGTAAACCAGTTATCTTGGGGGATGTGCGTCCATGTGTCAGGAAGTGTTGCACTACATGTCTACGTTTCTCAATCTTGTGTAAGATGTTGTAATATTTACAAGTCACCTGTTTTTCTTTAATATTGTTAGTGTAAACTTTACTTTGGACTAGAAAATCAATCAGATTTTAGTAGAAGTAAAGTAAACTTTACTTAAAGTAACGTTTTTTAGTAAAGTTCTGTTTGACAGCACCATTAAGTTGTTTACATTGTGTTGAATAAAAAGCTACAAAGGGGATTATTTGATCTTTTTTATCAGGTTCAGAGTTTATTGGAGTTTGAAGGGATTTTCTGAATGACTTAAAGGTATTCTGAAGCATTGATCTCAAATAACATCTGGGCCTCAATGCCCTAAACATCTGAGAAGCTGTGATTTTAAAATTCCTTTGAACGTATGTCGTGGGTGAAGACTATCTATGCACAGTAAAACCTTCAGTGTTAAATCAACACTCCCAGTGTATATGTAATCCACATTCAGTGTTAAAAAAATAACACTGAAGCAGTATTAAAGTTAATGATATAATTAGTTTAGTAACTGAGTGAGGATTGAGCATTAATGCAAAAAACTTGCTGTTAACAAACTGAATCACTGAAAGAAAAAGAAGAACAGAAAAAAAGACAAGACAAGCAGAAATACAAGAACGAATGAAATAAGAATTAAATCAACACAGTAACACTTTAGGTAAGCATTAGTAAATAGTCAATTCATCCTTTATAAAGCATTGTCCCAACATTAATAGTCATTAGTAAGCAGTTTGTAAATACAGCTATAAATGCCTTGTTCTTGATTTATAAGCATATCTATTACAAAGGAGATTTAAAGGCTCAGTTATCTTCCTAACAGAAAAAAAACACAACACAGAGGGATACAGAACTCAAAAATATTTATTTCAAGATTTAAAAAAAAATGAAACTGTCCAACTGTACACTTTAATTTTTCTTTTTAGTTGTACAGTTGTACAGTTTCATTTTTGCATCTTGAAAAAATATTTCTGTGTTCTGTAACCCTTGGTGTTGTGTTTGTTTAACTTGTCTGTTTGGAAGATAAATGAGCCTTTAAATCTGCTTTGTAAATGTTTACAAGGTATGAATAGTTCTCACTTTAGATGAGCTCACAAAAATAGATAGCTGGCAACTACTAAATGTTTTATAACTACCTGACTTAATCATGAATTACAGCAGGAATATGTGTTAATAAAGCATTTATTAACACACTGAGCAACTATTATCATGTGTCTAAATAATAAGATTTATAAATGTACATTTAAATAGTTTATTAATCATATACTTACACTTTCTAAATGATCTTATGAACCACTGAAAACTCCTAAATAACTGGTTTGTAAATAACGTAATAATTTAGAAATTATAAATTTATCATTAATAAAGTATGAAAATACAATTATTAAACATTATTGATATGTTCAAGAACAAAACATTTATAGCTGTTTTTATAAACTGCTTACTAATGCCTATTAGTGTTGGAACAATGCTTTATAAATAATGAATTGACTATTTACTAGTTACCCTAACCAGACTGACTTTAGATGTTGACGTTTTAGTTTTGTTTGAATTACCATTATAGAGCTCAGTGTTTGCTTCAGTTGGGCTCATGACCCTTGGCTTAAAATTTTACAATTACTTTGGCTGCCATAACTGTGTGTTTGTTCAGACATGTTAGTTATGGCATGTCTGAACAAACACACAGTTATGGCAGCCAAAGTAATTGTGTGTTTGTTCAGACATGTTAGTTATGGCATTTGGCATTCCAAAGATAATACAAGATAATCAGTGTATTCAGTAGGTTGCATTAGTGGCATTGTATTGTAAATATACAACAATATGACAATGGATTTACTTTTTACTTTTGATACTTAAGTACTTTTAAAAACATGTACTTCCGTACTTTCACTTAAGTGAAAATCTGTCTTTACAACTTTCACTTGTAGTGGAGTAATATTTGACCAGTAGTATCTGTACTTTCACTCAAGTAAGGAAGTTGTGTACTTTGTCCGCCTCTGATCTCAAATAACATCTGGGCCTCAATGCCCTAAACAATATTCTCACAGCCTTCTTAAATTCCTCTTCTTGGGAACAGATTCTGTGGAATCTGAGAAGCTGTGATTTTAAAATTCCTTTGAAAGTGTGTTGTGGGTGAAGACTATCTCTGCACAGTAAAACCCCCAGTGTTAAATCAGCACTCCCAGTGTATATGTAATACACACTCAGTGTTAAAAAAAAATAACACTGAATGCAGTATTAAAGTTAATGATATAATATATTCTTTTTTCTGTTCTTTTTCTTTCAGTGATTCAATTTGTGAACAGCAGGTGTTCTTCATTAATGTTCAATCAGCACTCAATTACTAAACTAATTATATCATTAACTTAAGCACTGCTTCAGTGTTACTTTTTTTAACACCCTGAGTGTGTATTATATATACACTGGGAGTGTTGATTTAACACTGGGGGGTTTACTGTGTGTCATTGCTGCACGTGGAGGATTTTAAGATGAGAACTCTTTTAAGTAGTTTAAGAAGTTCTTATTTTTTATTTTTATTTTTTCAAATTGTAATAGTAATGTTTCACATTATTAATTTCCTGACAATACATTGTGATAAGTTGAATGCCACTTTGAAGAATAAAAGTACCAATTTCTTTCCATAAGAGCAAAATCTGTAAATTATTCCAATCTTTTGTCCACAAGTGTATATATATTTTTATATATATAGATACAGTACATATACATTGTCCTGCCTACAAGGCATTTAATTTCCTGGTTTTTGAGGTAATTTTGTTAAACTGCTCTTTCACATTTCCATTGGTTAGCTGTAATCACTTTTGGTACAAAGCTTTTTTTTGCATACAGAAAACAAACACATTAATATAAAAGAGTCCTTAATTGCTAAACAGTTGTTTGAAATGTATTTTTTTGTTGTAGCCTATTAGAGATGAATAATTAATGATTTTAATCATGTTTAATCATGAATGACATGATACTACGCAAAGGATAAAACCTTTTTATCTTCTTATCTGAATGAACGGTCTTTGGAAGGACCAGTGTGTGTCTGGCCTGAAAGCAGTCATTGACTCGTCCATGCTTTGAGATTCACTAGCAATTTATTTTTCTTATCTGAGCACACAATAATCTCTTTGTCAAGAACTCTTCTTTTTCATGATTGTGTAACATGATTGTGCAATGGCATCATGCTGCTGTTGCTATTGTGTGCCACATATTTTTCACTCTCATGAAATAAGTTAAAATGCAAATTGTGCAATTTGACAGGTTACAACAGAACAGTGAAAAATCTGCTGTGGGCGTAAGGTTTCACAAGCAGATATTCTTAGTTCTCTGTTAGCTATATAAAGCTCAGAAGCTACTTTTTGTGGATTACTGCACACACTGACTGCCAGTCAACTGTTGAACCAACTGTTAATAGGAAACATTTGTGTCCTGAACTGAATATAAAACAGTTATTTTCTCTTACCTCTCCAGTAAGTATTTATTTGATATTCTTGATTATAGAGCTAGTGATATTTTAGTCTATTATGCTGCTTTTACATACAGTATGTTTCCTTATATTTTCTCTTTACTTTTACATCTTTACACCTTTAAGATACCATCACAGATTAACTAAAATGACAAAATTGCTTCTATACTTGATGCTTAGTTGGTTGGGTTTGTCAAATATAATGGTGCCCGCATTTAAAAATGTATATTGCCAGAAGATGATCTGATGTTAAGACAATATAACAAATTATATGCTGTCCTCTGAACCAATCACAGGCCAGAATTCCCAAGCACTAATTCATATAGACAAATATCTATTATGTACAGAGTGCTAGTCCTGCCACAGCATGACAAAAAAGTACCAAGATTGAAAAGATTTGAATGAAAACAACCTTTTGGTTGCAACCTTATACCTGTAAATATTACATTGTTTCTTCCTTTAAAAATTCAGATCTTCCCAGCTCCCATTTAAAAACATGGGGAATGAGACTTCACGCTCAAATACCCACGTGGCCAACGCAACCGGGAAGCATCTTCGGATTTTCTATGAAGTGGATAAAATGAGGCTGGAAGAATTGGTGATAAATGTGGGGACAGAGTTAGGAGGTACAGCATCAAAAACTGAACAATCAATATCAGGAAAGGTTTCCACCGACACGAAGATGGTTTTTAAACCAGACTCCCGGATCCGTTACCTTCGCCTGCCGGTGAACGATACATGCAACTTTACCGGGGAAGGCACCATCTATGCCTCTGTCCTTGTGGAAGATGAAAATGACAACAAAACCTGCCTTGAGGTCATCTGCCTCAATTACCATATCCCCAGCGACCGGTCTTTCATCGTGACTGCCAATCATAACATCAAATTACAGAAGTATGGTGCAAGCATTTGGGTTGATGACTCCGGCCATAACCATCATCCTTAACTTTCCTCTTCATCCTCCTCCATTATCATGTTGAGTTCTAATTTTGATAAGCAGATAAGATGGCCATTTTGGCGAGGTTAATTGAAATATTAGTAGTTTAGATAACAAAATCTTTGTTTTCGAAAACAATGTATGTAAAAAAATAAATAAAAAAATTTGTAATAATGTTAAAATATGTCTGGTATTAATTAAAGGATTTTATTTTATATATGTGCTCTGAAATATAAAAAGCAATGGAGACCTTTAAAATGTTAGCTGTAAACACTTTTTTTCCATCATTGTTAGAAACATATGGTGAATATTTCTTCTAATGGAAACTCTGGAAATGAAATCTGTGAAACAAACTTAAAACTACCACATTTCTGATGCTAAACATTTCTGGGACGTATCATTATTAAGAAATAAACTAATTTTTGCAAGGATTTATATTTTAATAAAAGCATTAATGGAGTGATGAGCTGTAAAATGACAGAGCTTAATCATATGGAAACAAAGAAATCTCACCACAATGTGTATCATCAATAAAAACATTAATTTCATTATTAATATAACTGCAGAAGAGATTATTTAAAAACAAACATTTTACATTTTATTGAGCTTATACCGTTAAAGAAATAATCATGACATAAACAAGATGCATCAAACCTGATATTTTTTTATATTATACAGTGACAATGTGAATAAAAAAATCTGAAAAAAGTATAGTAAAGACACAAATATCTTCAACATTTAAAACAAACTACCAACCAAATATTAAAAGAACTCAGAAGCTGTTCCTTAATGAATACCCAGCCTGCTGCTCCAAGTCCCTTCCACTAATAACCAGAAAACTGTCTCCTCTTAGACTGTGTGGACAGACAGATAATCTCCAAACCAGTACCCAGTCTGCGTGCTAAATAATTTCAAACCAATACATAACCTTCCCTTTCTATACAAAATACTTCAACAGCTAACTGCTTTCCTAGAAGGCAACAGGGGTGGATCTAGAAATGTTTTCATGGGGTGGCATGCAGACTATGGGTGGTGGCAACACCAAAGCAAGTGCCCATGCATAGTTCTTATGGATCAAGATACCAAGCTTCATGGCAAAAAGTACTGGTTCATTAATTGGAGTCGGTATCAAATTATAAATATCCATGAATTTGCAATAGAACTGCATTTCCACAGGAACAACACATAATAACCATTTTGCTATTGATTTTCCAACATAAAAAATAAATAAAATAAAAAAATCTCCAGAGTACCAAGACATTGTCTGTTAAACACATCAACAAATTCTAAATGTTCCATAACTTGACATAAAACTAGCAATCTGAAATAAACTTCACATTTTGCAAGCCAAATTTTTTACATTGATATGTGTACCCATTGATGGAGAGTGCATGCATACCCAGTGTTATTCTGCTAATTAATTCCTGTAGGCCTATCAACTTTGTAACAGCTGAAATAATCATTTGAATGGGAACATTTACACAAAGTTAGTTCTAAATAAAAAGTGTAGTAAAACTACTTTGGGTGGCGGTGCTGGAAAACTCATGAATATTATTTAATGCACAATAAAAGATTCTTTTAAATCCCCTTTTTTGATAAACGGTCATTTTTAAATACTGATTAAGGAACTCAGATATTTTACATAATATGGTAATTTAATCTCTACATCTGCCACTATCAGTCTTGGAATTTTGTTAGTCAGGAGATGAACACATACAGTAGATAAGCATTTTAATTAAGAACATGACTGATTGGTCTAGTGGTTAATTTTTGCATCTGGACTGCAGAGGTTCTGGTTTCTAATTCAACCAAATATAACTTTTTATAACATCAGTGGATGGGTGTTACACTTTAAAAATAGAATGCAATAAAAGACGAGAGTAGCAGAAACACTGACACATTTATTGACCGTTCTGTATTTGAAAAAAAAAACAGCTAGCTCCAGAATTCAGACAGCGACAACCACAAACTCTCCACTCCAGCAGCGAGAATCTGCACGAGAGCATCGGTGACTAAGATGGCCACCTCACGAACACTCGTCTCCAGTCACACAACCCAGCTTTGGAGGAAGGAAACACACTGTGTGCAGGTGCTCCCCATTAACAGTCAGCTCACCTGGTTACCCCACACCTGAGAGCGATTAAGAGAGAGCGAGATAAAGACAAAACACATGCTCTACATACACACAAACAATACGTCCGAGAAGGCCATCACATTAGGGGATATATTTTGTTTTTCTATTTCCTGGAAAAGAGAGTTAGCTGCAGAATAAACTGCGGACACTAAACAACCCTGATAACAACCACAATTAACAATTTTCATAAAATTCAAAGTGACACATTCCAGCACTGCATCACCAATCAACACATACACAGATCAGTGGAAGTAGAAACTCCAACCCAAGAACTGGAGATGTTTCTTCCAGTGTTGCTGCAGAGTTTTTAAAATCAAATTTAAGACTTAAAACTTATTTCAAGACCGGTGGACTGTACCATGAAGCTGGTTTTGGTGGCTAGCCAGGTAAGTTATAGTTTAGTTTGCCTCAACCCCAGGATTTAGGCACCATGAAAGTTGGTCGGCTTTTAGCTGTTCATCGACATGGCAGTTTACGATACATGGCTGACCTGCTCCATAGCAGGTTTTGTTCTGGATTACAGATCGCTAACAGATGCTGCTATCAAGTCACTCCCCCGTGTCTCTTAAAGCAAACTTTACAAATAAAATCTTAAAAATCCACAAAAGCGACTCTTCATGATAAATTATTTGAGAATCTAAATGTAGATTTTCAGCAGATAGTGTTCCATTTTATTTAAAATTTTATTGCTTTTTGTCAGGGGCGGACAACCCAGGGGTCACAAAGTAAAAGTCCTGCCATAATTTTGTTCCACCCATGAACTCAGCAGCTGATTTCACCAGAAGAGGAACCAAGTCATTCCTTTCAAGTCACAAACGAGTCTAGAGTCAAATCCCAAGTCCTCAAAGAGTTAAAGGTAATGAGATAATTAAATGATGATTGTGCATTAGTGGTGAACAATGTAGTGGTGATGTTTTATTGGTTAAAATTATGCCACTATCATGGAGATCAGTGTTTGCTTTAGTTGGGCTCTTGGCCCTTTTAATAATTCAGAGTAATTTGCTTCTGAGCAATTGCAACATTGTTTTACAGCAAACATTTGTGCATTGCTGAATTAAAAGCTTCAGGTTGCAGATTAGTTTACACACTGCTTTTAAATCATTTCAGTGACCATCATGAAGTGTTCTCGCTTTGGTTTGTTGACTGATATTCAGGTATTATTGAACTGTGAATAAAGTCCTGTTAAACAAATGCCACTGTAATGATTAAATATTGGGGGGGAGAGAAGAAGAAGAATGGTATCAGCTCAGGCTTTTAAACATGAACACATCATACATGTTTGTTAATAGTTTGATGTTAATAGTTTCCCCCATTTCGCTTTAGATTCTTTGTTAGATTTTCAGTTAAATTTTAACACTGCATTGTTTCCCACTGTACAAGCTTGGCACCGCAATACAGCGCAAAAGCAGTGGAGCAGAGTTTTATAACCCTGGGTAAAAGAACGGTGCTAACCCAGCTTCTGAACTGAACTGCCCTACCCTGTGAATGTTCCTTTACCCGGGGTTAATGGGGTGTTTAGAACGATGATAACCTGGGGTGAAAGCGCAGCATAAAAAGCCATTATGTGAATATTGTAAAATGTAATTAATTCCTGTGATCAAAAGCTGAATCATGTGACACTGAAGACTCGAGTTATGATGCTGAATGTTCAGCTTTGATAACAGGAATAAATTACATAATAAAATATATTAAAATATAAAACAGTTCTTTTAAATTGTAATAATATTCCAAAATATTACAAATAAATGCAGAAAAAATCTTACAGATCCCAAACTTTTGAACGGTAGTGTATAATGAGATTTAAGCCTGGTTTCACAGACAGGGCTTATTTTAAGCCAGGATTAGACCTTAGATCAATTAGGACATTTAAGTAGCTTTTACAAACATGCCTTAGAAGAAATTAAAAAAAAAAAAAATCATTACATTGTTTTTTCTCAAGATGCTCACGATTAGTGACATTTTAAAATGTCTGTGTAACTTGCTTTCAGTTAAAACGGCATTCAAACATGCATTTTAGTCTGGGACTAGTTTTAAGCTTTGTCTGTGAAACTGGGGGATAGTGATATAACATCAACATCATAAATGACACAAGACAAATGTATGGTAAAGCTAATAAAAGTATTTAAAATGACCTTATCAGCTTGTGATTAGTGTCTATATGGACAAGAGACAAAGGAGCAGGAACAGAGTATGTACGTCTTGCGATGCATGGACCATCCTTAAAAGTACCCCTGCCCCATCCACACGTTGCAAAGACATCTTCACTTTTCTCCATGTAACTCAATGTCCCATTGCTTGTAGAGATCTTTTTACCAGCCTGTATCCAGCATGAGGCATTCTTGCCTTTTATAGACCTAACCTTCTGACGAAGCTCATGCTCAGAAATATCAGAATAGCTGCTCCTGACAAACAGACTTTCCTCTTTCATTCACCTATATAAGGTTGATCTTGAAATGCCATGCACTTTAGCCAAAGAGGCCAGCGGTAAGTGCATGCTGAGCAAATCTTGGAGCGTCTCTTTCTGAATGTTTAATCTGGGACGCCCCACACTTCCACTCCATTCAGCCACAGCTACATTGTCCAACAATGGAGGGTCAATACTCTGAGAAAGGTAAGTGGAGATAACTTCAGAGAACTGTTCTAGAGCATCCACTACACACTGGGGAATGTCTATATATGATGATCCAGCCCGGAGAAACTGTAACAGTATATGAAATTAAGATATTCAAAATCAATGGGCTGTTAAGATATTCAAAAACCAATTCTATCCACAGACCTCTGTAAAATATGCCACCACGTACTCCTGCAAAGAGAAAATTTAAATACAAAAATACCTAATGTAACAATTATATAACGACATTTAGAAGCATGTATATTTAACCGTGTACTTAGTTTTTGGCTAAATAAATATTCAGTTCATTGGCCTTTATCGCACATCCACTTCTTTCAAATAGTAGCTTAGAAAACTTCCGCTGCAGCCTGTATCAATGGCTGTGCCCATAGCATGAGTGTTGTGATTTATTTATGTGAAATTCACGTTTTCTTAAGACACTTAGTTTTCGAAAGACTAAATCGATTTTGATAAATCGATTACAGCTTGTCCAAAATGCTGCTGCCAGACTATTGACTGGTAGGAGAAAGAGGGATAGAATAGTTCCAATTAGCTCCAATTACTTGTTAGATATCGGATTGATTTTAAGGCCTTAGTAATAACTTTCAAAATTTTAAACAGTCTCGCACCTTTGTATTTGTCAGATCTTGTTACTTTGTATAAACCTGTGAAGAATTTGCGATCTGCTGACAAACAATTGCTCCAGGTACCACGGTCCGGACTTAAGCGAAAAGGGGATCGGGCCTTTTCGATTGCCGGTCCTCGGCTATGGAATAATCTACCTCTAGCCATTCGGGCTGCCCCCTCAGTGTTCGCTTTTAAAACGGCTTTGAAGCAGCATTTTTATTTTATGGCGTTTGAATCTGACTTATACAGCACTTTGGGCTGCTCTGAAGGCAGTAGAAATGTGCTATATAAGAAAATAAACTAACTAACTAACACCAAAATCAGTTTACACTCATTAATTGAGTCTGTAGAGGTGTTGCAGGATGCAATGCTGTAGGGAGTGAAATTATTTCCTTTATGAAATTAACTCCTCATGAAGCCAAAACTCAGGAGCTTACACACTACAGATGCCATGCAATAAAACAATAAAACTTATCTGGAGAAGAGATCTTCAGAGAGAACAAACAACACCACTCCCCTTGTTCATTTACGACCCCCTTCCTCCCCCTCCCCTGCCCTCTCTGCCTCTTTTCCCCCAAAAGGCTTCACTCAAAGTTCATCTTGTGAACCCCCTTCATGTTTGGTATCATTTTAAAGGTCTCGGTACGATGGGTAAAATGGTCTCAATTTCACAGTAGTCACTTGTATTATGAGAAATATTGAAAACTTCAGTTAACTCTGTACCTCTGTTGTGGGCGGTCTCCCTTCTAAACCTGATAAACATTGCTCTACAGGTGTGACCATTTGGAGCACGAGAACTGAGGTTTCTCATCCCCCATACAAAGATGTTATCTGTTTTGGGGCAGAGAATAAATGTTTATGGGCCTTTTGTTCTGGTAGTATTTAAGGGTAAGTTGCAAATAAGTCATTGCGATTCTGTAGCCAGATCAGCCCGTAGCGTGGAGGGTGTTTAATATGTTCCATACTATGTATCTTCTTCTTGAATCCAGGTAAACATTTTATTCTTAGATTCATCTTTGAACAACTGATGTTATGTATTTTCTTATTTTTAAATTGGCTTCTTATTGTATTATTATGTAATTGGCACAACACATTTACCTGACTAATAATACATTGTTATATTTGATTTATTCTGCTCTCTTCTGAAATCATTTTTTCAAGTAGATTAAAGGTAGGGGTATTTCCGCAAATCTGCGGTCAGGACAGATCATACCAAGCACTAATGGACGAACCATGGGGAGCACCATGAAGGAGACTTTGGATTTCTGATTGTCTCTGGCTTAACACGGTGTAGCTCTCGTGGTTATAGAGAAAAATACACTTTTTGTTAAGAGTATGCAGGCGCAGCTCACTTAAAGGTATTATAACACTCTGCACCCTCTGAGTAAGTTCAGAACGGAGGAGTTTGTGCCGTGCGCTCACTGTTGGCCGAGTGAATTGCTAAGCTATACCTGGTCCCTAATGAATGAAGAATTGAAAGTATGGGATTTCCAGAATAATCAAATGTCTAAATTAACATACAATCGATGTCTGTGATCAATTTTTAATTATAAATATTGTCTAAATTGAATGATCACTTGGAACTGGAGTCAGAATGAGCACGGAGCTAGACTAAAATTTAAACTAAATCCAGATAAATTCAGAGGCGCAAGTAAAAGACCGAACATGCATTAAACCTTCGACCAGGCCGCTGGATTCCGCTGTTTGGACTAGCGGGTGGATCCTTACAAATCCCATATTGACAGCGTCATCCACAGACCTGTTTGCTCTGTAGGCAACTGTTTACTCTGGCTTCATTGCTATTCCTGAGGTAAAACATGCCCTCCTCATTACCCTACAGACAAAGAAATGTGGAAATAAATAAATGTAGAAATAAATAAATGTGGAAATAAATAAATACATAAATAAACACATAAATGTGGAAATACATAAATGTAGAAATAGATAAATAATAAATTATTAAATGTGGAAAAGAAAAACAAATAAGAAAATAAAATAAATAATTATTTATTTTTGCTGTTTTACTTTGTATATTTATTTATATTTGTTTTTTTACATTTCTTTGTACATTTCTTTATTTATCCATTTCTAATTATGTCAGAAATGGCATTCCATATCCTACCCCTGCTGTTTAGCATCGGAAAGCAGGTACACACGTTATCTCGATGGCACTCGGACATTTCACACACTCTTCACCCCCTTGACAGTATACATCCCCCGGATAAACACACAGACACTGTTGTTAGTTTGAAGTTTTATTTTTTAGTTTGTTTTGTCTTGTGTGTGTGGGGAGTAGTCGGACTTCCACATTGCGCCGGCCAAACCAAACGATCGAGCGGCGCCTGCTTATGGCGTCACTGCCCGCACAGCGCCGGCACAATGCGATCGTAGTCCGACGAAACCATTGTTGTTTTTGTGTGGGGAACTGTGTCATCTATTCTGTGGAGAGAAAAGATATTAAATGTTAATGATTTGTGTTATTAATATATGTTTTAATAATGGTTTACTGGTTTTTGTGTTTTATAATGGGATCGATGTTTTATGTGAAGTTTATGAGTTAAAATGAGAATATAAGATTAAATACTTACCTGGTAATGGTAACCTTTGGGAAGGGGGTGGAGCCTGGCTGTATGGGACGTGAATTCTTTGTAGTTAGTCCACAAGTTTTGACGCGTAACTCGTTTACTCACGACTCAGGAGTCCATGAAATCCTTTTGTTTCTTCATTTATTTTCAACATAGAATGTTTTTAACACTTCTTACAGTCTTCTCGCATAAATCCTCTTACGTTACAACAACTTATTGCTGTGTCTTGATGAAATATAATTCCAGTTACGATCGTTTTTGATTATGGTCAAAAGCTTGTGTTCTCCAAAACTTTCGCAACTTAATAACTTCTCACATGCCAGAAAAAACCATGCACGTGAACTAGGAAATGACATCACAAGACATGTGCAGTAACAAACTAATATGGACTAATAAATATACAGCATAATATAACACAAATAATTATGATATATGGCTCTTACATTTCCGGCCCCTAATTGACAGGCAAGGAGACTGATAATTACTCCTTTTTTTTTTACAACAATAGAACCATGCAGTGAACATTCCCTTATGCATAACTTCTTAAATGTCCACTATTTGCTTTAAAGTGTACCAAAGAAACAGTCTTAAACACCTCTGACATAATTAACAGTCCATTTCACATATGAGGCATAACTTGTCGATGGGCCTTTCCAGGGTATTGGTCTTAGATTTAACCAATACACATATTACGAGTCCTTTTTTTATCAGGGAACACTTTCATGATTTGCCCTAGAACCCATGAATTTCTAGGAGAAGATTCATCGATTATTAGAACAACATCTCCAACCGAAAGGTTTTTTCTCGCTTGAAACCATTTTTGACGTTCCTGAAGCAAAGGCAAATATTCACGCACCCACCGCTTCCAGAATAAGTTGGCAAGGTACTGAATTTGCTTCCACTTGCGACGTGCGTATATGTCCTCTTTTTTGAAAAGTCCAGGAGGCAAGTTTGGTTGTCTTTTCATTAACCCTCTGGGGTCCGAGGTCATTTTGGGGCCCTTGAGATGTTTTGACATGCCTTGATATTTGTGCTTTTTTCAGCTACTTAAAACATACTATTGACCAACATGTAATTTTTTTTGTATTCAGCACAAACTGTGCTACAATAATATGTGACCAAGATGGATGTACATGTTTGCATTTTTTAGAAAAAAAATATTATGCGTGGTTAGTACGTTTTGGGAAAAAAAATGTAGCTGAAATAAGGCCTTAAAACCCACACTAAATAGTCCTGAGCAAGACTTTTGAGTAATCAGTCTTGTAGGCTAGAATATTTACTTCAAAATTATGTGAAAATCATTCTGCTTACTCATTCACAGAAAACAATATATTGATTTAAAATTTTCAAGACATGTTTTGTGATTGAGGGTCTATATGCGAGGGAGTGGTAATGGCCATGAATATTAAGTGAGTCTCACCTGAGAGACAAAGGGCCCTCCCCTATGGGGCCCTAATGGCCCATCAGTGTGACTGTGACTGTGAGGCAGGTAAGAGAAAATGTGAGGACATTGAAAAAAAGGTTTTTTTTTAATTATTTGTGTTTTATTTACAACACAGTATAATCAAAACATACATAATGAAGGTCAAAGACACATTATTGTGCACACTGATCTAACCACAGAGATGTGAACTGACAACAGATTCTGTTCAACAAGTGAAACAAGTAAATCATACCTGATATTTATTTTAAGTGTTTCTACTTCTTTCCATGGATTCAAGAAGAAAAAAACATAATCAGTAGAAAAGGAGCTTGCTTTAACATAGAATATCAGTGTAGTTGAACATCTGATGTTGGTTCAGCGCTCTCAGAGGAAAACAGTTTGAAGAGACATCAGGATTCATCTGGTGCTGGTATCTGATTCAATAAAATACAAACAAAAAACATTTGTGAGCATGTTAATATCAGGAACATCTGTATATATATATATATATATATATATATATATATATGTATTGTAGCCATCGACTCACACATGCTTTGTACTATCATAAAAAAGAGAAAGAAATCTTATATCTGAGAAACTAATTATTATTGTTTAGCACGTTATTAAAATCTATTTCTGAACAGAGTAGGCTATTAATAATAAACATGTACTAAACATACTTAGACTCGTAGCATTCATCATGTTACAGTGTACACTCATATTACTTTTATTGTTTTATATAGAGCATGAAAACATCATCGCGCCGTAAGAAATTTAAATACAGTGAATTGCCCCTCATATTCAAAATGTTTTACACGATTTCAAACATTGTAGTCAGGAATTATAGTTTGGGAAAAACCCAACTATGATTTTGTAGTCATATAGTCTAGTATGTATGATTTTATAGTAGCCTATGACATGACTCTCATGACACAGACTCAAGCATGCTTTGTACAATAAAAGGATGTACTTTGTACTATAAAAAATGATATTTTATATCTGAGAAACTAATTACTATTGTTTAGCATGCTATTACAATATATTTGTGAACAGAGTATTAATAATAAACATGGTCTAAACATTCTTAGACGCGTAGCATTCATCATGTTGTCGTTTGGGAAAAACCCAACTAACTGTTTAAATCTGTTCAAGTTTATGACACAATAACACCGTAACTAATGCAAAAAAGAAACTTAACTTACTCATCAGATCGATCTCCTCTTCTGGATGAAATCGTGTTCTTCTTTCGAGGGAAATCCTTTCTTTACTCAGCGTGAACAGTAACAGTAGCCGCGATGAGGACCTCCGCTCTTTGTTTGTTTTGGGCGTTTACACGCGCTCTGGCACCACGTGGCTATTTACATATGAACGGCGCGAGGAGCGCGTGGGCGTGAACTCATTAGAGATAATGAGTCAGACGGGAAAGATTGAACATCGTGTTGGTTTCATACGGATTACTTCATCACAGAATGTTTGTTTTCGATAGGACTTGCTTCATTTCGAAGTAGACACTTCAGGCTTTCTATAGATATAACTCCCATGTCTCTGTGTTGAGTATTCGCTGACTTACAGTTCATTTTAGTGACGCGTTTCTCAAAACAGTTTGCGGAGACGGAGAAGACAGAGAGCACACCCTGTTTATTTTCTTATTTCTCCAAAAGCACAAAGTTGTGTTGTTATTGTGAGTGTACTCAAAAAAAAGTAGACACTTAACAGTTTCGATTGATGTATAACACTTATTTGTGTGACCAAAATCAACAGAGTATTTTTAGTGTCTTTTGCACTGATCTTAAAAAAAACGAGTTGGTCTCGCCGGCGATACAGCCGACCCCAGAGAGTTAATAGCAGGTGATTAGGTGTCAAGGGTTCCAGATCTGTGGGATCATCTGTAGCAGTGGTAAGTGGTCGGTCATTCATTATTGCTTCCACCTCACACAGGAATGTATGCATGCTCTCATCAGTTAGTGTTTGCTCTTTCAGCACAGATCTCAAGATCTTTTTGACTGATCTTATCTGCCGTTCCCATATTCCTCAGAAATGAGACCCGGAAGGTGGGTTGAATATCCACTGTATTCCTTTTTGCATGAGAGTGCATTAAATTTTTGACTGATTCCACTGTTGGATAGCTTTACGCAGTTCAACCTCAGCACCTATGAAGTTAGTGCCATTGTCACTTCTCATGATTGACACCTGACCTCTCCTGCACACAAAGCGTCGAATGGCATTCAAACAGGAGTCTGTGTCCAATGAATGTGCAACTTCAATATGCACAGCTCTTGTTGTCAGACAAGTAAACAATACACCATACCTTTTAACATTACTTCTACCTTGTCTGACATCAAACGGTCCAAAATAGTCTACTCCTACATTGGTGAAGGGTGGACGATCTGGTGTTACTCTGTCGTGTGGTAGTTCTGACATCTTTTGTTCACCAACCTTTGCTCTGATCTTCCTACATGTCACACAACTGGAGAGAAACTTTCTCACAATGGAGTTAGCAGACGGAATACAGAATTTTTGTCGCAATTTTGAAAGCATATAATTCCTTCCACAATGTCCAATTTTTTCATGAATGTCTCTTAAGATTAAAGTAGTGACATGTGAGTCTTTAGGTATAATGACTGGGTGTTTTACATGCTCAGGCATTGCAGACCTACCAAGACGTCCTCCAACTCTCAGCACTCCGTCCTGCAGTACTGGATCCAGTTTGGTAAGGCAACTGTTCCTTTTCACAGATGAATTACCTTTTTGCAACATGGAAATTTTTTCTTTGAATTTTTGGCTTTGAATGAATTTAATGATCTCATTTTCTGCTCTTGTTAAGTCCTGCATTGTTAAAGACTTGTAGTTTTCTGCCACGGTGTCGGATTCATATCTTTCAATTTTTTTTTGTTTTTTGTTTAAGCATGTCCTTGACACAAAGAATCCAGGCAACAGATCTTTTCAACTTGTACCAATCTGAATGATAATTGATCAGTTTGCTTACAGCGTCTGTGCTTTCAGTAGTACTAGCAAGATTCACTGAAATTGAGTGTTTAATCTCATTGTCATTCTCCTTTATCGACATGTCATGAATGTTGTCAGGCCATCTACTCCCTGGTTCTTTGAGAAAGGAGGGGCCAAGGATCCAGTTTGTGTTTTTCATGAATTTTTCGCAAGAATGCAGCATCAGCTGGATTTTTTGAAGTACTGACATATCTCCACTGCTGCGACTTGGTTGACTCTCTTATAACGGCAACTCTATTGGCAACAAATGTTTTGAAACAAAGTTTTTTGTTGTCAATATATCTCAAAACAGTTGTACTGTTATGAAGGTAAAATGACGTCAAAAAGATTTGCATGCACAGGGTAAGATTTGTGAAAGTGTACATAAGATAGCAAGCGTAAATTAATTTTGCATTCGCAAGAAAAGAGTTGTAAAAGTGCAAATTGCATTTCAAGCGTAAGAAAAAAAGATTTGCAGCCTTTTACTGTTTTTTGTAAGTGTATATCATGTATTGTGAAACTGCAACTTCATGCTAAGGCACAATAAATATGATCTGTATTCTTCTGACTTTCATTTTTCCGCGCTTACACTTTTGGCACTGTTGTTTCGCCCAAATACAACCAAAAGTATTGCAAGCCTGTGCCCAGTGTTTTGCAAGAGAAAACAACCTTATCAAGAACTGCAAAACGGATTGACTGCGTAAAACCAATATGTGTGTGTAGAAAAAAAATTGTTGCAACAGTCTAAATGACTTCTTGCGTTCATAGAGCAAAATGTTCGCCAAATAACCCGCTATGTACGTCTGCGTCTTTGCGCTTGCAGTTTTGGCACGATTGTCTCACTGATTTCAGATTTGCAAGCGCGTGTGGAAGGCGGGACCTTCTTCTTTCAGCCAATCAAATGAGGCTCTTGCTGACTCTCGATTTACTCTTATCTGATTGGTTCAATAAAATCTCCAGACGTGAGAACACATCTTTATTTTAATTTGACTCCGCGTCATTCTTATTGTGGGGATGGTATTTTTAATGCACAGATACATATATATAAAAAAATCAATAAATAAATAATAATACAATAAAATAAAATAATAAAACAAAAAAAGCATGATCCTTTATAAGCTGTGTAGGCTACCATTAGGCTGACTACCATGTGTTCATTCTGAATTTCAAGCTAATATTAGGAAATGACATTTCTGTGTATTCACTCTATTTATCCTAATCATCCTCCTCTTCAGCAGACCATATGATATTAGTTTGTAATATTGATGCTACTGAAAGTATCTGCACTACTATGCATAATTTCACCATGTCAGATTTTGTTTTTCCTTTAACCCTCTGGGGTCCGAGGTCATTTTGGGGCCCTTGAGATGTTTTGACATGCCCTGATATTTGTGCTTATTTCAGCTACTTAAAACATACTATTGACCAAAATGTTTTTTTTTTGTATTCAGCACAAACTGTGCTACAATAATATGTGACCAAGATGGATGTACATGTTTGCATTTTTTAGAAAAAAAATATTATGCGTGGTTAGTACGTTTTGGGAAAAAAAAATGTAGCTGAAATAAGGCCTTAAAACCCACACTAAATAGTTGTGAATAAGACTTTTGAGTAATCAGTCTTGTAGGCTAGAATATTTACTTCAAAATTATGTGAAAATCATTCTGCTTACTCATACACAGAAAACAATATATTGATTTAAAATTTTCAAGACATGTTTTGTGATCGAGGGTCTGTATGCGAGGGAGTGGTAATGGCCATGAATATTAAGTGAGTCTCACCTGAGAGACAAAGGGCCTTCCCCTAATGGCCCCTAATGGCCCATCAGTGTGACTGTGACTGTGAGGCAGGTAAGAGAGAATGTGAGGACATTGAAAAAAAGGGTTTTTAAATTATTTGTATTTTATTTACAACACAGTATAATCAAAACATACATAATAAAGGTCAAAGACACATTATTGTGCACACTGATCTAACCACAGAGATGTGAACAGACTTTGAGTCATTCCTGCAACAGATTCTGTTCAACAAGTGAAACAAGTAAATCATACCTGATATTTACGTGTTTTATTTAAGTGTTTCTACTTCTTTCCATGGATTCAAGAAGAAAAAAACATAATCAGTAGAAAAGGAGCTTGTTTTAACATAGAATATCAGTGTAGTTGAACATCTGATGTTGGTTCAGCGCTCTCAGAGGAAAACAGTTTGAAGAGACATCAGGATACATCTGGTGCTGGTATCTGATTCAATAAAATACAAACAAAAAAACATTTGTGAGCATGTTAATATCAGGAGCATCTGTATATATATATATATATATATATATATATATATATATATATATATATATATATATATATATATATATATATATGTGTGTGTGTGTTTTGTAGCCATAGACTCACACATGCTTTGTACTATCATAAAACAATCTTATATCTGAGAAACTAATTATTATTGTTTAGTATGTTATTAAAATCTATTTTTGAACAGAGTAGGCTATTAATAATAAACATGTACTAAACATACTTAGACTCGTAGCATTCATCATGTTACAGTGTACACTCATATTTCTTTTATTGTTTTATATAGAGCATGAAAACATCATCGTGCCATAAGAAATTTAAATATAGTGAATTGCCCCTCATATTAAAAATGTTTTACACGATTTCAAACACTGTAGTCAGGAATTATAGTTTGGGAAAGACCCAACTATGATTTTGTAGTCATATAGTCTAGTATGTATGATTTTATAGTAGCCTATGACATGATTCTGTAGCCACAGACTCAAGCAAGCTTTGTACAATAAAAGGATGTACTTTGTACTATAAAAAAGGATTATTTTATATCTGAGAAACAAGTTATTATTGTTTAGCACACTATTAAAATATATTTGTGAACAGAGTATTAATAATAAACATGGTCTAAACATTCTTAGACGCGTAGCATTCATCATGTTGTCGTTTGGGAACAACCCAACTAACTGCTTAAATCTGTTCAAGTTTATGACACAATAAAACGTTAACTAATGCAAAAAAAAAAGAAACATTACTTACTCATCAGATTGAGCTCCTCTTCTGGATGAAATCGTGTTCTTCTTTCGAGGGAAATCCTGCTTTTACTCGGCACGTCTTCCAGAAACGAACAGTAGCCGCGATGCTTCTCCTCACTCTTTGTTTGTTTTGGGCATTTGCAAGCGCGCACTTACCACGTGGCTATTTACATATGAACTGCGCGAGCGGAGCGTGGGCGGGAACTCATTAGAGATAATGAGTCAGATGGGACAGATTGAACATCGTGTTGGTTTCACACGGATTACTTCATCACAGAATGTTTGTAAGACTTGCTTCATTTCAAAGTAGACACTTCAAGCTTTCTATAGATATAACTCACATGTCTCTGTGTTGAGTATTTGCTGAGTTACAGATCATTTTAGTGACGCGTTTCTAAAAACAGCTCGCGGAGACGGAGAAGACAAAGAGCACACACTGTTTGTTTTATTATTTTTCCAAAAGCATAAAGTTGTGTTGTTATTGTGAGTGTACACAAAAAAAGTAGACTCTTAACAGTTTCGATTGATGTATAACACTTATTTGTGTGACCAAAATCAACAGAGAATTTTTAGTGTCTTTTGCACTGATCTTAAAAAAAACCCGATCTGGTATCGCCGGCGATACCGTCAACCCCAGAGAGTTAACATGTAAAGGAGATTTTACTGTACTAAATATTTACCCCTAAATTATGCATTTACCATCTGTAATACCATGTGAAACCAGTAGATGGATGTATAACCATATAAAAATGTCAACATTACTGTGTATTTCATGGTTTCTGGGAATATTTGATTCAGACATAGTTATTTTGCATTTGGTTTTTCATTTAGATGCATATATTTAGACATTATTAAAGACTATATTTTGTCAAAGTAGTTGTAGTTTTTTAAATGTTGATTTGGTTTGAAGTGTCAGTTTTTATATTACAGTCAAATCAGGAGACAAATCACTATTAAACATTTTGATTGTAAAGTTTAACATCATTTCAGTGGTGTAGGCAGATTATCTAAAATATTAAATTTCAATGCAATGTCGAACCAATCCAATAATGTTCACTCTAGCTTGAAAATCAGTATATGAGCACATGGTAGTCAGCCTAATGGTACACAGCTTCTAAGGATCATGCTTTTTGTTTTATTATTTTATTTTATTTTATTTATTTATTTTTTAATATATATGTGTGCATTAAAAATACCATCCCCGCAATAAGAATGACGCTGAGTCAAATTAAATTAAAGATGTGTTCTCACGTCTGGAGATTTTATTGAACCAATCAGATAAGAATAAATCGAGAGTCAGCAAGAGCCTCATTTGATTGGCTGAAAGAAGAAGGTCCTGCCTTCCACACGCGCTTGCAAATCTGAAATCAGTGACAGAATCGTGCCAAAACTGCAAGCGCAAAGACGCAGACGTACATAGCGGGTTATTTGGCGAACATTTTGCTCTATGCACGCAAGAAGTCATTTAGACAGTTGCAACGATTTTTTTTCTACACACACATATTGGTTTTACGCAGTCAATCCGTTTTGCAGTTCTTGATAAGGTTGTTTTCACTTGCAAAACACTGGGCACGGGCTTGCAATACTTTTGGGTGTATTTGGGCGAAACAACAGTGCCAAAAGTGTAAGCGCAGAAAAATGGAAGTCAGAAGAATACAGATCATATATATTTTGCCTTAGCATTAAGTTGCAGTTTCACAATACATGATATACACTTACAAAAAACAGTAAAAGGATGCAAATCTTTTTTTCTTACGCTTGAAAAGCAATTTGCACTTTTTCAACTCTTTTCTTGCGAACGCAAAATTAATTTACGCTTGCTATCTTATGTACACTTTCACAAATCTTACCCTGCGCATGCAAATCTTTCTGACGTCATTTTACCTTCATATACTGTCAGTCCAAAACACAGAGTCCAGTAATTCCATTTCCAGTTCATCTTTCAACATCTTGTCGGTGTTCACAGCAACCACTGCTGCAGTTAGTTCCATGCACAGAATAGTGGTTTGTTTCAGTGGTGCTACACGGGACTTCCCCATCATGAAAGCACAATGTGCGAGTCCATCAACATTTACCAACCTGAGGTATGAGACAACTCCATATCCCATCTCACTTGCATCTGAGAAGTGATGAAGTTGTGCTGTTGTTGTAACTCCAAAGTCAACTGGTTTTATGCATCTTGCCACACTGAACTCAGACAGTTGATGCAACTCTTGTAACCAGGCTTTCCATCTTTTTGCAAACCGTTCAGGAATGTCGTCATCCCATGCCAGTCTTTCTTTGCACAACTGCTGCATTAAGATCTTTGCTGGCAATATAACGGGTGCAAGGAAACCTAAGGGGTCATAGATTGAACTTGCAATTGACAGGATTCCTCTTCTGGTTACAGGTTGTTCTTTCAAACTGACCTTAAACTTGAACATGTCTGAGTTGACACACCACAGCACCCCTAGAGCTCTCTCAACAGGAAGTGCATCTTTACTCAAATCCAAGTCTCTCACATTTTTGACTCTTTCACCCTCCGGATTAGAAGTCAATAAAGCACGACTATTACTTGCCCACTTGGTGAGGTGAAACCCTCCACTAGCACAAAGGTCTGTGAGATTATTATATAAGGCAACTGCTTGGTCATGGCTTGAGACAGACTTTAAACAGTCATCTACATAAAAGTTCCTAAGTACTGTGTTGACTGCTTCAACAGATGCATTGTTGCGGTTTTCTTCTGCTGTTTTCCTAAGGGCGAAGTTAGCAACACTTGGAGATGATTTTGCACCAAACAGATGGACGACCATTTTGTACTCAACCAAGTCCTGGCTTACATCTCCATTCGGCCACCACAGGAAGCGCAGCAAGTCTGTGTCTTTTTCAGAAACTCTCACCTGATAATACATGGCTTCAGCATCTGCCATCATGGCAACTGATTCTTGCCTGAAACGTGTGAGCACTCCAATGAGTGAATTTGTCATGTCCGGCCCTTGTAGGAGCTCGCTATTCAATGATACCCCCTGGAAGCTGGCAGCACAGTCAAAAACCACTCTCAGCTTTTTCTTCTGAGGATGGTATATACCTCACCATGGGGACTTAGGTGAGGTGTAGGGACCTTGATTGCATGACCTTTTTTGATCATGTCATTCATGAAGTTTGAATGCTCCTCATGAAAAGAACGTTTTTTTCTTGAATTTCTTTTTGAGATTTAATGTGCGCTGCATTGCTGCACTCTGATTGTTGGGAATTTGAATAACTGCTTTCTTAAATGGAAGATCAATATAGTAGTGACCGTTGGTAAACTGCAGAGAGTTAGACACAGAATCCAAAAACTGATGATCCTCTTGCGACAACTCAGCTCTATCATCACAATTCCGCTCAGGAAAATCGTGATTGTACTGTTGTATCAGCATCTGTTCCCCACTATCAATGGAAATTCTGTTTACTTTAACGCTTGTCTGGTTGTCATGAAAGCCTTCCTCAACAGGTTCTCTAAGAGGGCCATTCAGAGTCCATCCAAGAGCAGTCTTTACTGCATAAGGCCCATTGTGCTCACTGTTAATTACTTGCCATGGTTCTAGAAGCTTGTACTCTTTATTGCCTATGAGGATTTCAACTCCAGTATCAATCTGAGGCAATTTTACTTCACTGAGGTATGGCCACTTATCAATATCATGTTGTTGTGGAATGTTTTCCATTGAGACTGGGATGCTCTTTTGTGTAAACACTTTGGTAAGTTCCACAAAGTTGTTTTCTTCCAGACCACTAATCTCCATGTCAGTGAGCACATAGCTTTCTACTCGTTTCTTTGAGTTCATGGTGCTTAACATCATGTCAACTTTTCTGCCTTGAACATTTAACCCTCTGGGGTCCGAGGTCATTTTGGGGCCCTTGAGATGTTTTGACATGCCCTGATATTTGTGCTTATTTCAGCTACTTAAAACATACTATTGACCAACATGTATTTTTTTTTGTATTCAGCACAAACTGTGCTACAATAATATGTGACCAAGATGGATGTACATGTTTGCATTTTTTAGAAAAAAAAAATATTATGCGTGGTTAGTACGTTTTGGGGAAAAAAATGTAGCTGAAATAAGGCCTTAAAACCCACACTAAATAGTTGTGAATAAGACTTTTGAGTAATCAGTCTTGTAGGCTAGAATATTTACTTCAAAATTATGTGAAAATCATTCTGCTTACTCATACACAGAAAACAATATATTGATTTAAAATTTTCAAGACATGTTTTGTGATCGAGGGTCTGTATGCGAGGGAGTGGTAATGGCCATGAATATTAAGTGAGTCTCACCTGAGAGACAAAGGGCCCTCCCCTAATGGCCCCTAATGGCCCATCAGTGTGACTGTGACTGTGAGGCAGGTAAGAGAGAATGTGAGGAGATTGGAAAAAAGGGTTTTTTAAATTATTTGTATTTTATTTATAACACAGTATAATCAAAACATACATAATGAAGGTCAAAGACACATTATCGTGCACACTGATCTAACCACAGAGATGTGAACAGACTTTGACTCATTCCTGCAACAGATTCTGTCTAACAAGTGAAACAAGTAAATTATACCTGATATTTAAGTGTTTCTACTTCTTTCCATGGATTCAAGAAGAAAAAAACATAATCAGTAGAAAAGGAGCTTGTTTTAACATAGAATATCAGTGTAGTTGAACATCTGATGTTGGTGCAGCGCTCTCAGAGGAAAACAGTTTGAAGAGACATCAGGATACATCTGGTGCTGGTATCTGATTCAATAAAATACAAACAAAAAAACATTTGTGAGCAAGTTAATATCAGGAACATCTGTGTGTGTGTGTGTATATATATATATATATATATATATATATATATATATATTGTGACGCGTGTCCCGGGACCTCATTAGCGTCGCCCTGGAAACGGAGGAGAATCACCTGCACGTCATTAGCACGGGCTGGCGGGCCACACCTGACACCAATCAACAGGAGGATAAAAGGACGCCAAAGCCAGAGGAGGGTGAGATATGACTCCAGTGCTAACTTCGCTGACTTTCCTCTCCCTCTGTCCCAGAGAGCGACTCCTGACCGGCCAGCCCACCACACACGGACCACACGGAAGACACGGACACGAGAGCCTCACTCACGCCGAGCACGAGAGCACAGCGGATCCTGGAGCACGACTATCTTCCCCACGAGCACGACGGCACGCACGAACACACACAATAAAAGCACCCTTCGGGGCATTTATTGAATATCCGTGTCGCGTGATTCTTCCTCCCGTTACTATATATTTTATATATATATATATATATATATATATATATATATATATATATATATATATATATGTTTTGTAGCCATAGACTCACACATGCTTTGTACTATCATACAACAATCTTATATCTGAGAAACTAATTATTATTGTTTAGTATGTTATTAAAATCTATTTCTGAACAGAGTAGGCTATTAATAATAAACATGTACTAAACATACTTAGACTCGTAGCATTCATCATGTCACAGTGTACACTCATATTACTTTTATTGTTTTATATAGAGCATGAAAACATCATCGTGCCATAAGAAATTTAAATACAGTGAATTGCCCCTCATATTAAAAATGTTTTACACGATTTCAAACATTGTAGTCAGGAATTATAGTTTGGGAAAAACCCGACTATGATTTTGTAGTCATATAGTCTAGTATGTATGATTTTATAGTAGCCTATGACATGATTCTGTAGCCACAGACTCAAGCAAGCTTTGTACAATAAAAGGATGTACTTTGTACTATAAAAAATGATATTTTCTATCTGAGAAACTAATTATTATTGTTTGTTCACAAATATATTTTAATAGTGTGCTAGAGTATTAATAATAAACATGGTCTAAACATTCTTAGACGCATAGCATTCATCATGTTGTCGTTTGGGAAAAACCCAACTAACTGTTTAAATCTGTTCAAGTTTATGTCACAATAATACGGTAACTAATGCAAAAAAAAAAGAAACATTACTTACTCATCAGATTGAGCTCCTCTTCTGGATGAAATTGTGTTCTTCTTTCGAGGGAAATCCTGCTTTTACTCGGCGCGTCTTCCAGAAGCGAACAGTAGCCGCGATGCTTCTCCTCACTCTTTGTTTGTTTTGGTCGTTTGCAAGCGCGCACTTACCACGTGGCTATTTACATATGAATTGCGCGAGCCGAGCGTGGGTGGGAACTCATTAGAGATAATGAGTCAGACGGGACAGATTGAACATCGTGTTGTCTCACACGGATTACTTCATCACAGAATGTTTGTTTTCGATAAGACTTGCTTCATTTCAAAGTAGACACTTCAAGCTTTCTATAGATATAACTCCCATGTCTCTGTGTGAAGTATTCGCTGAGTTACAGTTCATTTTAGTGACGTGTTTCTAAAAACAGTTCGCGGAGACGGAGAAGACAAAGAGCGCACACTGCTTGTTTTATTATTTTTCCAAAAGCATAAAGTTGTGTTGTTATTGTGAGTGTACACAAAATAAAGTAGACACTTAACAGTTTCGATTGATGTATAACACTTATTTGTGTGACTAAAATCAACAGAGAATTTTTAGTGTCTTTTGCACTGATCTTAAAAAAAACAATCTGGTATCGCCGGCGATACCGTTGACCCCAGAGAGTTAACCGTCTTGCTAAAGACTCAGTGCAGAAAGTGGCAGAACTGCCTGGGTCCAAAAATGCATACACTTCCACTGTCTTGTCACTTTTTTTGGACTTTATTTTAACAGGTACTATGGCAAGAACACAATTGTCTCCGGCCCCAGTACAGGCACTTGTTTCATGACTCACTGTAGCAGGCAAGGTATTAATTGTTTCATTTTCATCAACTTTTACCATTACCTTCCCATGATCTTTGTCTTGTGTGGCAATGTGTAGCATGCAAGGATGTTTCTTTGAGCAGAACTGACATGTGATTCTTCTTGTGCAGTTTTTGCTTAAGTGTCCTTTCACCAAGCATCCAAAGCAAAATCCATTCTTTCTCAAAAAGTCCAATTTGTCTTTATATAACTTAGCACTGAACTGGTAACATGCACCTAAGGTTTGATTTTTCTCACAAAATGCACAAGGTTTAGTGAAAGCACTGATCTCTGATGCACCATTATTCTTTGCTGTAGTCAAGTCGTTGTGGTTTTCACCAACCTGTTGTACGCCCGGCAAGTTACTAGGAACAATAAAAAAAGCACTTAAAGACTTTCCATCTTCTGATTTTATTTCAGGCCATTTGAATGCCTTTTGCATCAAAGCTGTCGCAATTTTTAGCTCATTTCCAAACCTCTCATGTAACAGTCTCAATGCTTCTGAATAACCACGATGTTCTGGCATATGCTGACAGCTCTTCACAAGATGGATGACAGCAGAGGTTCGCGGGCTGCTAAAGACCAGAGATGAAGCTTTCAGATCAGGAGATAAAGCAGCCCTCAAAACAGCAAGAGCCAATCTGTCCCGCAGCATCAAAAATGGAAAACGGTCATATGCTCAAAAAATCAATAATCACTTCACAGACAGCAAAGACACACGGAGTCTGTGGAAAGCCATTCAGACCATCACAGACTACAAGCCCCCGCCACAGGCCTGTGATGACGACACATCCCTCCCGGATACACTCAACCACTTTTATTCACGGTTTGAAATGCAGAATGACACACCTGCACAAAAACTGCCCACACCTCCCAACGACCAGGCGCTCTGTCTGTCTCCAGCCGATGTAAGGAAGACCCTATCTAGGATCAACCCACGCAAGGCTGCGGGTCCCGACAACATACCTGGCCGGGTACTGAAAGACTGTGCTGCACAGCTGACAGATGTCCTAACAGATATCTTCAACACCTCGCTGAGCCAGGCAGTCGTCCCCACATGTCTCAAATCCACAACAATCATACCGGTACCAAAAAAATCACCTGTGTCCTGTCTAAATGACTACCGTCCCATAGCACTGACTCCAATCATAATGAAGTGCTTTGAGAGGTTAGTCATGCACAACATCAAAACCAGCCTCCCCAACACACTCGACCCGCTCCAGTTTGCATACCGTCCAAACCGCTCTACAGACGATGCAATCTCCTCCACCCTCCACCTGGCTCTTAACCACCTAGAAAATAAAGACTCTTATGTTAGAATGCTGTTCATTGACTTCAGCTCAGCATTCAACACAATAATTCCACAACAGCTCATAAACAAACTCAACCTGCTGGGCCTTAACAACTCCCTCTGTAATTGGATCCTGGACTTTCTAACCGGAAGACCTCAGTCAGTCCGTGTCGGCCACAACACCTCGAGCACTACCACACTGAACACAGGTGCCCCACAAGGCTGTGTGCTCAGCCCGCTGCTCTTCACACTGCTGACCCACGACTGCACTGCCAAGTCCAGCTCCAACCACATCATCAAGTTTGCTGACGACACAACAGTGGTAGGTCTCATCAGCAACAATGATGAAACGCACTACAGAGAGGAAGTGGCACAGCTGGCTGAATGGTGTGGTGCTAACAACTTGTCCCTCAATGTGAGTAAGACAAAGGAGGTTGTGATGGACTTCAGGAGAAAATCTGTTGACCACCCCCCACTGACCATCGACAGCTCGCCTGTGGAGAGAGTCAGCAGCACTAAATTCCTGGGGGTGCACATCACAGAGGATCTCACCTGGTCCACCAACACCATGTCACTCTCCAAGAAGGCACAACAGCGCCTACACTTTCTCCGTCGGCTGAAAAGAGCAAGTCTCCCTCCACCCATCCTCACCACTTTCTACAGGGGCACCATTGAGAGTGTGCTGACCAGCTGCATCACTGTCTGGTACGGGAACTGTACTGCAGCAGACCGCAAGACCCTCCAGCGGACAGTGAACACAGCTGCAAGGATCATCGGTGCCCCTCTCCCCTCCATCCTGGACACTTTCCTCACACGATGCTCCAGCAAAGCCAACAGTATCGTGAAGGACTCCACACATCCCTCCCACAGTCTCTTCCAGCTCCTACCATCAGGAAGACGGTACCGGAGCATCAGAGCCCGCTCTGCCAGACTGCTCAACAGCTTCTTCCCCCAGGCTGTGAGAGCCCTGAACTCAAAGCACCCCGCCCCTCTCTGAACCCCCATACAAACCCCCTACCCCCTGAAAACATGGACCATCTGAAAACTTACGGAACTCTTTTTTTGTGCAATCGAAGTGTGCTACACACAGGTGAGTGGGCCTGTACAAACCACCTGTAGTAGCACACTCTCCTCCTCTATGCGCACTAGTCACTTTTCACACACACTGATGTGTGTATACAAATCCCACAAAAGACTCAGTAATATACATATGTTTACATGCTCATGCACTACAAATCATCCTGCACTATTCCCCAGCCAGCTGCTGACTGACAATGTTTCTCTTTGCACATGTACAGTATTTATCTGAAGCACTCGTATAGTTTGTATTGTTTGTATTTTTTTAGTTTATGTACAGGTAAAAAAATTCTTTTATATATAGCATATTTTATAGTCAAATCTATCAGTAGGATAGTTGTGTATAGGTTTATATTGTTTTACTGCACTGCTGTATTATTGTATTTATGTAGCACCGTGGTCCTGTGAGGCACGACATTTCGTTCCACTGTATGCCCCGCATGTAGCGGAATGACAATAAAGCTCAACTTGACTTGACTTGACTTGAAGATCTCTAGGCTCTCCTCTAGTATAATGTTCCAGAAAATATACTGTAACTTATCAGCACTATTATCAGCTCTGGATTCAACAGCATGTTCAAACGCTTTCATAAAAGACCTGAACTCAAGTGGATCTCCATGAAACAAAGGAACATCACGCTGAGGTAAAGAAGACTGCCTTTGATTCTTCACAAGAATTTCTGTGATATCTGTCTGACATTGCATCACTCGCTGAAGCTCTACTGTATCAATATTATGGCGTGAATTCTCATTGTCTTGGGTAGA
Organism: Acrossocheilus fasciatus; assembly: GCA_036784905.1. Taxonomy (NCBI): domain Eukaryota; kingdom Metazoa; phylum Chordata; class Actinopteri; order Cypriniformes; family Cyprinidae; genus Acrossocheilus; species Acrossocheilus fasciatus. The sequence goes on from CM071940.1 coordinate 53,017,214, forward strand.
CCATTCCTTTACAGTACTTGGCTTCTTAGGTCTGGCACTTACAGGTACACTTGACTGGACTGCTACACAACGTGGTGACATTTTGCTATTCTTTGATGATACACTATACTCATCCTGCTTATAATGCTCCAATTTGGAAACATCTGCACCACTCAATTTGGTGACAACACTTTGACTGGCATAATGTTGTTGTTTTTCAAACTCCTCCTGATACACTTTTATTTTAGCGTTAGACATTGCAAGAGCTGATTCTATTTCGAGCTTTTTGATTTCTGCCTTTAACTGTGCTTCCTTCATTTCCAATGCCTGCCATTCTTTCAAGGCTGCTGCTTTAGCCAACAAAGCTGCTCTGTTAGCTCAATCCACAACTCAATCCACAACTCTACTTTTTCCATGAATTTTTTGCAGCACTGCAATTTAGGCTGATACCAGTGGTCTTGATCAGGCTCATGCTCTTCCTCTTTTAAGTACAACAACACTGAAGCATTGCTTTCAACAAATTCCTCAAACAGCCTTTTGTAGTTCTTAAACTGCTTAGATTCAACATCATCCAAATTACAAGCATTTTCCATAAACTGTTCAATTTCGTTGGATTTTGGAGTTAATTGTCTCAACTTGCCTCTTCTGGCATTGATCTTGTTGTGAAGCTTCTCTTCCAAACCCTTGACGGTGAGCGCCCTCCTATGCTCAGACTCGGTAATAGCAGCGTCATCATCGTCGTCTGCCATTTGTGAACTTAACTTGCAAATCCACTTAGAATTACTTTCAACAGTTATTGCAAGTGATAAAAGATGACCAAGCTTCCAATCTTCCTTTATTCATAACACCAACATGCGCGAAACTGCACAACGTACTATTTTGTCCGCATCCAGCGCATTCTTCTGAGTTCGCGAGCTCGTTCTTCCATTAAAATTCACGTGCAGGGAAAGTGCACTTTTAAATCACTTATCTTCGCTGGAACGATGGAGAAAGCTTTTGACTTTACATGTATGGGACATGTGAATTCTTTGTAGTTAGTCCACTCGTTTACTCACGACTCAGGAGTCCAGGGAATCCTTTTGTTTCTTCATTTATTTTCAACATAGAACGTTTTAACACTTCTTACAGTCTTCTCGCATAAATCCTCTTATGTTACAACAACTTATTGCTGTGTCTTGATGAAATATAATTCCAGTTACGATCGTTTTTGATTACGGTCAAAAGCTTGTGTTCTCCAAAACTTGCGCAACTTACTAACTTCTCATGTGCCAGAAAAAACCATGCACGTGAACTAGGAAATGACATCACAAGACATGTGCAGTAACAAACTAATATGGACTAAAAAAATATACAGCATAATATAACACAAATAATTATGATATGTGGCTCTTACACTGGCCTATAAGAAGTTGCTTGTTTACCAAGTCAGCGAACCAGTGTGCAAATTTGTCGATATAAATGATATAATGGTCTTGTTTTTGGATTGTGATACTGGTCTAGTAGAAATGGACAACATAATTAATTTTTTTTGTTTTATTTGGGAAATATATATTCAAGCAAAATTTATGTTAACTGTACCAAATATTTTCCATTAATTTAAATATTTTTTATGAATCTTAACTTCAATACAGAACAATCGTAAAGCTGTTAAGACATCTCAGCTACTAAAGAGGATACTTGATGTACTCATGTATTTTTATACTGTTGTCGTAATGTACTTTGACTCTGTTCCCCTGTTGTTATTGCAAATAATTGTTTTGTTTTTTTAAAGTCAGTGAGCGTGCTACTGCAGTGCCGTGAGCAAAACCAGGCCTCTTGTATATTGTTAAGTTAAGTATGGTGACCCATACTCGAAATTGGTGCTCTGCATTTAACCAAGTGCACACACACAGCATGAACAAATGCACACATCTGGAGCAGTGGGGAGCCTGGGGAGCAATTAGGGGTTTGGTGCCTTGCTCAAGGGCACCTTAGTCACGGTATCGAAGTTAGCTGTTCATTCACAATCCCCACCGGCATGAGAATCGAACCAGCAACCTTCAGGTTACAAGCCCAACTCCCTAAGCATTAGACCACGACTACCTAACCTTTAGGCCACGACTTGTGGATATGCGTTTGTACATATTATTTGTTGTTTATTTTGTTCTTTTATTTCTGTCTTTCTTTTAATTAAAAAATACTTGATGTGTATGTAATTACTAGAAATTGCTGCAAATATAGTCTGAAACTGCTGTCTGTCCTGATTCAATATAAACAATGACCGCATGGCGGCGAGATCAAAGCATGCTGCAACTCTGTTTCTCAACGGCTCTGCATGTAAGGTACATCAATTTTGGTATGCTTTGGTCTTGCCTTTTCTGTGTTGATGTTTCCCGTTCCCTTTGTATTCTGATATTTCCTCTGTTATTGTTTCATGTAATTGTAGCGCATCACGTGTTTAGCGTGTCACACTAACGTAACGTTCTGTTGTGAACTTTTATCTTCTAAAGGTTGTTCCACTTTTCGAAGCAAAGACCAGGAGACGTTGGGATATCTTTTCATGCAGAAGTTCCTCTTTATTGAGAAGAGAACTCACTGCTCTTCGCTGTAGTCTTCCAAGTCTCACTAAAGCAGTGATACATTGTAGTGTATATACATTTAGGGGGCTGTGCTTAGGAATGGAAACAAAACACCTGGGTGACGACTTTAAACAAAGCATGCAAATGAGAAAGACAGACCCAATCAACAACACTCGATTGCATTGATAATCCAATCAGTCTGGGCCAGGGGGCTCCGAAAGCCATTTGCAGAACAAAAGATTTGGGTCTCAGGGACCTGACTCATTTAACTTACAATGGAGTGACCAGGAACTGGCAAGGACCTCGTTAACGACTATGTTAAACAGAATCGTTCATCTTCACCCTAAATGCTAAATACAATGTATATAACTTCTTCAGTTGGTATACTATTACATTGAAATCTAAATTAAACATTTAAATAAATTTGTAATCCCACAATTCCCCCTTTGAGAGTTCTAATAACTCTCACAAAATACAAATTTAGACACTTAAAAAGTTTATTCTTGTAACTTGGGATCGTTACAGGCTCATCGCACTTGTTCTGTGTTGATTGTCTGTAGGGGACGAACTGCTTGCTGACACAGAAACAAACATGCAGCTCCGTGAAGTTCTTAATAGTCTTTTCTGGTTGGAACTGTCATTTCTCGTGATGGGCGTGAGTCATTTGTTGAATGAAACACTTGATACTAACAGGTTTCCGAACCATGAAGAATTATCTTCAGCCATCAGGTGTAATTTTGCTGAAAGATCAAGAATGTCTTGATCATGTTGATTGATGACTGAAGTTCTCGTATGTGGTTCTCTGCGTTGTGTATTTTTTTTTCTTTGTTCTGTCTTCTGTGACAGTTGGCTCGGTAGTGGGTCTTGTTGTTGGCTTCATACGCAGGTGAGGGGTTTGGCGCGTATGGGTCTTGGAACAGCCATCAAGTGGTATCTGCACAGAGGAAGAAAGAAAAACAAAAGACAGAGCAGTATTTGTTCTAAAGACTGCAAACATTAGAGTTATACCCTCTGTTCAATCTGAGTCTGCTATTGTTGTTCCTTCTTTCCCTGGTTCTTAATTTATGAGACACCTAAAGGACAGTGAGGAGAAGGATGGACTAGTGGGTGGGGAAGGCCTATAAGGTTATCTTCACCTCAGGGTTAGCCCCCGGAAGCCTATTGCATTCCGGTTCTTCCCTGGGTCCCTCACTGGTCCATGTGTCCTGTTCTATCCCTGTAGGTGGTGTGCAAACTTTAGTGTGTGACATCTCCATCCTCTAATGGACCATCAGTCATAAACATCATAACTCAGAGAGGATAGGTGAGTGACTGGAGTGTGCTGTAGTATAGCTTTGTAGGCTGTGAGTGTACTTAATTAGCATTCTCTCAATGGAAGGAAGTGACAGTAACTTTCCTGTAGTTTTATTTACAAAGAATCTTTCAGCTTTGTTGTACATTACTGGGGAAATTAAGCACTCACAGCCGTAACAGTTAACACCTGAGCAAACGGCTCCAACAGTTCGGTGAAGCAGGGAGGGGCTGCTTCAGAGTGTTAAGTAGACTCAGTAGGAGCTGAGTAAAGTTATTAATCTCTCCTAAAGTCTTTTTGCTTTTCCTACACTCTTTCATCCAGTGTCCTAACTTTCCACAGTAATGGCAACTGCTCTCCTTCTTAGGACATTTACGTTTCGGTCGGTTCTCTGTGTTAACCTTAAAGGACGCTGCTGCAATCTTTACTCTGGCTTTAACATCAGAGTCTCTTTCCCAAGTAGCTAACCTGTCTAGGTTACTTCTGAGAGTTCTGTTAGACCAAGTTAAATCTAAGAATGGTAAAGCTTTTCTGTATTCGGCTACAAGGCCATCTGACCAGATACGAACCAGGGGTCCCTTGTCATCTAGCACACTTTCAGGGTCATCAACGATTCCACTGTAAGTTACAGCTGTCTGACAAAACCTTTCAGTGTATTCACTCACAGTCTCTTCTGTCCTTTGCACACAGTTACTGATTCTGGACCAGTCTATTTTGGGTCCTAAGATATCCTTTAGGATTTTCAAAACACCTTCTCTCAAATCGCCTTTACTGGCATGTTGTAGTTCAGAAGTAACAGCAGACTCAAAACTGTTGAATTCAGATTCAGTTAGAATTTGTGACATCAGCTGTGTGATTTCTGCTAACGACATGTCGTAGAGACGCATTTTTTTATCAATGCCCTTCTAAATTCAGAAAACTCTGTGCATGCTGAGGGTAAGCTCTGAGATAGTCTCTCTATATCTTGAGGTCCTAATGCTTTGGCAATAGTTTGTACTTGGACAACAGAAGAGTTGAGAGGAACACTGTCAATTTCCTCAATTTCTTGAAATTTTCTCTTAGCGCCACATACCTTCACTGACTCTACAGGCACATCAGTTATTGATTGGATGGTTACATCTGTTTCAAAGAATGCTTGTAAATCAGGGTACATGTTATCTGGCTGATTAACTTCCACATCAGTTTTTGCGGCAGCTTTGTTGCGGTTCAATTTCTTAGTCAAAGAGGATATTCTAGCACAAAGCTCTTTGTTCTGTTCTTCCAGTTCTGAGTTTCGCTGAGACTGTTGTGTAGCTAGCGCTAAACCAAATTCTCTGTGGCAGCAGATAATGCCTTTCACATTGTTCTTGCGAATACATGCTCCTAACACTTTTTTACACTCATCTACAGACCAAGTCTTGTCTGGATGGATCTCATAATTCTGAGTTATTTCTTGTCTAACTTTCTCAGTGATTATTAGGTTCATTTGTTCCCCTAACAGTGTTTTGAATTCACTATCTGACCACAATGGAGTCGCAAGACCATGCTTTGCTGTTGTTGGAATCAGCTTAGCAATATCTTCTAACCATTTTGTGAGTTTCTTTGTTACTACACAATCAAAAACACTAAAACTTCTCTGCTCAACAGAGGGTACACTTGTTAACACAGCTTACTATTGTTAACTTTTCAAATTACCAACACTTCACATTTAACTTCCCTGCCTACAAGAACAGAGGATAAACCACATTTATTAGCATGAACTGCTAACCTTCTCTGCCTAAGAGGATAACCAATATTAGCACGTGATGCTAATCTTCCCTGCTTGAAAAAACAGAGGGTAACACAATATTAGCATGTGATGCTAATCTTCCCTGCCTAGAAAACAGAGGGTAACACAATATTAGCATGTGATGCTAAAATCTTCCCTGCCTAGAAACAGAGGATAACCCATTCTTCCCTGCCGAAAAACAGAGGGTAACACAATATTAGCACGTGATGCTAATCTTCCCTGCCTAGAAAACAGAGGATAACCTTCATCTCTAAAAGGACATTTTTAGAGGATAACTTAGCTAACAAAACCTACAGCTGTCTGTTAGCTCGTCTCTGTCGGCGCAGAGGATAACAAATTTTTACTGGTCTTAAAGGTTCTTTTGGATTAGAGACAGCACTCACCCACACCCTTGGTTGAAAGAAAAGTTCAGTCTGGAACGAAGTCAGCTAGAAGTTTTCACTGGATTCCAAAAGATGCAGTCTGGAAGCAGATCTTTGTTTTATCTTGAAGTTTTCAATCTGGATTCTGGAGAGAAGCTGGAACTCTATCCGGGTCACGGCACCATCTGTTGTGAACTTTTATCTTCTAAAGTTTGTTCCACTTTTCGAAGCAAAGACCAGGAGACGTTGGGATATCTTTTCATGCAGAAGTTCCTCTTTATTGAGAAGAGAACTCACTGCTCTTCGCTGTAGTCTTCCAAGTCTCACTAAAGCAGTGATACATTGTAGTGTATATACATTTAGGGGGCTGTTCTTAGGAATGGAAACAAAACACCTGGGTGACGACTTTAAACAAAGCATGCAAATGAGAAAGACAGACCCAATCAACAACACTCGATTGCATTGATAATCCAATCAGTCTGGGCCAGGGGGCTCCGAAAGCCATTTGCAGAACAAAAGATTTGGGTCTCAGGGACCTGACTCATTTAACTTACAATGGAGTGACCAGGAACTGGCAAGGACCTCGTTAACGACTATGTTAAACAGAATCGTTCATCTTCACCCTAAAAGCTAAATACAATGTATATAACTTCTTCAGTTGGTATACTATTACATTGAAATCTAAATTAAACATTTAAATAAATTTGTAATCCCACAGTTCAATATGGGCCAATTGATCAGAAGAAAGGTGCGACTACTGGAGAGAGGAAGAGAGCACAGCAGGTGAGTGAACAATCAACACAAAGTCTTGTTTTCTGATTCAGTTTGATTTTGTATTAGGAAAAGATGTACTCTCAGCTTTTTGCTCAAAATGTGCGAATCACATAGGTAAACGGTTAATTGAAGTACAATAAATTACAATATCCACACTCTTGTTGGGGTTTTACAGGTACATGGACTCAGCAGTTTGAACACTTTTCAACTCAGCTGGAACAGATTCTCATACACTTATGCACAATAAAAAAAAAAAAAAAAAACCTTTTGCAAAAAATTCAACACTGTGTCAGATTTCTTGTAACACAATTAAAGAAGAAAATAGACTGTTTCCAAACAAAATATTGTGCTCAATAACTTGAACACCCCAAAATGTGGTCAAATATAAATTCAGTTTGATTCAATATAAAAAATGAAGTTCTGAATTTTCACTTTCAGTTGGAAAATGAACCATGTTCTCCTCAAAACTCAATAGTCTGTTAAATCCTGAGCCTCTGATTCACATTGGATAGATTAATCCAGTTAACCTGAGTTCATGAATTGAATAGATGAGTTCAGAAAACTGTAGATTCTTTTACAATAATTCAGGAACAGTTAATATCTTTCGTTGAGAAATCAAGAAGGAAAATAGAAAAAACAAGATGATCTCAATGAGTCCAAGTCCCGTTTGTCCAAAAGTAAAAGAAAGAATCCTCCTACCAGTTTGATGGCTCAAAAACACAGTTCAGAGGAAACAGTTCCGTGGGTGGCTCGCCATATACAGATTGCACCTCGTGCGTCCAGCATGAATCAGGAAAACTCGTCACGGAAGAACTTGAATCTCACAAAGAAACCCAGCCTTGTAGAAACAAGGCAGAACAATAATTAATCTTCTGTTTAAACAATTTCATCATCAAATTACATGTATGCACTTCAAATAACACATTAACTCAACACTTTAACACTTATTGAACACATTGACACAAATACTATACTTTGTTAGTGTTGTGAATCATCAGACAGATCGGGATCCATTTGCAGCTTTATTAGAATAGTCAGGCAGAACAGGGTAATAGACCAGCAGTGGTAACAGCGTAGGCAAGGCAGAGACGTAATCGGGAGAAACAGGCAGAGTAATCAGGGCAGGCAGCAATCAATCAGAATCCAGGGAAACAGTCCGAGTCAGGGCAACCAGAGAGGGATCACAGAGTCGATAAACAAGGCAGAGATAATAACAGGAAACCAAACAGGGGTAGTAACGCTCAGAGATGACAGCCAGGGCAAATCAAGACTTCGCAAAGTGTGTGTGGAAGTGTGCTGCTTTTGTATGGGTGTGTAAATGAGGTGCAGGTGTGGCAAGGTGATTAGGCCCAGGTATGAGGGATGATGGGAAATTGAGTCCGAATTGAGGTTAATATTCAGGAGATGGTTCCCTCTGGTGGCCGAGAGGGAATGGTGCGGGAGCCTCGATTGTAACAGTTAGCTCATTAGCATTTTCACACGTGCGTTAGCTTTAGCCCATGTTTCATCAACTTAAGCTGGCACGGCCTATATAAACACCTCGTACCGATTCTCTATCAGAGTCGCGGCACTTTCCTCGCGTAAATATCACGTTATTGCTTGAACTGTAACTCACCAAGGCAAGAAATTGATATATTTTCAACAAGGAAGTTCATATGTGGCACTTTGATGCTCCGTGGGCCTGCATCGATCTGTTTCACAAGTCCTCGCTCATCCGCTTCTTACTCCGGCAACAGCTCCTTCATGTTATAGCATCAGATCAGAAATCCTGTTTTTCCTGTTGTATTCGATCACTTATCTCTAAATTGATCACTTACATGGAGGGGTTTGTAGATCGCTCCATGTGGCTGCCTCGTCTCACTCTCTCCCGCTCTCTCTAGCAAACCGAGAACTTTCTCGCGCATTCAGCAAGTAGCAGGTAGGCGGGGCTTAGTTCACTGCTGCTACTAGCTCCTAAAAAGAGCTCATCACCACATTTAATTTCTTTATGATTTTCCCTCAACTTATATTTATTATTGTTTTTCATTACATTCTCACTGGTAGCCTGGGTTACCCGGGTTACATAATGCCTTTTTGTGTATAAATATACCCATTGTCTCCTCAAGTACTTTGTGTTCTGTGTTCTTATTTGCCAGTGACTTTTGGGTTAGTCCAAAACATTTACATTTATGCCTTTAGCAGACACTTTTGTCCAAAGCAACTTTCAAATACAAGTTCACATTTTTGTTATGAAGTTCAGGCTGTTTCCAGTTTTCATTTTTTTTCCACTTTCAAACTTTATAATAAAGTTTGAAAGTGGAAAAAATAATGAAGAACAAAAGTCAAACTTTGCCATTTAATGGACACAGAATAATTCAGCACAAGTCAGTCATATGCTTGCTTGTAGGTGTAGTTCCTTGTCTTCATTCTTCATCTTTAGTCTTGAAAATGCAAAAAAAAATTGAAAATTGAAAATTGAAAATGTTTCATAAATTTTATGTATAAAAGGTAACTTTTCTCTACATAATTATCATCTGTTGTTACCTTCCCAGCTTCACGGCTCTTGGCTCTCAGCTTGTTGACCTGGGACTCTGCGATGTCAGCACGCTCATGAGCCTCCTCCAGCTCATGCTGCACCTTCCTGTACCTGGACAGGTGAGTGTTGGCCTGCTCCTCCTGTTAGGATGACACAAGATATCCAACCTCTTTCAGAGCATTGTACTCACGGAGTGTATTGAATAGAAAATGTCAAAACTTCACACTCAAGCCTTTTGACATTAGACTTACAGCTTCTTCAGCTTGGCGTTTGTAGGCCTTCACTTTCAGCTGCAGCTTGTCTACCAGATCCTGAAGTCGGGTCACATTCTTCTTGTCTTCCTTGGTCTTTGGGTGTAAAAATGGTTCATGGTCTTGGTTAAACTATGTATATTATCATGAAAGGTGTTAAATGTCTAATTCTTGTGTAGTTTTACCTGGTAGGTGAGCTCCTTCACTCTCCTTTCATATTTGCGCACTCCTTTCACAGCATCTGCACCACGTCTCTGTTCAGCTTCAACTTCAGTCTCTAACTCACGCACCTTCAGTAGAGAGTTATTGTTGTCACCTGTCAAATCTCTACCATGGCCCGTTCATCTAAAGGTGTATTTACACTAGACGATCTGAACCATGCTCGAGCACCCCAAAGTCTGCTTCTTTTGAACCATGTCCTGGCCCTCTTGAAGAGGTGAGCCAGAGCATCCCAGCAGGCACCGGATGTCAGTATAACGTCAGGTTGATGTTGGACTCCAACGTCGGAGAGACGTTGTATTTTGGTTGAAAATGAAAATCGGGTTGACGTCAGAACCCAACGTTAAATTGACGTCAATCTCCAACGTTGGATAGACGTTGCATTTTGGTTGAAAATGAAAATCAGGTTGACGTCAGAACCCAACATCAGGTTGACGTCAGAACCCAACGTAAGATTGACGTCAATCTCCAACGTTGGATAGACGTTGCATTTTGGTTGAAAATGAAAATCAGGTTGACGTCAGAACCTAACGTCAGATTGACGTCAATCTCCAACGTTGGACAGACGTTGCATTTTGGTTGAAAATGAAAATCAGGTTGACGTAAGAACCCGATGTCAGATTGACGTCAGAACCCAACGTAAGATTGACGTCAATCTCCAACGTTGGACAGACGTTGCATTTTGGTTGAAAATGAAAATCAGGTTGACGTAAGAACCCGATGTCAGATTGACGTCAGAACCCAACGTAAGATTGACGTCAATCTCCAACGTTGGACAGACGTTGCATTTTGGTTGAAAATGAAAATCAGGTTGACGTCAAAACCCAACGTCAGATTGATGTCAGAACCCAACGTCATATTGATGTCAATCTCCAAGGTTGGACAGACGTTGTATTTTGGTTGAAAATGAATATCAGGTTGACGTCAAAACCCAACGTCAGATTGACGTCAGAACCCAACGTCATATTGATGTCAATCTCCAACGTTGGACAGACGTTGCATTTTGGTTGAAAATGAAAATCAGGTTGACGTCAAAACCCAACGTCATATTGATGTCAATCTCCAACGTTGGATAGACGTTGCATTTTGGTTGAAAATGAAAATCAGGTTGACGTCAAAACCCAACGTCATATTGATGTCAATCTCCAACGTTGGATAGACGTTGCATTTTGGTTGAAAATGAAAATCAGGTTGACGTCAGAACCCAACATCAGGTTGACGTCAGAACCCAACGTAAGATTGACGTCAATCTCCAACGTTGGATAGACGTTGCATTTTGGTTGAAAATGAAAATCAGGTTGACGTCAGAACCTAACGTCAGATTGACGTCAATCTCCAACGTTGGACAGATGTTGCATTTTGGTTGAAAATGAAAATCAGGTTGACGTAAGAACCCGATGTCAGATTGACGTCAGAACCCAACGTAAGATTGACGTCAATCTCCAACGTTGGACAGACGTTGCATTTTGGTTGAAAATGAAAATCAGGTTGACGTCAAAACCCAATGTCAGATTGATGTCAGAACCCAACGTCATATTGATGTCAATCTCCAAGGTTGGACAGACGTTGTATTTTGGTTGAAAATGAATATCAGCTTGACGTCAAAACCCAACGTCAGATTGACGTCAGAACCCAACGTCATATTGATGTCAATCTCCAACGTTGGACAGACGTTGCATTTTGGTTGAAAATGAAAATCAGGTTGACGTCAAAACCCAACGTCATATTGATGTCAATCTCCAACGTTGGACAGACGTTGCATTTTGGTTGAAAATGAAAATCAGGTTGACGTCAAAACCCAACGTCATATTGACGTCAGAACCCAACGTAAGATTGACGTTGCATTTTAGTTGAAAATGAAAATCGGGTTGACTTCAGAAACCAAAGTTAAATTGATTTCAACGTTGGACAGACATTGCATTACATCCCTATTGAAACTGGCCATTACCACATTTGTCATCAACCTGTGAACACAAAAGGAAGAGGAGTTAAATGTCCAAATAATTGATTATACATAACACATTATGAACCGCTTGTTATAGTTTGTGTCAAGTTTGTCATATCTAATGTAGAAGTCACATTGGTTCTACTGTGGTGCTAGCCCAAACTGCTAGGTTTTTATCTTCTGGAGACACAACTGATATCACACAATTTCAAAACCTAAAACCTTCCTGATGTTGATGCTAAAAGGCAGTGAGGATGTGAACACATCTCTTAACATTTACTTGGGTCTGTTGCATGTACACAAAAGAGAGAACAAAGAACAACTGACTGAGCAATTTATGACTATTATATGGTACCAAAAGCAATGTTTTGGGATATTTCACACTATGAGTTCAGTAATATCAGCAGTCTGCCATAATTTTCCAAGAAGTTGGCAATATTAGCACATATTTGCAAACAGGGCTTGACATTAACATAGAATCGTCCCGTATTTAAGGCCTATGAATGGTATTCCACCATTATATGAGCGTGGTTTGTCCCATTTTTAAAAAAAAATGTACTTCAGTTTTATGGTTTTTGTTTGGCAGCCGCTCCTGCCAGTCATTGGACTCTTTCTTTTTTTTTTTTTACAGTGCAAAACTGTTATTTTATGGATTTGTCTTAGATTATTACTGACAAATTCAATAAAGTGACATCACTAAACACTGCACTAAAGCACTAGCCCAAAAGTTCTGCAGAGAAACACTTGTTATTTTACAGGTTATTAAAAAACAAACAAAAAAATGAAAGTGTTAAAGCATGCTCAAGATTGTAAATTAAAAGTTTTATTTTGAAAGACAAAATACAAAGTCTGTACATATACTGTCCAAAACTGAAAATGATTACATTAAAAAAGTACAAATTTGAAAGGAAATACATTTCAACATTTACAATACTGTACCAATTAACAGAACAGTTTGATCAGAAGTTGAATTAAATATTCTCAAAAGGAGAAGTACAAAACATCTACAAGATTGCCACTGTTTCAAATGACTGTTAATTCTAAAGGCTGGAATACACTACATGACTTTTAAAATCTGAACAGATTTTTAAAACACTAGGCATCATACATATACTGACTTTGTAAATAGCGACAAAGGAAAACTGGGCACCATACACTACATGACCGAGGATCATACACTACCAGACTTTAAAGTTGTTCCGATCACAACAAACTCACTCAGAAACATGAGCCTTGTTGCTAGGAGACGCATGACAAATGAAAACAATATGCATTGTAAAATCGGCTGAAAATATCAAACGTTTGATATCCTCCAACTGGAATCAGAATCAGAGTCTGAAGCTTAAAAAACCGGAGTCTGTGACTATTATACACTATGCAGTTTTCTATGGAATCTGTCATCTCAAATCTGCAGACTGGCTCTGACTTTCGGCAACTAGCGTCAACTTCTCCTGACTGTAAATTGGCGGAAAATCAGGGCAAAAATCGTGTAGTGTATTCCAGGCTTAAGTATATGATGCCCAGCTTTCCTTTGTCCTTTGTCAAGTCGGTAAGTCAATAATCTGTTTTAAAAATCTGTTCAGAAGTCGTGTAGTGTATTCCATGCTTAAAACTGTTTCATTATTTAGATGTAAATTTATGTAAACAAATTCCTGAGGAGGAATTCTTGAGGAGCAATTGAAAAACGTCTCAGGTTACGTATGTAACCCTAGTTCCTCGAGGGAACGAGACGCTGCGTCCGAAGATGCTAGGGGAACGCCTTCAGCGTAACCGGCTCTGAATACAAATGAAATCTGTCCAATGGATGGGCGGGACGTCACGGGCGAGGTGACGTAATGACCAGCTGGTATAAAAGCACGTGCGGTGCAAACCGGCGTCAGCCTCTGGAACGAAGCTAGCGCTGGCAGGGATGCCGGAAGTGTGGCATCGGGACGCAGCGTCTCGTTCCCTCGAGGAACTAGGGTTACATACGTAACCTGGGACGTTCCTCTTCAGGAACTCGAGCTGCGTCCGAAGACGCTAGGGGAACGAGATGCCCACGCCGCCAGGCTTCCAAGTCCCTGCCCAGTGTGTATCCCTGCGGAGCACATCAGGGCGAGAGGACGGAAGAGCCTGGAGTGGCCCGCATGTCCAGGCCATAAAACCTGACAAAGGTCAGGGGCGTAGACCAACCCGCCGCGTTACAGATGTCCTGAATTGGGACACCTGCCAGGAAGGCCTTGGAGGCCGCCACACTCCTAGTGGAATGAGCCCTGACTCCCATCGGCGAGGGGAGGTCAGAGGACTCATAGGAAATGTTAATGGCATCCACTATCCACCGACTGAGGGTCTGCTTGGAAGCAGGGAGACCTCTTTTAGGGGGACCATAGCAAACAAGCAACTGGTCCGCCCTTCTCCACAGGGCAGCTCTGTGGACGTATGCGTCCAGTGCTCGCACTGGACACATACAATTAAGCTTTTGCTGGTCTGGCTCCCTGAAGGGAGGAGGACTGAAGGCCTGCAGTACGACAGGCTGTGGCGTGACAGAAGGAACTTTGGGGACGTACCCTGCACGAGGGTACAAAAAGGCTTTGGCCATACCAGGCGCAAAGTCCAAATGAGTAGGGGCCACTGAGAGGGCCTGCAGATCCCCAACTCTCTTAAGAGAAGAAATCGCCAGAAGAAATACAGTCTTCAGAGTGAGATGGCGATCAGATATCTCCTCTATAGGCTCAAAGGGAGGCCTACAGAGAGCATCCAACACCACAGCCAGGTCCCATGGAGGAACACGGGACCGTACTGGAGGCCTTAGCCTCAGCGCACCGCGGAGGAAACGTGTAACCAGGGGGTGTCTACCCACTGACTGTCCACCAAGAGAGGTGTGGTAGGCCGAAATCGCCGCCACATAAACCTTCAAGGTGGAGTGGGTTAACCCTGCAGAGAATCGAGCCTGCAAGAACTCCAGCACTGTACCAACCGGGCAGTTAACTGGGTCGAGCTGGCGATCTCTGCACCATGAAGTGAAGAGTCTCCACTTCAGGGCGTACAGTTTCCTCGTAGAGGGAGCTCTGGACTGGAGGATGGTCTGCACAACCTCGGTTGAGAGACCGGAAGCTATGAGCTGTGCCCCCTCAGGGGCCACACCCACAATTTCCATAACTCCGGGCGGGGGTGCACCAGGGTGCCTCCTGCCTGTGAGAGGAGATCCCTCCTGACGGGAATCTCCCATGGAGAGCCGTCGAGGAGAGAAATCAGGTCCGAGAACCATACTCGGCCCGGCCAGAACGGGGCTACTAGCAAGAGCCGAACCCTGTCCCGGCGCACTCTCTCCAGAACTCCGGGGAGTAGAGCAATCGGGGGAAAAGCGTACAGACGAAGCCTCGGCCACGTCTGTACCATGGCATCCAGCCCCAGTGGAGCTGGATGAACTAGAGAGTACCAGAGGGGACATTGCGCTGTCTCCTGAGAAGCGAAGAGGTCCACCTGAGCCTGGCCAAACACGCTCCAGATCTGCTTCACCACCTCGGTGTGAAGCATCCATTCCCCGGGCCACAGCCCCTGTCTCGACAGGATGTCTGCTCCCACATTGAGGTGCCCAGGGATGTAAACTGCTCTCAGTGAGAGGAGTTTGCCCTGGGACCACACAAGGATCTGGTGCGCCAGCCTGTACAGGGGGCGCGACCGCAGACCTCCTTGGTGATTGATATAAGAGACCACTGCTGTGTTGTCGGTGCGCACCAACACATGGTGACCTCTTAGGTCTAGGAGAAAGTGTTTCAAAGCCTGAAACACAGCCAGCATCTCCAGCCGGTTGATGTGCCAGGCGAGAAGATGCCTGCTCCACAGACCGTGGGCAGGGTGGCCATTCATGACCGCTCCCCAACCGGTGAGGGACGCATCCGTCGCTAGCGTTACGCGGCGACATGGAGCTCCCAGCACCGGGCCCTGAAACAAGAACCAAGGTTGTCTCCACATGACTAAGGCACGTAGGCACTGCCGCGTGACCTTGATCATGCGAAGCGGGTTTCCCCTCGGGGAAAACCCCTTGGTCTTGAGCCACCACTGTAGGGGTCTCATGTACAGCAGGCCAAGAGGTATCACGTTGGACGCAGCTGCCATCAGACCCAGCAGTCTCTGAAACTGCTTGACAGTGAGTGACTGGCCTTCTTTCACTCCCCTGACTTCCGTGAGGATCGACTCGATCCGAGCAGGGGACATATGTGCCTGCATCGTGGTCGAATCCCACACCACACCAAGATAAGTGGTTCTCTGTAATGGAGAAAGCACACTCTTCTTGGCGTTCAGTCTTAACCCCAACACTTTCATATGGGCGAGAACAACATCTCGATGTTGAGCCGCCCTTCGCTCTGAATGAGCGAGAATCAACCAATCGTCGATATAATTGAGTATGCGGATGCCTCGTAGCCGCAACGGAGCTAACGCGGCGTCCACACACTTGGTAAAAGTGCGGGGTGAGAGTGCTAGGCCGAAGGGAAGAACCCGATACTGGTAAGCTTTGCCCCCGAAAGCAAACCTCAGGAACCTCCTGTGAGTAGGAAGGATGGAGACATGGAAGTATGCATCCTTTAGATCGATCGTGACAAACCAGTCCTCGGACCTGATTTGTGACACGACATGTCTGAGTGTGAGCATCTTGAACTTCAGTCTGCCGACTGAGCGGTTCAATTGACGCAGATCTAAAATGGGACGCAATCCTCCATCCTTCTTGGGAACTATGAAGTACCGGCTGTAGAACCCGGACTCTCTTTCTTGAGGAGGGACCACCTCGATGGCCTCCTTCCTTAAGAGAGTATTTACCTCTTGTTCCATTACCAGAGCCTGCTCGGGATCCACCAAAGTGGAATTCACCCCGTTGAATCGAGGCGGAGGAGAACCGAACTGGATTCTGTAGCCTCTTTCTACAGTACGCAGGACCCAGTGAGACACATTTGGCAGTAGTTTCCACGCTGCGAAATAGTCTACTAAGGGAACCAGTCTCTCGAGACTGGCCTCTGGTGTAATCGGAGCTGCTAGTTCGGTGCCCTGGAACGGCACCCCGGCAGGGAACGACCGAACTAGCTGCTCCAGAGACCCCCGAAGGGGTGGCGAACATCTCAGCTCCGCTACGTCTCCGGGCGGAAAGAACTGAGACATATGCTCGCTGGAGACCGCTGCGCCCTGGAACACCGTACGTGGCAGGGTTGGCAGATCGATCTCCTGAGGGTACCGGGGCGAGGCGAGCACCGAGTACTGCGGTGATCGCCGTCCTTCCCCAGTGGGGGCTACCCTCATAAGCCCTGGGCCACTGACCTCAGGGCTTCTTGGCCGAAGACCTCTTCGCCTGCAGAACGGTCCGCAGATCCGGCTTAGGCTGCGAGGTCTTTGACCGAGAGCCCTTCTTACCGCCCTGGCCCCTATGTTTTCTTGGGGGAGCACGGGCGGCGACGCTCTCTTTCTGAGCCTCCATGTGCGAGGAGCCAGCACGCGGCCGGGGCTGCTCTCGCCCAGCAGCCCCTTGAGCTAGAGAGCGGCGAGGGAGAAACCGCTGGAACGCCGCCGCCTGCCTACTGGCCTCCTGGTGCCTGTCGACGACTGCGTCAACAGCGTCACCAAAGAGGCCAGATGGCGCCAGCGGGGCGTCCAGGAGGAAGACCCTGTCGCGATCTTTAATATCCGACAGGGTCAACCAGAGATGCCTCTCCGCCGCCACCAAAGCTGCCATAGACCGCCCGATGGCACGGGCGGTCTCCTTGGTGGCACGGAGAGACAAATCAGCGGTTTTGCGGAGTTCGGTGATATCCTCCGCACTAAATCCCTCGCCCTCATCCAGCTCTTTGAGCAGGTCAGCCTGGTATGCCTGCAACACTGCCATGGTGTGCAGACACGAACCAGCCTGACCTGCTGCCGCGTACCCCTTTCCCACCAGCGCTGACGATGTGCGCAGCGGCTTGGTGGGCAAAGTCGGAGCCTTCAGAGACGACGCAGCGTCGGGGGACAGATAGCTCGCGAGCGGTTCGACATGACACTCGGGCGGCCAGACAAGATTTAACTTGGCCACGGCCCGAGTGACCACCTCCACAAGCTCCTCATACTGGGGTGAAAGAGAGGGCGCAACGTCTTCGACGTTTCCCGCGTCAACCTCCTCGGAGGAAGACAGGAGAAGCGCCGATGCCGATGCCGCTGCCCGAGGGGAAGTATCCGCCTGGCGGGCTTCCAATCTCGGGGAGCGGTCATGGGATCTGACGGGCGAGGGCGGAGATAGAGACTCGCTCGTCTCCGATCCCTGCGCCAGATCCCACTGCGAACCCCACGAGCGCTGCCGCCGCTCCGCCTCGGCGAAAGCGGGGCCAGCGCCACAGGGAACGCTGACGAAAGATCCCTCTTTAGAGAAGAGAGGCCGCCTCCGCATGTCTCGCTCCCAAGCAAACCACACACAAGCTGTGTGTATCACCTGCGCACAAGTAACGTACGCAGGGAGGAACACACAGCTTGTACTGTGATTTGCTCTCATTGCCCTGATGTCTAGCCTTGAACTGGCTTTTAGACATTCTCATAAAACAAGACAGACAACACCAAATAGGACTGACAACACACAGAGCGCTAGCTGAATGACAGAAAGCTGACGCCGGTTTGCACCGCACGTGCTTTTATACCAGCTGGTCATTACGTCACCTCGCCCGTGACGTCCCGCCCATCCATTGGACAGATTTCATTTGTATTCAGAGCCGGTTACGCTGAAGGCGTTCCCCTAGCGTCTTCGGACGCAGCTCGAGTTCCTGAAGAGGAACTAAAAATTACATTTTTATCTTACAAGTTAGGGTTATATTATCATGATTTTTTCTTTGAAAAAGATTGTGGAGGGAACTGTATTTTAGCTTGTATTTTCCCAATCAGGTTTATAGTGTTTTTTCTCAATATTTGACTGACCCTATTGGATTCCATATAGCTCTGATAATATATGTGGACAAAAATTACATTGTATTTTAATCCTGAATACTAGCTACACAAGTGTAATAAGTAAAATCAAAACATACAAATAAAGGTCCATGATTCTGCACCAGAAGTGACAGTCACAGCAGATAAAGAGCAGTCCACCAAATCTGAAGTAATCAGCTGGATCCTTGCTGCATCTGGGGGTTAAATAAAAAATAAAATAAAAAAAGAGATTTATTGAAAAGGACTTCATTTGTGTACCTTTTCTATAAACAACATTTGACAGAGAGTCAGACTTGTAACCTGAAGGTCATGGGTTCGAGTCTCAATACTGGCAGGAAATGTAGATGAGTGAATGAACAGCGCTCTTTTAAAAAACGCACTAGTGTAAACAGGGCCTGAGGTGCCCTTGAGCAAGGCACGTTACCCACACGGGCCGCACAATAAGAATGGCTGACTACTGCTCTGGGTGTGTGTTCTTTACTCACTGCTGTGTGTGTACTCTACTTTGAGATGCTAGTTATAAAGAAATTAGTATTCACAACAATGAACAACTTTTCTCAGATGTATCATAAAGTAAATAAATTTTGTACCCAGAAAAATGCCAATTAGTACACCAAAAAATAAAAAGAATTAATATTTGTATCAATTGCTAATATTCTAATACCTGTATATTTATAACTAATATAATTATTAATCGGTTTACACTGTTTTTCTATCACAAGGGGGTGAAATGTCTAACAAATGTACTTGAGGAGATCATTAAATTAATCAAGATATCATACTTATCCACCTTATTCCTAAACACGTAAGTAAGCCTATGGGCGAGACTTCCAGTTCATTAGCTGCTATAGGGAAACAACGACAAGAATAACAACATGCAGTAAACGGTAAAACTGTTTGCATTACAAACCAGTGTGTTCATAATTAAGCTAATACACTAAAATAACATGGTAAGACACACCAATTTGCAATATCAAGCAGCAAAACGAGTGGTTCTGTACAGCTAAAAATATTTGGAAGCAAAAGAGACCGGAAGCAAGACCCATAAAATCTACAAATGGCTTTATGTGAAGAATAAGGTGGATGTGTCATCATTTACTCACCCATGTCTTTTCCAATATGCATAACTGACTTTTTTCTGTGGAACACAAAAGAAGATCAAAAAAGACATGAGGGTGAGAAAATGATGAGGGAGTTTTCATGTTGAGTGAGCTAAACTCAAGAACGAACTTTGAATCAGAGTGGTGCCTTGGTGCAGAGTTTGCCTGCTTTGCTGTGTTCACATTTCAGCACATATAATAGCACATGATCATTTAAAGAATTAATGTTAGTATGACATGTATACTCACTTTTACGGAAGATCATGTGGCAGAAGATTTTCAATCCCAAAACCTCTGGACCATGAGAGGGAAAACACACACACACACACACACACACAAATGAATATTAACAGGTTTAATAGAACAATATTGTTGACTTACTGACAGAGACATGGGCTTACAGAAATTTAGCCTACTCACCAGCTTTATTACAAAAACTTAACAGTAGATCCAAAAGCATGGTTTGCATAGTATTCTTCATAGTCCAAGAATGGTGGTTTCATGTCCTCTCTGTTGAACAAGTGTATGCCAGTTTTTCATGTTCCACAGTGAGACATTTTATTTTACAATAAAAGAACAATATAACGTTAGTTATTTTTACTATTTCATACTGTTATTAAAAATAAGATCAGCAAACGGCGGCCTTCTTTATTAAAATCATACATGTCCCGCTATTTATTCTGTCATTCATGCATGTTTCTCTATTAAAACGTCAGTAACTTGTAGCACGTCTGTCTATACTCGTAAATTGCAGTTACATTCACATGACCAATAATAACCCTTCTGAACTTTAGCAAATCCCTTGTCTCAACTGTACCACTCTTATGCCTAAATGCAGCTATGCATACAACTGTGGCATTTTCTGTATCTGACCCTTTGCTGTATTGCAGACAGTGTTACACCACCTGTTGGTTTAGGTTTATTCCTTTGTCCACAGTAATACTTACTGCAAATACTGTCATAATTGCAACATTTGTCTACAGATTACACTGTTGACTGCAGTGGTAATGCCGTTACAGCATTCATGGTATGGGAAAATGTAAACTATGGTAAATTATGGTCTTTCCATAATGCAGACATGCACATTTGACAAATCGAGGATTCAAAATTTTATGGTATGCATTCCAGTCCTTTCAGACCCTTTTCTCCATGCTCTGTTTTTTTCTAATTTCAAATTTCTCCGTAGGTATAGGGTTTCTCTACAAATAACAAATGCACATTCTGATCAGATAACATACCAATAATTTACAATGGCTGTATGCCATGTTTGTGAAAGTCAATGGATTTTTTTTGGAGAGTTTGAGCTTTTAAAGATTGTGTGTACTTTTCTCTGTTCACAGTTTCCACTGGTGTGTGGGCAGAGGCCTGAAAGTTTCAACCTGGAGAGTAGTGCAGCTTTACTCTTTAAAAACAGACTATGCATTATTTGATGCAAGTCAGCTATATTTGTGTTCAGAATTGTTAAATGTAAAAACACCTAAATATAAAACTAATATGATGTACTTTAAAATTACAAAGAAAAATGCTAAACAGCTAGTATGGGCATAAACCTTTAAAATAATGAGCTACATATTACAGATTATTTGTGTAATTTTACATTTAAATTATATGCAATTTAAGAATACAGAAAAAATACAGTATAAATAATACAGCCATTTTCCTGTGTTAAAAAAATGAGAACTACTATAATTTGTCATTAAAGATATAATAGCTTACTTAAAATAACAGTCAAGTTTTTAATTTATTGATGTTGTTTTACAGAATTTTACTTATAATTTAAAATAACAGAAAAATACTGTAAATATGTAGTTATATTCCGTAAAATATATATATATTTTTTTTACAGTGTACCTCATGACTAAATGTCAGAATTTGACATCAGTATGATGTCAGCTTAAGACGTTGGCTCAACGTTGGAATTTGTTTAGTTAATGCCACAACATGAAACTAACTAAAGATCAACGTCTAATGATGTTAGAGTTGGACATTGTGTGGATGTTACCAATATGACGTCTACAAGATGTTGGGTTTTGGTCGCCATACCTGACGACTAAATGTCAGTATTTGACATCAATATGACGTTGGCTTAAGACGTTGACTCGACGTTGGATTTTGGTTAGTTAATTCCACAACCTAAAACTAACAAAAAATCAACGTCTAATGATGTTAGAGTTGGACATTGTGTGGATGTTACCAATATGACGTCTACAAGACGTTGGGTTTTGGTCGCCATACCTGACGACTAAATGTCAGTATTTGACATCAATATGACGTTGGCTTAAGACGTTGGCTTGACGTTGGATTTTGGTTAGTTAATGTCCCAACCTAATCCTAACTAAATATCAACGTCTAATGATGTTAGAATTTGACGTTGTGTGGACGTTACCATTATGACGTCTAGGAGATGTTGGGTTTTGGTCGCCATACCTGACGACTAAATGTCAGTATTTGACATCAATATGACGTTGGCTTAAGACGTTGGCTCGACATTGGATTTTGGTTAGTTAAGGGTGGGTTAAGGTGTAAGGGATGGGTCAACAGTGTAATTATAAATGTAATTACAGGAATTAATTACAGATGTAATTACATATAGGTATTTTAAAAATATATAAGTACAATGTAAAAACATGTATGTACACAATAAGTGCATTCTACCAAATGATTAATTCAAATGTAAGTACATAGTAGTTAAGGCCACCTAATATAAAGTGGGACCGTTTTTTTTTTTGGTTTCCTGGAGCATGTGATATTTTAATTATTCTCATGGTTTACTGAACATCCTTTCTATACTTATATTAATGATGTTGATATGTTTTAATTTTAAAGCAATAACACATTCATCATAGACATTTGGATAATACACTTATATGGCATAAAAGTTTTACAGTCCCTGTTTTTTCACGTTGTGCTTCTATTTAATGTAGGCTTTCTTGTGTGTATTTGTTAGTTTACATGTTTAATTTGTTGTCACTGAGGTCTTATTTCAATATCGAATCTTATTTTAATCTTGGCAAAGAGAAGGAACTTGCTTCAGATGTAAGGAAGCACTCAGCTGCCACTGATATTTAATTTTAGAGGTGACAGCAAGACTGACACAATGTGATGGCTAAAAGTTTTTACTTTTGATAAACGGTAATATACAACTTATGTTTTAGCCAGCTATCTATGACATAACGATTGATATTGCTAAATCACATGATGTCATTTACCATTCTTACCTTTGTTTTACCAGATAAATTCCTGTGTTCAGCAAGTTCTAACATTTGTTTTTGGACATTTAGCATCCATATTATTTCCTCTGCAATTGCAAATACAGTCAAGAAACAGTGTTTGCATATAATGTCAACTTTTGGACACATTTATATCTTTTACAAAATCACAAAGAGCTTACTGTATGTAATTTGTAGTTCGATCACAGGAATGTGAGCAAAGATTTTCCTCTTGACCAGTTTGAGAAGTCTGGCAAGCAGGGCATTACAACCTAGATGAATTACCAGAGCTGGACCGTAACAGTCCTTCCAAATGAAAAAAATAATATCTCTGGCAGATTTTTATTTGGCAATTAAACCTCAGTGGTCACAGCACATACGAATCTTATTTCATTAATCACATCTGTAGATATTCTTCCTGTCATTATTTCAGATCACGCGCCTGTGCTATATACTTTTGAGCTTACAAGGAATCCTGCTAAACGTGCACACAGGTGGCACTTTAATACAACATTACTTCAGAACTCAGAGTTTCTGAAGCAATTGAAAGTCAATCTCAAAACGTTTCTAGAAATTAATGAGGAATCAGAATCATCACCTCAAATACTCTGGGAAACAACTAAATGCTTTATTAGGGGCGAAGCCATCGCATTTGCTTCTTATATGAAGCGTCCAGAAACTACAGAATTACACAACTAGAAGAGGAAATTCAAGTATTGGAATCAGATCAAAAGCGTCAGTTTTCTGAGCAAAAACAAGAATCCCTTTTAGCTTTGAAATTTGAATTAAATAACTTGAAATCTAAAGCAGAATTCTCAATGCACCGTACAAGAGTGACTTACTATAGTCAAAGTGAAAGCTCAAGTAGACTTCTAGCTGTGAAAATAACGCAGAATGAGTTATTTTATATTATTAATGCAATTGAAACCCCATCAGGACCTGTTACCTACGATGCAGAGGAAATTAATGATACTTTTAGATCTACAATCTTTACGAAGCTGAGTTGTTGTTGGTTTTTTTGACCAAATTGCTCTTAAATCGCACTTTTCAAAGCTTAATTTACCCTCTTTGTCCAATGAAGAAACAGAGTTTCTTGATGCATCTTTTAATTCAGTAATAGTGGGAAGTGTATTGTCTTCAATGAAAAGAGGTAAATCTCCAGGATTGGATGGTTTTCCTCCAGAGCTATTCCTGGAACTTTGGGACAGTATTGGACCCCTTCTCCTAAATTCTATCAATCATGCTCTTAGCATTGGTTCATTTCATCATGATCAAAACACTTCACTTATTTCAGTGTTGCTTAAAGGCAAGTCTCCTCTGAACTGTGGTAGTTATAGGCCGATATTAGAGGTCTGCATTCCCACAGGACCCGACCAGATTTCTTGCGACGCGGGATTAAATTCCCAAATAAAACGCGGTTGCGGTCAGTAACTCTGGTGCAATTTGAACGGGAGCGGGCGGTCTAGCAATATCCCGTTCCCGACGTCTTTTCCGAACAACATATCTGCGCTTTATTCAAGCACCGGTACAGCCTGCACGCGACTTATGCACGCATGAAACAGTGCTTCGTTTTATTTGCGAGTGTCTGTGCACAGCATGTGCATAACGATGCTCAGAGCAGGCTAGCCTACCACTGGTGAATATACGGCCCGCAGACAGAACAGGCAGGTTGTCAATGAGTGACAGAGCAGAATAAAGATGGAGCAAAGTGTGGATGCGCTGTCCTTGAAGAGCGCTCAACTCGTTTTTTAAAATATTTTGCTTAGCCTATAATTTTAAATGACAGATTCTTCCGCGACACTTTTCCTAGGCTAGCTACTGTGTTTACAGCAAGATGTTAAACAAATTTAGTATTTTGACAAGACGAATAAAATTATAATAGGCCATTTTTGTACAACCTAAATTTTTTTTCTCTGCGACACTTGTTCTTATTGTGTTGTAAAGGTTAAACGAATTGTATCCTGACAAGACGAATACAAAATTCGTCAAAATTCACAAAATTCACAAAAAACACAAAATTTGTTTAACATTTTGCTGTCAATAAAAGACCCTTGACGACGAATAAAACAACAAATACAATTTTGTGCAGACTACACTTTTATTTGTTAGCCTATCTGTCTTTCTTTCAATAGAGGAAATTTAAATGTGTGATTCTGGAAACGAGATCTAAATTTAGCGGGAACGGTCGGGTCGGGAAGTAAATTATTCAAAGTGGACAGCGGGTGAACAAAGAATAAATATATTGCGGGAGCGGGCGGGTGCGGGATATAACCTCGTGGGAGCAGGACTTAAAAAACAGTCCCGTGCAGACCTCTAGCCGATATCTTTAATTACAACAGAGTTAAAGCTTTTTTGCTAAGCTTTTAGAGGCTTGAATTATCTGTAAGTAAACTAATTCATTTCGATCAATCTGGGTTTTTAAAAGGGAGACTTGCATCCGATAATGTCAGACGTCTTTTGCATATCATTCATGCATCTGAAAGGGATGCGTTACCTGCAGCAGTCTTTACTTTAGATGCGCAAAAGGCTTTTGGGTAAGGGTAAGTTGGGAGCATCTTTGGATAGTTTTGGAGAATTTTGGCTTTGGTAAAACTTTCATATCTATGGTCAAAACACTTTATACTAATCCTCTTGCAGTTGTATTAACAGGTAATATCTTGTCAAAACCATTTCCTCTGCATCGTGGTACCCATCAGGGCTGCCAGTTGAACCATTAGCACAGTCGATTAGACTAGATTCTTTTATATCACCCATAGTTATTCAAGGAACACAGCATAAAATTTCTCTTTACGCAGACAATATACTACTATATTTTACTAATATACATGTTTCCTTACCCCAAATATTAAAAGTATTCACCCAGTTGAATAATTTCTCTGGTTATAAAATAAATTGGGACAAATCCCTTCTAGTCCCTTTAAATGCCCCATCAAAAAGTATTTTATTACCACCTATTCCTCATATTCAATGGCATGATACAGCATTTATGTATTTGGGTCTAAAAATAAATGTTCCTAACATATCACGTACAAATTATGACAAGCTTAAACTTGAAATTTTTGCTGATTTGCAGAGAGGGTCTAACCTTAAAATGTCATTACAGGCCAGAATTTCAATAATAAAGATGAATGTTCTTGGCAGGTTGAACTTTCTTTTTTCAATGATTCCATTACCCCCAGCTGCAAATTATTTTGAGGAGTTGCAATCTCGGATAACTAATTTTATTTGGGATGGTAAAAAAACACGTATCCATCTGAATACACTGAATACAACGGATGACATTATCTGGTGGTCTGGCAATACCTGATTTTAAATTGTATTATTGGTCCTTCCAGGTAAAGGCATTCACAACTTGGTGTGATAAAGACTCTGTTCTTCCATGGTGCCAGATAGAACAAGAAATTGTAAAACCTCACAGAATAGAAGATTTGTTATTTGCTGGACTTAAACCTAAAACTGCAC
The DNA here is from genome assembly GCA_036784905.1 of Acrossocheilus fasciatus. Lineage (NCBI taxonomy): Eukaryota > Metazoa > Chordata > Actinopteri > Cypriniformes > Cyprinidae > Acrossocheilus > Acrossocheilus fasciatus. The sequence continues at coordinate 53,043,562 of CM071940.1, forward strand.
ATAAGAGGTTTGGGCCAATTATAGGTAACTCCTTGCAGGTTTGGTCAACTATTCAAAACCAAATGGGTTGCAATACTAAACTCTGTGATCGCTCCCCCATATGGCATAATTACAATGTTTTGCAGAACTCTGGCCCATATTTCAATGAAAGCTGGGCCTCTAGGGGAGTTTACATTCTCCAGGATTTGTATGGAGAAAATGGCTTAAAATCATTAGAGCAAGCTACTCTCTTCCTGGATTCTCTTGGTTTCTATACCTACAACTGAGATCAGCAATCAGAGCTCACGGAGTTCCCTGGGAATCTCCTCTTTGTGCTCATTTGTTGAGCTTGTGGATTTATTCAGGATCTTCATGCACTGGACTGGTATCTAGAATATATGCCCAGTTAATTTCAAAACGTGATAAAGCTCTGGGAGTGATCGAGTCATGGAATCATGACCTTAAGGAGAGGGACATGGAACTGGACTGGGGGAAGGTATGGAACAATGTGTTCTTATCAAAGAATCCTGCACACCAGTTGATTCATTTTAAGTTTATTCAGAAGTTTTATCTTTCCCCATAAAGACGTTTTAGAATGAAGCTTACAGATACCCCGAACTGTACAAAATGCAACTTGAATACGGTTGGCACATACTTACATATTTTCTGGGATTGCCCAGATGTCTCTAATCTTTGGTCTCAAGTAGCGGTATTTCTTGAGGGCATTTTGGAGTTCCCAATCCCTAAATTGCTTACTTTATTTTTATTTAATGATGACTCATCATTTAACATTTGTACTAATTTGGCTTCTAAGAAAATTATTTTTGCTGGTTTAACAGCTGAAAAAAAAAACTATAATTCATTCTTGGTTTTCTCCTGGACCCCCGTCAATAAAAGAATGGTACAATTACTTTAGAGATATTGTTCTTATAGAAAGATCATTGGCTATCATTCATAAAGTTCAACTTTTGATGTTTGGGATAAAGTTATTGCTGTACTTTTGAAACCACCTGTGTTCTCTTAGACGTAGTACATGATGTAATTGGGTCTCAACAACGTTATAAATGATATTGTATTTTATTTTGTTATATTTATCAGTTTTATTTTCTAGTTTGGCAATTGTATATAGTTTGAATATGTTGTTTTTGTATTTTTGAGTACACATGGATATGCATATTTGCTATATAGCAAAAGAAACATGTACAATTTTATGTTAAGTTTAATAAAATGTTTATCACAACAAAAAAAAAAGTATATTACTCCAAAACTAAATGAAATGTTTTCACCAATTTTGACACACATATGTATGGACACACTCTGAGGACAAGTAAAAATTGGTGGGATTTTGCGTCTTGGTGGTGCTATAATTGAACAAAACATGAAAATGCCATTAACAAATACAGTATTATGATTTAAATTTTATATTTTACGAATGCATTGGTGTAGCATTATGAAACTCAGTATGTGCCACCGGCATCATGCTCTGCTGGTACTCAGAAAGGATCACCTTGTGGTCAAAAGTTATAATGATGAAAAATGCTAATGGCTTTATATACATTTGGCGTATTGTAATGAGACTGGTCTTAATGGACACTTTGGGTCATGCTGAGAATGTTGATATCAATTTTGCTAGAGTCGGACAAACTTCATGTCTGCCATTTTGATTTTGTTTAAAACCTACTTTTTCAAACTCCTCCTAGACCGTTGGTCAGATTTTCACCAAATTTGAGTCAGATCATCTTTAGACCATGCTGGCGAAAATTTTTCGTGTGGATTTCTTGCCAGTAGATTAAACTGTTTATGTATACTGCATCAACAAATTTTATGGAGTGAAGCCAAAATGACACTTGAGACTGTATCTCTGCAATGCTTTGTTAAATTGACACCAAACTTATGTGTCATTAGCTACGTTTACATGGACACTTTTTGCTTCCATTGGAATGAATTCATTCTGATTGACGAATCTGAACGTAGTGTTCACATGAACGCTAAATAAAGTGTTTGTCATTTTTACATCACTGCACATGCACAGTACTTTCCAGTTTTGGTTTTAAATCCGATCGAGTGTTTACATGTCCTCTCATTCGGATTACAAAAGGAATAATCCACCCTGTACAATCTGATCGAAATTTGAATCAGATCTGGCCAATTCAATCCGATTGACGTGGTTACATGTGACTTTTTTATTCCGATTGTGCTTTAGTCCTATTACGATCAGATTATTAGGGTCCATGTAAATGCAGCTATTGTCACTTACTCAGTGACAATATTGTCACTTTAATCAGTTTGACCACAGCGCTCACCCATTGTTTGAAAATGATAAATCATTCAATCACATTACGAGTGATTGTATTTATGCTTTTTCAATCATTTTCTCTTGAAGCACCTTCAATTGTCATCACTTGCTCATTGTTGCAGCTGGTCTGACGCATGTCTTATTTTGCCTTCTTTTGCTTGGCCCCACAATGGCTGCTTGCAGCTATATTTCTTGTTTTTCTTTCTTCAGAGATTCTGCTTGTCATCGTCAGCTTTCTTCAATAATGCTGAATCATCACATAATTATATCTATGGCCATCTCAGGTTATACTTCATGACATTTACCTTTATTTAAGTAAGAAGGTATTTTTCAGTGGTCTGAATATCTGCATCTTTAAGGAAATGTAGCAGTTTTAAAAAACAAATGTGAAATCATTGTTAAATTTTACTGCATTCTTGACATCTCCCTATAATATTTTTGCACATTAAAATCATGACAATTGCCTATAGTGTAGTAATATGTGACCCTGGACTACAAAACCAGTCATAAGGGTCAATTTTTTTTTAGCTGAGATGTATGCATCAGCTGAAAGCTGAATAAATAAGCTTTCTGAAAATCTGGAATCTGAGGGTGCAAAAAAAAATCAAAATACTGAGAAAATTGCCTTTAAAGTTGTCCAAATGAAGTTCTTAGCAATGCATATTACTAATCAAAAATTAAGTTTTCATATATTATCGTAGAAAATTTACAAAATATCTTCATGGAACCTGGTCTTTACTTAATTTCCTAATGATTTTTGGCATACAATGTATTGTTAACTATTGCTACAAATACACCTGTGCTACTTATGACTGCTTTTTACATTATATTATATTAACTCAGTAACTCACACAATCAGTTAAATAATTATTTAAATTTGGTGCGAATGTATGTATTTGTATGGAAATTCACACTTCTAAAGAAAAATGTGAAATTACTGTAACAAACATTATACTGCATTTTCTGTAAAAAGACTTTTCTTATTTTAAAAATAGTGTAGGATATAACTGTTCAGTGTTTACATATTTATATTCAGTTATAATTCTACACTATATATTTGGATTTCCTATAATTAGTTCCTAGTATTTAATAAACAGATGTATAACTATTGAAGACTGAGAGTGTATGGGTATTATATTACCCTCAATGGCTCAGTGGATCTCCCCTGTGTGGAATCTGCTTGAAAGCCCCTACCACCCCCGTTTATCTGAGCCATGACTGTGCAGGACTGCAGGTTTATTTAAGATCATGTGATATCCTTGAAAAAAGAGCCGCAATCTGATGTCACTGTAACCTTCCGATCCATTCTGATTGGATTGCTTGCATCCTGCATAATAATGTACCAGTCTATAAAAAAGGCAATGCAGTGACAAGAATACAGCAAATCAATTCAAGGAGACAAGACACAACTGCAATACAGAAAACTTCAGCTTGCTGTTTGGAAGTCAGCTCCCTAAGGTTTGACTTTTTTTTTGTTTATATTTATTCACTTAGCACATGCTTTAATCAAAACCCAACAATACATTTTTGGTTCATACCGGTCTGACAAAATGTTAATTTTGTCAGACCATTTCCAGAACATAGCTAAAAGATTTTCGCTATTCAGAATATTTGTTGTTGTTTTAAATTGTGCATAATCGCACAGATTATTAGGCTGTTAATAGACATTCTAAAATGTTTAACGTGAAAATGTGTGATGTGGCTTATTAAGATAATGAAGGAATAAATTAAGCAGGTTGTGCTATTTTGATGATGCTGTGCTGCAGGAAAACAGTCCAGATTAGGATGCAGTGGTGGAGCCAGGATGTTTTCATGGGGAGGGGCCAGCAACCAGTCTGGGATGGCACAGAAATATTCATTATTTCAATATAGAAATGTGTTTGACTATAAAGTACTGGACGGTTTTAGTGCCTAAAGCACAACTCAATACAATTAATTTCTACTTAATTGTAATTGAGATATTTGTAAATGAAGTAATAATGAGTGAATATGACACCATAAAGGGGCTTACTATAGCTTTATTGCTCAGTCATCTTGGTTCTGGTTCTTAAACCCCTCCCCTTATCACAAACCTCTATGCATTCAGTGAAAAATAAATACACAATACTAGGAGAAAAACAACAACATGCTTTATTGGAACAGTAGCTCTATTAGCCCAAACCAAAAAATAGGCGATCGTTTTACTCACTTTTGAACAAAATAAAATAAAAATGCTGGATGTGGCTAAATTAAATAAATTACCAAAACAAAAACATTACATTAAATAAAAATAAATGACCAAACTAAAATAAGTTAAACAAGTTGCCAAACAAAAAAAAACAAATGTGTACATGTAGGCTATTATTGCATTCTCTTTAAACCAACTTTTTGGTGGAACAGTCCTACAATTTTAATCATCAAAATTGTATCTCCAATGCTGCGTTCACTTTCAGAAAAACAAACTTTTGCAGAGTGGCAGGTGTCAAGCACATGCGATTAGTGCTGGACATCAGGCCAGGAATAGAAAACACCCTTTCTACACTGGCCGAGTCGCTGGGGATGCTAAATATGCGTCTTGCAATGTGTGAAAGTTGAGGCAGTATAACAGAGTTGTCCTTCTAGAAGCGAAGGACATCAACATCGGGGTTCATTCTTGGCATTGCAAGGTATTGATCGACTTCTTTTACGTCTAGTGCTGCAGATGAATGTGCCGCAGTATGACTGGAACATTGCCTTGACTCTCTTTGAGGTTTATGGCTCAGGGTCAGCGACAAGTGAAGGGGATGCTACATTGTTGTACTGCATACTGCAGAGAAGTTGTGTTTGATGAACCTGATCTCAATCTGTTTGCCTTGAACCTACAAGAACAATACAATTATGTTACTGTACACGATTATTTACCCATATATTATTTTTGATTATTATTATTATTATCATCATCATCAGGGTATTTTATTTTGTGTTTTCACAATGTTGTGTTATTTTTGTTTATTTAAACCATTGTTAATACACTTTTACTATAATAAAACCATGGTTAATTTCAGAATGTGGCTTTGTGTAGTGAATTACTTGCCTTTTCATCTATTGCAATGCACTCATTCTTTAAGGCAGACAGGGGCCACTTGTGCATTTAGGGGCACAATTTTAAAATTCATCTTAACCTACTTCATTCAGTCATTTTTCACCATGTCATGTATCACTGCAATCTCTGGAAGTAATCTAACAATTTCAACTAAAATGAATGTTTCATCATGTTTCATTTATTTGAGAAATAGTTTTGTATTGTAGTGTCAGGGGCATCATGAACTCATTATTTTTGAGGGGGCATGAGTGAATGGGGGAGGGGGGCTCTCATGTTTGTCATGTGACACACAGCAGCCACAATACCACTGTATAACCTATATAGGCTTATGTCCCTACTGAAAAAACAAACAAACAATAAAACCAGCACAGAAAAAATTTATGGTTTCCATTACAAATACCATTACAAACATTACAAACCATCAACTTTTAATCATTAAAAAACAGTTTTCTGTAGTGTGTTTTGGGACATATTCCATTAGTATTTATTGGTTTTAACAAGCCACCAATAGAAGGCAGCCAATTACTAGCAGAGACCAACAAGGTCATTACAGTTTCCAGTAAAACCAATACAAGCCCCATTATAACCAGTAAAACTATTACTAATTTTGTAATGCTGTCTAATCTTTTTTTCAGATTAGAGGTTTTATTTTTTATTTTATTTTATTCGATATATCCCTAAAATATATCATGAAATATCTTGATTCTCAAATATGCGTAAGTAAATGCATTTTGCACCTGTTATAGTTATTTGGTCTATAATGGGCGATGGGCAAAGCAGCCTAACACTGTAATCTATTAACTACACATAAAAGCCCGTCTTTTTACATAAGTACCAGATATGGGTGCCATGCCATAAAATACTTTTAATACGACTGACTTTGTATTTAATGTGAATTTAATAAAAAGATTGTAAGTTATTAATTAGTTATTAATTAATTATAATTATTCAAGCACTCAAAAACTGCCGTAATAATCTCTAAAGCTGTGAAACAGTGAAATTAATATCTTACATTCGTACATCTTCACTTTGTTGTTTCTGATGAGAGAATTAGTCAGAGAATTCAATCAGACAGCGTGCAAGGTGACGAAACAGCGTGTTTCAGCGATGACTCATCTGAACGCCTCTGATTGGTCCTTGCATTCATAAGCTCAACAGAATTGTATGTGATTGGCTATAATGCGCAGTGCTTTAAAAACGTGTGTGTTTCTGGCTCTGTGCCCGCCAGCGAACGCAGATTTGAATTTAGCAGCTGGTGATGTTTTTCTTTTTAATACTGTATATACAGAGGTGGACAGTAACGAAGTAAATTTACTTGAGTATTGTACTTAAGTACACTTTTTGAGTATCTGTACTTTACTCGAGTAACATTTTTTCTGGAAACTTGCGACTTTAACTTCACTACATTTGAAAGACAAATATTGTACGTTTTACTCAACTACATTTATATCAAGGTCCCCAAGTAGAAAGTCGTTATATGTAGCAGTTTTTCCAGTGAGTGCATTTTCAGATTCACTTAACACTTTTTCTGCGAAAATCCGGCTTGCGATCTGCCGGGACCTTCCTGTGTTGCCAAGTCTTACAGTATTTCTAAGCCTGCAGTTTTCCGCCTAGCTTTGAATGGGCATTTGGCTGATATTTGTTAGGCAAATCTGGCAACCTCGGGATCTTCCCCACTAAACTAATGTAAATGTCCGCGCTACTGCACAGCTAAAAGCGATCTAAAAAGGCATGTGTTAACTCATTAAAGCCCTTTGAAAAAATGAACCATGTTTTTACTATAGTAACCATAACTATGGTATTTGCAGTAAAATCACAGTATCCACAAATTTACTATTATCTCACTATAGTAACCTATAGAGTTTGTTCTTTTCAATGTTTGCTTTGTTTGCCTAAAATGAACCATATCATAGACTTCAATATCTCTTTGAAAAAGAACTTTGTAACTTTTAAACAAGTATTATAATGAGTTCAATGTAGCTGTAGGAGTGTTAGATAAAAATAAAGATGATTATCTTCATTCAGTTGTTCCATTTCTATAGGTTTTGTAACATAAAAGCTCTTAATTCCAAAGATAATACAAGCTAATCAGTGTATTCAGTAGGTTGCATTAGTGGCATATGGTATTGTAAATATACAACAATGCGACAATAAAAAAAATGCATTTACTTTTCACTTTTGATACTTAAGTACGTTTAAAAACATGTACTTCCGTACTTTCACTTAAGTAAAAATCTGTCTGTACAATTTTCACTTGTAGTGGAGTAGTATTTGACCAGTGGTATCTGTACTTTCACTCAAGTAAGGAAGTTGTGTACTTTGTCCGCCTCTGTGTATATAAATGGTTTACAGGACAAACTGAGCATTTCACCCAAAATTGTTTTCTGTAATATGATTCCAAATTCGTGGTGCACGCACTAAACTCAGAGTCAGCATACTCTGAGTGGATTGAACTAACTCAATTCAGCTGTTCTGAAACCGACAACTCAGAGTTTCCCCATCTCAGGGTAAGTCAACTCAGAGTTCAAGTTTAAACTCAGAGTTTTCATTTAACATCCTTTCTGAAACGGACCCCAGGAAACACTCAAAAGTCTAAAACAAACACAGACCAAACGTGACGGTTATCTGAATTTTTTGTACTTTTTTCTTTAAAACCTCAAGTTCAAGGTGTGCAATTTGACAAAGTGTCTTTTGTGCTAGATTATTGAACACATTGAAATAAAAGCTTGGGATTGTATCATGAGTTAGCTTTCATTTTTTCTCTGTCAAATATAAAGCTGCTTTGGTAATGAAGGGGAATTTACAGTTAAGATCCAGGACCAGATATGGTGAATGAAGACCAGGAGTTGGAGATCCAATTAATTGAAGAAAAATGTAAAAGAAAAATAGAAAAATGAAAAATAGATTGCAGTTTCATCAGCAGAAGCCAGCTTCAAGTCTCACAAGGAGTTTGTTGGCCGCTCTGCAAACAGATTTGATACAGCAATAGTTATACTCTAACAAAAGGTCACTAACTATATCAATACAGTCAATACTTAAGGTATAGGGGTTTCTGATTGGCTAAGAAAGATAGACAAATTAGTAACTTCCACACATGGACTCATATCTCCATCCATCACATTTCTGATGCTCGGACCATGGATTTAGGCACATGGTGACCTTATATGTCATGAAGAGGTGTTGAGAGGTCTCACACAGAATGCCAGTGGTCCACCAGAACCTGCACACAACATTAGCGCACATACACAAATACACCAATGCACCGGATCAACAGCTACTACAAGGTAGAAATTGGCCAACCAGTGTGCCACCATTACAAGCCGTGCAAAATGAGCAAACACTTGTGAAAGCATGTAGCTATATTCCTTGCAAGTTAGAAATAGATGAAAACATTAAAATCCAAACACAATAGCATATCTAATATTAAGTTTTGATGAAGCCTCATCCATGCCAAGGAATGACCGCAGTCGCTTTTCAGACATCAAATACAGACAAGAGAGGAAAAGAACATTTCAAAACCCAAGCATCAATCTTTTTGATGGGTGCATATATTTGAAAGACCTCAATCAAATAGTACAATTACAAAAGTTTGTTAATCTTTGCTTTCTGTATCTGGTGTGACCCCCTTTTGCAGCAGTAAATGAAGGTAAAGTTTCTTGTAAACCTTAGACCCACCCTGAGTGAGCTGCCATCAGTCCATCGTGTCGACTCTGGTGCAGGGGAAGACAATATGTCTCAGATTACGCGATTGAGGCGTTTTGTTGTCGGATGTAATAATGAATATAGCAGTCGTCATTTACTCCTGACATCTGAGCCACTGAAGACGCAGAGGATTAACGTTACTTTCACTGTGAAGGGAATGCGCTGATCCCCAATCTACATAAATGCACCTATGTTCACCTGAATCAATTGTGATCCAGCTTTAGCTACAGAAGAATCAATCAATCAAATCAAACTTTATTTATAAAGCACCTTAAAAACACCGAAGTGGACCAAAGTGCTGTACAGAAGAACTCATACAAAGCATACAATACAATTAAAACAACATTAAAATATCCAAATATCAACATCAGGTGTCAAAGGCCAAGGAAAAAAGATATGTTTTAACCCTTTAGGCGCCAGGGTTTTTTTTGTAAAAATGCTGGATTTTGACATCAAGATTTCAAAAGCTTGTGGCTTGAAAGGGCTTAAAGATAGAGATCTACTGTAAATTAGAAAAATGTTGGGCATGACCTAAAGTTTATGTGGGGTGTAAATATACTCATCTAATTTGCATATTATGATGTCATCAGGGGGCGGCCCTCTTGAATTTCATAATATTCAGGAAATAGTAGATATTGAATTGATATTTGACCTTATTTGCAAGTTTTGTTTTTGTTTCTTTTGTCTTTTTATCCTCATTCCAAATTATCAGAAGAAGAAACCAACAAAAAAACAGGAGAAAGTACTAAATTATTACTATATTACTATACTATATAGTAGTAAAACGCATGTGAACAGTAGCCTACTTTTTGATCAGTTCATCAGTAATATTCAGGAAATAACAGATATTGAATGGATGTTTGAACTTATTTGCATGTGTTTTTTTTGTGTTTTTTTTTTGTCTTTTTATCCTCATTGCAAATGATCAGGAAAAGAGGAAATCAACAGTAAAACAGGAGAAAGTAGTAAATTATTACTATATTACTGTGCCATAGTAAAATACATGTGCCTATTTTTTGATCAGTTGACCAGCTATCTGCCCAATCAGGTATCTAGGTGACAGTTTATAGTTCCTGAGAGTATGGTACCTCTCATTGCATGGCACAGTGCACAGACCTACACCACACTGACTGCACCTGTACTGTCTGCCGGCGGCCCTTTGAGCGCGCGCGATCAGAAAAAAAAGATGCAATCTGGCTGATCATCAGCAACGCGATGTCTCTCCTATGGACACTAAGACCAAGTCCACCCCTGCCACCCTCATCCCCGTTGGGCAAAGGCTCGAAATGATCACTTGATGGTGATTCGTGAACACTGTCGCCTTTTACGGCGGCGCCATTGCGCATGCAAAGATGTACCGGGAGATGCGCGATCATTAGACGGCCGATCGTCATTTCCAAAAGGCAAATATTCCCCTTCAGAGTCAGAATAGGCGAATAACATTTGCAACACATCCTCACAGTACAAGTTTTTATTAGAAATTTGGCGATTTTCTCTCACAAATCTCACAATTTACTCAGACGCTATGAACTGAACTGCTTCCGCATCAATGACACGTTAGCTCACTTGCTCTGCTGTTTCCTCTAACAATTTTGGTCTAGAATCGAAGTACTACCTGTCTGCCATCTAGTGGTAGGGAATACAAATGAGATATTACACTATATTAGGAACTACAGTCTATTTAATGAAGTATGACGTCTTGTCGCAATTTTGTGACTTTGGCGCTTAGAGGGTTAAGAAGTGAGTAGAACGGTTTTTATGAATCTTTGCAAATAACCTTTCCTAATAATGCGCTAGTTAGCCAGTTTTGCGGCTGAAGTTTAGTGTGCTCCATAGATATATATACCTAGATGCCTCATTATCAACTGTTTCTATGGGCCGTGATTGTTACAATCGAAGCTCCCGCACCACTCCCTCTCCGCCACCAGAGGGTCATCATCCCTCATACCTGGGCCTAATCACCTTGCCACACCTGCACCTCATTCACACACCCATACTTAAGCAGCACACTTCCATGCACTCATTGCGAAGTCTTGATTTGCCCCGGCTGTCACTTCTAAGCGTTTCTACCCGTATTTGCTTTTCTGTTATTATCTCTGCCTTGATTCTCAACTCTGTGATCCCTCTCTGGTTGCCCCGATTTGGACTGTTTCTCTGGACTCTGATTATAAGCTGCCTGCCTTGATTATTCTACCTGTTTTTTCCCAACTACATCTCTGCCTTGCCTACTCTGTTCCCATTGCTGGTGTATTACCCTGTTCTGTCTGACTATTCTAATAAAAGCTGCAAATGGATCCCGATCTGTCTGATGATTCACAACAGTGATGCATAAGCCATCCGCCATTTTTGGAACAGTCTGCGAATGTTTGAGTGCATTGACTGTGTGCATCTACAACAGCAAGTTATACGTTTGTATATCTTTGAATATTCATTATTATGGTGAATGCGAGATGGCTGACGCGTCAACATGTCTGGAGCGATCGAATAGGGAATCTACACAAATCTATGGTCTGCTCGTAACGCCACAGAAGAGGGGCGGAGTCAGCAGAGCTCACTAGCATTTAAAGCAACATGGACTAAAAAACAGCTTGCTGAAAACAGAGCTGATTTTGACAGGGTAAAAAAGGTGTTTTTAAACTACCATTGAGAAATTTTAACCAAAGTATGTTATAGACTTTTCATTAAGACCCTAAATAATCATATCAACTTGTGTAAAATGGGCATCCGATGACCCCTTTAAACTCTGTGATGTTGGTGGGTTTCCTCCTATGAACTGCTTGCTTAGGTCCTTCCACAATATTTTAATTGGATTAAGGTTCTGGACTTTGACTCAGCCATTCCAAAACATTAACTTTGTTCTTCTTTAACCGTTCTTTGGTAGAATTACTTGTGTGCTTGGGGTTGTTGTCTTGCTGCATGACCCACGTTCTCTTGAGACTCTGTTCTTAAACAGTATACTGTAACGAGTCGGTAGCCCTTCCCCTCAGGACATCCAAGTATGTGTGTGCGCTAAAACTGCGCATGCGCACTTGCTGAGATGCGGCCGTGCATCCTTGTTTATAATGACTAAATATGTATAAACTGACAGTAAATAACATGAACAATACTAAATAGTAGTGGTATAATAGCAGCGTATTATAATCATGTAAATAATAATAAAATGTAAACACTTATACAGGCGGAATGTCGTTTATCCTTACAGTTGCCGTGAATGCTCAGTAATTATGATTACTTGCGGTGTGATACATGCACACGCACAATCGATAAAAGCTCCTGCGATTTGGATTACTACACTTTACTTTCAACTACAAACTATCTACAATATTCAGCTAAACTCCTTTCACGTTATCATCCACCTGCTGCTCTTCTCCGTCACTTCACGAACTCTGATGGAAAAGTTCAGGAATAGTCCATTTCACACTGGATAACAGGGGTGACTGGAAGAGTCCATGTGTTAAAGAGGAACACATTCTACAATTATCCAATGTGAGAAAGGCCTTTAGTTGCTTAGAAGTTACCCTGGCATTTTTTCAGCCTTGCAGACTATTACATGTTCTGCTTTAGAGTGATCTTTGTTGGTCGATCACTTCTCGGGAAGGTAACAGTGGTCTTGAATTTCCTCCATTTGTACACAATCTGTCTGACTATGGATTTGTGTAATCCAAACTCTTTAGAGATGGTTTTGTAACCTTTTCTAGCCTGATGAGCAACATCAACTCTTTTTCCGAGGTCCTCAGTAATCTCCTTTGTTCGTGACATGATTTACTTCCACAAACATGATCAGACTTTGATAGATCCTTGTTCTTTGAATAAAACAGGTCACGTACTGACATTTGATAGTCATTGCACTGACTGAAAACACCTCTCCAAAGATGGACTCTAATTTCACCTTTAAATTAACTGTTAAACCAAAAGATTACCATACTTTTGCCATTCACAGTTATGTAATATTGGATCATTTTCCTGAATAAATAAATGACAAATAAAATAGTCTCATTTGTTTGATTGGGTTCTCTTTGTCTACTCTCAGGAATTCTGCGAAAATCTGATTAGGTTTTGGGTCATTTATGCAGAAATATAGAATATTTGAAAGGGTTCACAAACTTTCAAGCAGCACTGTGTGTGTACTGTGTACTGTGTACACACACACACACACACACAGGTATACATATTTCTGTCAGGACCACTATTGTCAATATAACTTACGATTAGGTTGGGGGAATGATTCTGTTCTAGGAAACACTCCCTGCCCATCCACGCAGCCTAGCATGGATAGGAACAGGGAGAGCAGAATACCCCCCCCCCCCCAGGGTAACAGAACAGAACCAAAATCAATGATAAATGTAGCAAATACCATTAATGTTCTACATGATTATTTTAACAACATGATTCAGTGGTCTGACTCAATGATATATTCACTGCCAAGTCCTGACTGGACGAGAGGAGGAGCTGGGATGGAGGTGGGTGATTAGTTCCTGAGCGAAGTGATAGCTGCTGAATAATGACTGAAGGGACCTTATGAAGGAAATTATGATTGGTATCATGATCCTATAGGTAGACACGGATCAGCTGAGTGTCAGCTGATGCGAGCTTGACTAACATGGCCAGCCAGAACTACCGCTATGCTCCATTTCTGTCAGGACCACTATCGTCAATATAACTTACGATTAGCATACATTTTAGGTTGGGGGAATGTTTCTGTTCTGGGAAAGCAGAATACCCCCCATAACAACCATATGCTGAACCCCCCAACCAAAATGCTGATAGCAATCTAATTGAATGCCTTACAGAAGGAGAGTGGCGGCGAAGGGGTGCTCTTCTGCTGTGCAGGTAGGAAGAGCAGCTTGCCCCTTCGGGAAAACAGTGGCAGCAAAGGGGTGCTCTTCTTTAACCCTCTGGGGTCGACAAACGCGTATACGCGTTTTGACGCAGATTTTCCTGATAAGGCTGAAATGAGCTTGAATTACTCTGCCATTTTTGATCGTACAGATAAGAGCAATACACCATTCGAATCTGTAAGGGCTCTACTTTTATTTGTATACACTCATAATAACAACTCAACTTTGTGCTTTTGAAGAATAAAGAAAACAAACAGGGAGCGCTCTCTGTCTTCTCCGTCTCCGCGAGCTGATTTTAGAAACGCGTCACTAAAATGAACTGTAACTCAGCGACTACTCAACACAGAGACATGAGACATATATCTATAGAAAGCTTGAAGTGTCTACTTCGAAATGAAGCAAGTCTTATCGAAAACAAACATTCTGTGATGAAGTAATCCGTATGAAACCAACACGATGTTCAGTCTGTCCCGTCTGACTCATTATCTCTAATGAGTTCACGCCCTCGCGCTACTCTCGCTGTTCATATGTAAATAGCCACGTGGTGCGTGCGCGAGTGTAAACGCCCAAAACAAAGAGCGGAGAAAGAGCGGCTACTGTTCGTTTCTGGAAGACGCGCCGAGTGAAAGCAGGATTTCCCTCGAAAGAAGAACACTATTTCATCCAGAAGAGGAGATGAGTAAGTAATGTTTCTTTTTTGCATTAGTTAACGTTTCATTGTGACATAAACTTGAACAGAATTACTAACAGTTAGTTGCGTTTTTCCCAAACGACAACATGATGAATGTTACGCGCCTAAGAATGTTTAGACCATGTTTATTATTAATACTCTGTTCACAAATAGATTTTAATAGGGTGCTAAACAATAATAATTAGTTTCTCAGATATAAAATATCATTTTTTATAGTACAAAGTACATCATTTTATTGTACAAAGCATGCTTGAGTCTGTGTCATGAGAGTCATGTCATAGGCTACTATAAAATCATACATACTAGACTATAAGACTACAAAATCATAGTTGGGTTTTTCCCAAACTATAATTCCTGACTACAATGTTTGAAATAGTGTAAAACATTTTTAATATGATGGGCAATTCACTGTATTTAAATTTCTTATGGCACGATGATGTTTTCATGCTCTATATAAAACAATAAAAGTAATATGAGTGTACACTGTAACATGATGAATGCTACGAGTCTAAGTATGTTTAGTACATGTTTATTATTAATAGCCTACTCTGTTCAGAAATAGATTTTAATAACGTGCTAAACAATAATAATTAGTTTCTCAGATATAAGATTTCTTTCTCTTTTTTATGAAAGTACAAAGCATGTGTGAGTCTATGGCTACAAAACATATACATACACACACACATATATATATATATATATATATATATATACAGATGTTCCTGATATTAACATGCTCACAAATGTTTTTTGTTTGTATTTTATTGAATCAGATACCAGCACCAGATGAATCCTGATGTCTCTTCAAACTGTTTTCCTCTGAGAGCGCTGCACCAACATCAGATGTTCAACTACACTGATATTCTATGTTAAAACAAGCTCCTTTTCTACCGATTATGTTTTTTTTCTCCTTGAATCCATGGAAAGAAGTAGAAACACTTAAATAACACACGTAAATATCAGGTATGATTTACTTGTTTCACTTGTTGAACAGAATCTGTTGCAGGGATGACTCAAAGTCTGTTCACATCTCTGTGGTTAGATCAGTGTGCACAATAATGTGTCTTTGACCTTCATTATGTATGTTTTGATTATACTGTGTTGTAAATAAAATACAAATAATTTAAAAAAAAAACCTTTTTTTCAATGTCCTCACATTCTCTCTTACCTGCCTCACAGTCACAGTCACACTGATGGGCCATTAGAGGCCCATAGGGGAGGGCCCTTTGTCTCTCAGGTGAGACTCACTTAATATTCATGGCCATTACCACTCCCTCGCATATAGACCCTCGATCACAAAACATGTCTTGAAAATTTTAAATCAATATATTGTTTTCTGTGAATGAGTAAGCAGAATGATTTTCACATAATTTTGAAGTAAATATTCTAGCCTACAAGACTGATTACTCAAAAGTCTTGCTCAGGACTATTTAGTGTGGGTTTTAAGGCCTTATTTCAGCTACATTTTTTTCCCAAAACTTACTAACCACGCATATTTTTTTTCTAAAAAATGCAAACATGTACATCCATCTTGGTCACATATTATTGTAGCACAGTTTGTGCTGAATACAAAAAAAAATTACATGTTGGTCAATAGTATGTTTTAAGTAGCTGAAATAAGCACAAATATCAGGGCATGTCAAAACATCTCAAGCGCCCCAAAATGACCTCGGACCCCAGAGGGTTAAAATCAGCTAAGAAGAGCAGCAATCCCCTTTTTAATGCAGCCTGAAAATAAGTTGCGGATTCCACTAGATTTTAACCCAGTTTCCAGTTGTAGAAAACACTGCATACTGCAGCCGTAGAGCAAGCAATGACAGGTTTAGAGATTGCAGATTCTGCCTAGCCTAAGCTTACCATCCATAACATGACATATAACTCAATAATTCAACTCATGTTTATACAGGTTGTCGCCTCCCATGATATTAGTGTTCGCTGACATACATGTCCTCTATCTGATAACCTGCGGTAGTGTAGTAGACAATCCATACCAATACTCTTGAAGCCTATGCAACAGTGTGTAGCTTGCTTAAGCACGACATGTTGCAGTAGTCAGACCTAAAGAAATAGCATTACCAATAACCAGACGACCCATAGCAGCAAGCATATCTCAAGATAATTAGATGGCCTTAAACAATAGCTTAACATTAGCTTCTTGGTGTCGCAAGTTTACCTGGATACAAGCACTGCAGAAACACCCAATAGCCTAAGCAACGGCAGGTCTAGCAACGATATGATACTGGACACTAGATAAGCCTTAACAAGCTAGAAATCCCAATATCCTGATAGCTTTAAGCAAAGACCTTCTGAAATGCATAGAGTGGAGCAGCGTGCCCTTACAGAAGAATAGAAGTAGCAAAGGGGTGGTTTTTTATAAATAGCTAAAAAGAGCAGCATGCCCTTTTATAGCAGTACGACATATGGTCAATACTCGAATTTAGGCAACAGCAATTTGCCCTTCTCCAGATAACGTTTAGCATTGATACACAGTATCAAGCACATTACCGATACACTAGTTAGCTTGAGCAACAGCATATCACTGACTTAAACACAGCATGTTGGAAATATAGTTTGATAAGTTTAACAAAAGCATCCCCAATAGATGAGCCTGAAGCAGCAAGCCTGTTTCATATCGACAGCCTTGACAACAGATTAAAACAAGGTTCGCTGGTAAATTTAACTGGTAATGTTACCAGTGTGACAATACAATAGCATGCCTAGCAAACATAACTGAACAACAAGCTTAACAATGAGCAATATTTGAAGCATGTTCACCAACATAGCATTAGGCAATAAAATGAAAGAAACTTTGCTTAGCTTCATGAAGACATTCAGAGATGAATAAAGGGTGAAATGGCCAGTTGTTACGTGGATGCTTTAACCCTTCTTGAATATCTTGCTGCTTCCAGAGGGGAAGCAGATTGTGTAAAGTTGTTGGTGCAGTCATACTAGCACAATTTCTACAATGAATTGTGGGCAAAGTGTCTATATCAATTGCGAGGAGCCGTGCTCACTCTGATCGCTTTCAGTCTATCGGCTTGACAAACAACGTGGCGAATTCGTTTTAAGTTCACAACTTGAATCTGGAGAGATACTCTGTGGGAATCCTGTCGAAAATCCTGATTGAACGCTTCCTATGGAGATGGAATTAGCAATCTTAGTTAAAAAGAGCCCAAAAGCATAATTTTATGGTGTCGTGAGTTTTTAACTGGGCTTTTGGATACATCCCAAAATGGTGTATTGACCAATTAGATATTGTGTTAGCTCGGGGTGTTGCTATCTTTCTCCTCCCAATCCATAAATCAACATGCTATCTGGTCAGTCACATGGTCTGAATTTTCCCGCTCTTGCAGGGTATAATTCTGGACATGATTTCTATAACCAGAATAGGATACATTTGACAACGTATTGATTGGAAGAAACGTTTCAAGCTATAATTTTCACACTTATACATACCAAACATGAATATGAACCCTTAAGCTATTCAATAGTTATTAAAAAGACATACACAATGAGTGATTAGAACATGATAGTCTAATGTGTGGGTTAAATACATAATATGGAGTTATGCATAGAAATGATTCATTGCTCATAAGTCCTTTTAAA
The DNA here is from genome assembly GCA_036784905.1 of Acrossocheilus fasciatus. Lineage (NCBI taxonomy): Eukaryota > Metazoa > Chordata > Actinopteri > Cypriniformes > Cyprinidae > Acrossocheilus > Acrossocheilus fasciatus. The sequence goes on from CM071940.1 coordinate 53,061,735, forward strand.
ATGATTTTAGGTGCATATGGAAAAGGCAGTTTCTGTGCCATTCTGTGGATGTGAGAATGTGTTCTGAGGAACAAAGGTAAAAAAAAAAGGGTTTAGAAGGAATTTCAGTCTGGTTCTTGTCCTTTAGTTGGGAGAACCCACCCAACAAAGTCTTTACAAAGGATTTTCCTCATGTAATGGTCATGATGTGCTGTGTCTTTGATCATCAATCTTGGTTACTTACCCCAAATTTGACAATCTCCTTCCTGAGTTGGAATTATCAATAAGTGTTCTTTTGTCTTAATGTTACAAGCTGTTCTGAGAAAGAGGCTTGCTTCAGGCTGGCTGGCACTAGGAATTTGATTTACGAACATCCTGTTGTCTCGGGCCTCTTGGTGGAATTTGGCTCTTTTGGTGATTCTAACACCAATCTGAACGAATCTTAAATTGTCTGATTTGCTCTGATATCCTACAATATACACATATATACATATACATATACATATACATATACATATACATATACATATACATATACATACACACATATACATATACATATATATATACATATACATATACATATACATATACATACACACATATATATATACATATATATTTATTGAAGAGACAAGGGATTTTGATTATCTCCCTTCAGTAATCATTGAGCTCAATCTATTGAAGGACTAAAATAACAGCATTCCATAATTTATGTGCAGTTCATTGAATGTTTGACTTATTCTGTGTTGCAGGTTCAGGCATGATGAGCAGCATTATTCCCAGGAGCAAAGCAAAAGGCACCGACATCTGTGCATTTAACAAATACTATTATATAATCCGCTCTGACCTCAGCTGCTATATGCAGACAAGTAATTTAAATAAAGGTGCAGATATCTCTATTTTCAGTCTGCACCCTGCCTGCCAAAATGGAGACCATTACATAGGTGGAGATAGCTACTTTCACATCATCAATGGCAATTCCTGCCGCAGAGTCACAAACTTGACGACAGACAGCGATGCTGTAGTTTACAGCCTTCATCCCAACTGTCAGGATGGAGACCACTATTTCGCAGCCCGTGGCTATTTTTACATCATCTTCCAAGAAAAGGGCACTTACCGAAAAACAACAAACATGACTAAAGACTCGTATGGTGAAGAACTCAACATGGATCCCAACTTCAGAGATGGTCTGTATTACTGGGGCCTACTATACTCCAAGCAAACTGGCTTCTCCTTCCTCAAGCCCGCCTCAGAGTGGGGTGTTGAGTTCTGCACCGGTCCTGATCTCAGCACAGACGAGCACAACGCTGTCTATTCTGTTCATCCTGAGGTTCTTAACTTCCTTCCTGGTGGGCTATCTGTAACTAAAGGCCCAGCCATTGGCATGTGGGAGAATATTAAAACGATTACTAATGACAGCAGCACACCGGTGACATGGCAAAAAAAGATCACTAAAAAGGTTGGCTACAATGAGGAGAAGATGGCCCAGATCACTCACAACTGGAAGATAGACACATCAGCCTCAATTGAATCTGGAGAGCTTGCAAAGTTAATTGCGAAGTTGCAGTTCTCCTTTTCTGCAGAATGTGGAGGTTCACATGTCAGCACTGAAGACGAAAGCTGGAAAGACGCAACTGAAGAGGAAGAGCAACTCACATTTGGGCTGAAGCCAAATGAGCGTTTATATCTGTGGCAGCACAAACTGTGTCTTGGACAAGAACCAGTGTTGTTCTGCTGTGATTTAAAGATTACCAGTAAGCCAAACCCTCCAACTTCACCAGCACAACCATGAATATCAACATTTCAGGATCGCTGAACTCTAAGGATAACCAAGTGCTTTTCAGTTCAATACATTAACTATAACTTCTCAAGTAATTATATAGATATATGCATGTACTGATTAAAACAAGTCTGGAATCATTTAATATAACAAAGAGATTTTTCAGTTTCAGGTGATGTAACTACAATTACTGAAACTTTGTGTTCATGATTAAAAGAATCTGACAATGCTACTCTAAATCTCACGAAACAATTAAATAACACTGCATACCGCTCTTGAAGTCTTGGTGTTTTCGCTGTCATTCTGTTTCTTTACCAGAACACTGTTTCACAACAAAATAATGTCTGAAAGCTCCTGCCCTCCTGGTATGGTTAGACAAGTTACCAGACTTTGAAAATTCTATTTTAATTCAATTCAGTTTATTTATAAGGCACATTTAAACATTTAAAAGCCTTGTTTGGCCAAAAGTGCTGGATATAGATTTGAAAAATAATAAATGAAATTGAGACAGATCAAAGTTACAAAGAATAGAGACATTTTTTAACAATGATTTTAATTCAGCAAACGCAGGAGTGAAGGCTGGATCATGGAACAAACAGGAGGTGACGGTTGTTTCGAGACTGAAGTGATCTAGATGGATTATAAGTGCTGTAACAAGCAGATCGGATAGAGGGTAAATTATTAAGAGCTTTGTAATCAAAGAAAAGCCATTTTAAATCAATTTGGTATTGGACTGGTGACCAAGCGTAGGATTGGTGTGATATGGTCACGTTTACAGGTTCCCGTGAGTGGATGGGCTGCTGCATTCTGCACCATTTGGAGGCGAGACATGAAGGAAAGAGGTAACCCCACATACAGTAGTCTAATCGTGTAAAGGTACAAGCATAGGTGATAGTTTAAAAACCTAGCCTGCTTAAAAATATATACTACGTCTGCTAACCAGCAAAGATGGTAAAAATTGGCACTAACTACAGCATTAATTTATTTTGTTTAAGACTATTGTCTTGGTAGAATCCTATGTTTTTAAAATTCAGGTACAAGTCAATTCACTGACTTAAGTTTCTTAGTTAAGAATATGGGTTGCAGCTTTTAATTTTGAACTCTCAAAGTCCATTTGATAGAATAATTTAACTTTAAAATGTACAAAATTTTCATTTTTTCCCCAATTCTTCATATCTTTTTTAAAAAATATTTCAATAAATATCGTATCGTGAGATTTTGATATCGTTGCATTCCTATGGACAACTAATCTGATTAAAACATTTAATTAGGGAAGCATGGAAATTTCGGCAAGAATGATTCTTATTTTATTGCTTTTGGTGTAAACGGCGATTGATCATGGATAATATTGACAGGAACAAGGCCGTGCAGTTGAGGCTCATGCAGCCTGTTTGTGTGTGAAACAATCTTGTGGAGAAATCAAAACAAATGATTTATATATTTAACGTGTCACAACTAAGTGAGTGCAGTTTTCCCTGAAAACCACAATTGCAAATTTGACATTGGTTTTATACAAGAGTTCAAACAAATAGATAATATACATTGTCCATGTTGATTATAGTTCCAAATAGTTCCAAACAAAGATCACAGCAGAACAGTCGTGCATCTCTGAGCAACACAGCAGTGTTTCTTTACTTGGTTTCTTAAATGATTCAGTGTTTTTAATTAATCATTTGAGTCAATGATTCAGTGGTCTATTCATAAAGACAGGGGCTGTGTTCGAAATGCCATACTATCATACTACTCTTACTATTTCTGCAGTATCCAGTATGTATGCTGCGCATAGTATGCAAATTTTCTGTATGCATGAAATACCCAGATGATCTACTATATTTGCCAAAATCAGCTAAACATAACTCAAGTACACTGAAATCAGTACAGAAGCTGTGTTCCGAATGGCATACTTTCTGTATGCATGGAATCCCCAGATTACCTGCTACATTTGCTGAAATTTGATGTATGCATCTGAAGACGCAGTATGGGATACTGTTTCCCAGAAAGCAACGCGCTCCATGTGACGTTTCATCTTCAAACGAGTGAGTGAACTGGAGGCGGGGAATAGTTATAAATGTAAGGCTTGTATATGTACGTATATACATGTAAACTACAAACCATCGCTGTGCATGTAAAAACAATATCATTAGTAGGACATAAATTGTACTTTAATCTCTACGGCACTTTTACAATCAAGTCAAATCACGTCACCTTTATCTCTGTAGCGCTTTATACATTGTTTCAAAGATATTAAATAGTAATATTAATATTGCAGTAATATAAAAAATAAAGTTAATATTTTAATTATGCAAACATAATTAAATTCTGCTGTCAAGCAGCTCTAAAAAGAAATGGAATGTATTTACTCTAAGGACAAATAGACCAATTTGTGAGGGTTTTTACATTAACTCCACCCACCAATGCCTGGCTGCGTTAAACAGCACTGCAAAAGACACGTGTATTTCTATAGTATCAGTGGCGCAGTGAGTAAAAGACGTGAAATGTGTGCTGTTGATGCGAGCGATCAGAGTTCGAGTCTGCCTTTTGTCAATCTAGTGCAACTCTTTTCCCATCACATACCAGATCAGAAAGGCATTTGTTTTCAATAAAAAATTAAGTAAATATTTGAAGTGGAAATTAAATGCCTCATTAATAATACCACTGTTTAGCTGTAGGTAGGTTTTTGTCCCAATAAAGTGGCGTTCATCAAATAAAATGTATGATAATTTACGCTCAATAAGTTATTGCACACTGTTTTATAATGTACTACAGTACTAAAGTATAAATATCTGCCACCTAACTACTATTTACACACTTGTTAAAGAAAATGCTGCTATTTTAGTGTAAACAGAATTTATCATTAGTTGCACTTAGTGTAACTCGAATATATCACTTTTTCCAATTAGTGTAACTGAAAAAAATATCAATGTTCAGTTAAAGACAGCTCAGTGTTGATTCAGTTCTGTCCAATAGCCTATGTAAAGTTATTCAATTATGAGTGAGTTCAACTGGTCAATATAGCATTGTTTACTAATATGAAGCCTTATAACAAGCCTTTGTAAAAAGAATGGTTAGCACATTTGTTTGTAAGGTAACAACCTTGACAGCTGTGCTGAATTAATGTTTAGGGTAATAGAGTTAAATGCGAACTTGAGCCCATAGGATGGGGTGCACTTACTAAGGCTAGTAACAGGACTCTGATATTTGGTATATATACTAAATCGAGGGCGCCCGATCGTTTGCACATAGTTTGGAAGCTCTAGCACCACCAGTTGTCGAGATACGGTATTGCACCCCCAGTTCTCTTGTACGTAGAGTGCTGAAATTTGGTATATATACTAATTGGACCGCCTCACGTCGATTGCACTTAGTTTGGTTGTTGTAGCGCCACCAGGTGTTGAGATATTGTACTGCACCCCTACTTGAGTTTTGTGCGTCAGCCCTAGGATTAAATTTCTCTTTACAGCTGGTCAGCCCTGGGCTTGGACAGAGTTTGGACAGTCGTATGTGGGTGGGTGTTGGGGCAATGTGCTGTTGTGTGAGTGGTGCTAATCACCAGTAGAAGCCTGGGCTCCAATTGAGGCCTGTTAGCCCCAGACCACTGTCCCTGTGTGCTGTCCTAGTGGACCCAGGGGGGCTGGATACTTATGACTCACCCAAGTGACCCTTTGTTAACACTGCAAGGTATCCCAGGTCATCCAAGAAGAGTTTGAGAGAAAAGGTCTGAGGCCACCTAAACAGCAAGTTGGGGATCAAACTGGTGGATGCACATTTCTGTACAACAAGCTTCTACCAGTTATTACCCCTAGAGCAATTGCAAGGATCAGACTGACATTATCCTTACAGCAAAACTGCTGACTGCAAAAACTCCTAGGCTGCAATAGGCAAAGCTGGGCTGTGGAACCCTATTCCTTGGAACACTTGTCTCATTGATGGTGAGTAACTTGTTCAATCCCACAATCCCCTGCTCTTCCTGGTTTTTCCTTCCTGATCGAATTTTAATACAAAAAGCATGATTTCTACTGTTTTTTTCAAATCTTTTCTGAAATTTTAGATAGTTTTTCATTATATCACTGATAAAGTATCATCACTTTGATTTACAATTTTTTTTTTTTTGAAAACTCACCATCATGGAAACAAACGTGTACATTAATTGGGTTAGTAGAGTCCTGCACGATTGAATCATCAAAACTTTCACCCAAAGTTTTCCATGTGGACGACTGAGAATGTCAGTGACATTCAGTTGATTTGGGTACACTGGCCACCACCCAAAGTTTTCCATGTGGACGACTGAGAATGTCAGTGACACTCAGTTGATTTGGGTACACTGGCCACCACCCAAAGTTTTCCATGTGGACGACTGAGAATGTCAGTGACACTCAGTTGATTTGGGTACACTGGCCACCACCCAAAGTTTTCCATGTGGACGACTGAGAATGTCAGTGACACTCAGTTGATTTGGGTACACTGGCCACCACCCAAAGTTTTCCATGTGGACGACTGAGAATGTCAGTGACACTCAGTTGATTTGGGTACACTGGCCACCACCCAAAGTTTTCCATGTGGACGACTGAGAATGTCAGTGACACTCAGTTGATTTGGGTACACTGGCCACCACCCAAAGTTTTCCATGTGGACGACTGAGAATGTCAGTGACACTCAGTTGATTTGGGTACACTGGCCACCACCCAAAGTTTTCCATGTGGACGACTGAGAATGTCAGTGACACTCAGTTGATTTGGGTACACTGGCCACCACCCAAAGTTTTCCATGTGGACGACTGAGAATGTCAGTGACACTCAGTTGATTTGGGTACACTGGCCACCACCCAAAGTTTTCCATGTGGACGACTGAGAATGTCAGTGACATTCAGTTGATTTGGGTACACTGGCCACCACCCAAAGTTTTCCATGTGGACGACTGAGAATGTCAGTGACACTCAGTTGATTTGGGTGCAATGACCATTAAATGTGTGTGTGTTTGTTTTTTTTTGCTTGAGGTCGGAGGTCCTCTGTTGGTTCCGAGTGCTCTCAGGGTAGGTTTAGGGTGGTCTTTGGAGGTCCTCTGTTGGGTTAGGGTAATAGAGTTAAATATGAAATTGCACCACCTTATATAAGGGGGTGCACTTACTAAGGCTAGTAATAATAAGTTAAGGCCAGGTACTAGGAGGCTGAAATTTGGTGTATATACTAATTAGAGGGTGCCTGATCGTTTGCAAATAGTTTGGAAGCTCTAGCGCCACCAGGCGTCGAGATATGGTATTGCACCCCCAGTTGTCTTGTACATAGAGTGCTGAAACTTGGTATATATACTAATTGGGCCGCCTCAAGTCGATTGCACTTGGTTTGGTCTCTCTAGCGCCACCAGGTGTCAAGATATTGTACTGCACCCCCACTTGAGTTTCGTGCGTCTGCGGGTTCCGAGTGCTGTCAGAGGCTCTTGGGTAGGTTTAGGCTGGTCTTTGGAGGGCCTCCACGGGTTCTGAGTTAGGGTTAGGATTAGAAAAGAATCCAAGAGCTGAAGCAACGTCCAGCTCTGGTAATGCTCAGTCCTTTGATACTCCTTCTGGCCGCTCTCTCGCCTCGGCCGAGGCCCGCCCCCACGTCCTCAGCCCACCACACCATCACCGATACACTTGGCCTTTTTATTATTGAGTCACAGATAGTGAGATTTTTAAATGTATGAGTGAGTCTTATTTTTAATTATAAGTGTTATTTATTAAAGTTTTTTTAAATAGGTATTATTTATTTATCTATTTATTTATTTATTAATCCACCCTCCCTATTATGGGTAGGTTTTAGATATTTATTATTCCATCCTCCCTATTATGGGTAGGTTTTAGATATTTATTATTCCATCCTCCCTTTTATGGGTAGGTTTTAGATGTTTATTATTCCATCCTCCCTTTTATGGGTAGGTTTTAGATGTTTATTATTCCATCCTCCCTTTTATGGGTAGGTTTTAGATGTTTATTATTCCATCCTCCCTTTTATGGGTAGGTTTTAGATGTTTATTATTCCATCCTCCCTTTTATGGGTAGGTTTTAGATGTTTATTAATCCAACCTCCCTATTAAGGGTTAGGTAATAGAGTTAAATGCGAACTTGAGCCCTTAGGATGGGGTGCACTTACTAAGGCTAGTAACAGGACTCTGAAATTTGGTATATAAACTAATTCGAGGGCGCCCGATCGTTTGCACATATTTTGGAAGCTCTAGCGCCACCAGGCGTCGAGATACGGTATTGCACCTCCAGTTCTCTTGTACGTAGAGTGCTGAAACTTGGTATATATACTAATTGGGCCGCCTCAAGTTGATTGCACTTAGTTTGGTCTCTCTAGCGCCACCAGGCGACGAGATATTGTACTGCACCCCCACTTGAGTTTCGCGCGTCAGCCCGAGGTTTAAATTTCTCTTTACAGCTGGTCAGCCCTAGGCTTGGACAGGGTTAGGATTAGAAAAGAATCCAAGAGCTGAAGCAACGTCCAGCTCTGGTAATGCTCAGTCCTTCGATACTCCTTCTGGCCGCTCTCTCGCCTCGGCCGAGGCCCGCCCCCACGTCCTCAGCCCACCACACCATCACCGATACACTTGGTCTTTTTATTATTGAGTCACAGATAGTGAGATTTTTAAATGTATGAGTGAGTCTTATTTTTAATTATAAGTGTTATTTATTAAAGTTTTTTTAAATAGGTATTATTTATTTATCTATTTATTTATTTATTAATCCACCCTTCCTATTATGGGTAGGTTTTAGATATTTATTATTCCATCCTCCCTTTTATGGGTAGGTTTTAGATGTTTATTAATCCAACCTCCCTATTAAGGGTAGGTTTTAGATATTTATTAATATTGAAGAGTAGGTTTAGGTTGGATAGGGGTAAAGTTATTGTATGGGGGTGAAAAGGGTAGGTTTAGGGATGGTGTGGTTGTGTCCATAAGGGGTAAAATGGGTTAGGGTTAGGTAATAGAGTTAAATGCGAACTTAGGGTTAGGGTTAGGATTAGAAAAGAATCCAAGAGCTGAAGCAACGTCCAGCTCTGGTAATGCTCAGTCCTTAGGGTTAGGGTTAGGTAATAGGGTTAGGGTTAGGGTTAGGGTTAGGGTTAGGGTTAGGGTTAGGGTTAGGTTAGGGTTAGGTTAGGTTAGGGTTAGGGTTAGGTTAGGGTTAGGTAATAGAGTTAAATGCGAACTTGAGCCCCCACAGTTGAGCCCTTAGGATGGGGTGCACTTACTAAGGCTAGTAACAGGACTCTGAAATTTGGTATATATACTAATTCGAGGGCGCCCGATCGTTTGCACATAGTTTGGAAGCTCTAGCGCCACCAGGCGTCGAGATACGGTATTGCACCTCCAGTTCTCTTGTACGTAGAGTGCTGAAATTTGGTATATATACTAATTCGAGGTCGCCCGATCGTTTGCACATAGTTTGGTAGCTCTAGCGCCACCAGGCGACGAGATATTGTACTGCACCCCCACTTGAGTTTCGCGCGTCAGAGGGTCTTGGGTAGGTTTAGGCTGGTCTTTGGAGGGCCTCTGTTGGTTCTGAGTGCTGTCAGAGGGTCTTGGGTAGGTTTAGGCTGGTCTTTGGAGGGCCTCTGTTGGTTCTGAGTGCTGTCAGAGGGTCTTGGGTAGGTTTAGGCTGGTCTTTGGAGGGCCTCTGTTAGGGTTAGGTTAGGGTTAGGGTTAGGTAATAGAGTTAAATGCGAACTTGAGCCCCCACAGTTGAGCCCTTAGGATGGGGTGCACTTACTAAGGCTAGTAACAGGACTCTGAAATTTGGTATATATACTAATTCGAGGGCGCCCGATCGTTTGCACATAGTTTGGAAGCTCTAGCGCCACCAGGCGTCGAGATACGGTATTGCACCTCCAGTTCTCTTGTACGTAGAGTGCTGAAATTTGGTATATATACTAATTCGAGGTCGCCCGATCGTTTGCACATAGTTTGGTAGCTCTAGCGCCACCAGGCGACGAGATATTGTACTGCACCCCCACTTGAGTTTCGCGCGTCAGAGGGTCTTGGGTAGGTTTAGGCTGGTCTTTGGAGGGCCTCTGTTGGTTCTGAGTGCTGTCAGAGGGTCTTGGGTAGGTTTAGGCTGGTCTTTGGAGGGCCTCTGTTGGTTCTGAGTGCTGTCAGAGGGTCTTGGGTAGGTTTAGGCTGGTCTTTGGAGGGCCTCTGTTAGGGTTAGGTTAGGGTTAGGGTTAGGGTTAGGGTTAGGGTTAGGTTAGGTTAGGGTTAGGTTAGGGTTAGGGTTAGGTAATAGAGTTAAATGCGAACTTGAGCCCCCACAGTTGAGCCCTTAGGATGGGGTGCACTTACTAAGGCTAGTAACAGGACTCTGAAATTTGGTATATATACTAATTCGAGGGCGCCCGATCGTTTGCACATAGTTTGGAAGCTCTAGCGCCACCAGGCGTCGAGATACGGTATTGCACCTCCAGTTCTCTTGTACGTAGAGTGCTGAAATTTGGTATATATACTAATTCGAGGTCGCCCGATCGTTTGCACATAGTTTGGTAGCTCTAGCGCCACCAGGCGACGAGATATTGTACTGCACCCCCACTTGAGTTTCGCGCGTCAGAGGGTCTTGGGTAGGTTTAGGCTGGTCTTTGGAGGGCCTCTGTTGGTTCTGAGTGCTGTCAGAGGGTCTTGGGTAGGTTTAGGCTGGTCTTTGGAGGGCCTCTGTTGGTTCTGAGTGCTGTCAGAGGGTCTTGGGTAGGTTTAGGCTGGTCTTTGGAGGGCCTCTGTTAGGGTTAGGTTAGGGTTAGGGTTAGGTAATAGAGTTAAATGCGAACTTGAGCCCCCACAGTTGAGCCCTTAGGATGGGGTGCACTTACTAAGGCTAGTAACAGGACTCTGAAATTTGGTATATATACTAATTCGAGGGCGCCCGATCGTTTGCACATAGTTTGGAAGCTCTAGCGCCACCAGGCGTCGAGATACGGTATTGCACCTCCAGTTCTCTTGTACGTAGAGTGCTGAAATTTGGTATATATACTAATTCGAGGTCGCCCGATCGTTTGCACATAGTTTGGTAGCTCTAGCGCCACCAGGCGACGAGATATTGTACTGCACCCCCACTTGAGTTTCGCGCGTCAGAGGGTCTTGGGTAGGTTTAGGCTGGTCTTTGGAGGGCCTCTGTTGGTTCTGAGTGCTGTCAGAGGGTCTTGGGTAGGTTTAGGCTGGTCTTTGGAGGGCCTCTGTTGGTTCTGAGTGCTGTCAGAGGGTCTTGGGTAGGTTTAGGCTGGTCTTTGGAGGGCCTCTGTTAGGGTTAGGTTAGGGTTAGGGTTAGGGTTAGGGTTAGGGTTAGGGTTAGGGTTAGGGTTAGGGTTAGGGTTAGGTAATAGAGTTAAATGCGAACTTGAGCCCCCACAGTTGAGCCCTTAGGATGGGGTGCACTTACTAAGGCTAGTAACAGGACTCTGAAATTTGGTATATATACTAATTCGAGGGCGCCCGATCGTTTGCACATAGTTTGGAAGCTCTAGCGCCACCAGGCGTCGAGATACGGTATTGCACCTCCAGTTCTCTTGTACGTAGAGTGCTGAAATTTGGTATATATACTAATTCGAGGTCGCCCGATCGTTTGCACATAGTTTGGTAGCTCTAGCGCCACCAGGCGACGAGATATTGTACTGCACCCCCACTTGAGTTTCGCGCGTCAGAGGGTCTTGGGTAGGTTTAGGCTGGTCTTTGGAGGGCCTCTGTTGGTTCTGAGTGCTGTCAGAGGGTCTTGGGTAGGTTTAGGCTGGTCTTTGGAGGGCCTCTGTTGGTTCTGAGTGCTGTCAGAGGGTCTTGGGTAGGTTTAGGCTGGTCTTTGGAGGGCCTCTGTTAGGGTTAGGTTAGGGTTAGGGTTAGGGTTAGGGTTAGGGTTAGGTTAGGGTTAGGTAATAGAGTTAAATGCGAACTTGAGCCCCCACAGTTGAGCCCTTAGGATGGGGTGCACTTACTAAGGCTAGTAACAGGACTCTGAAATTTGGTATATATACTAATTCGAGGGCGCCCGATCGTTTGCACATAGTTTGGAAGCTCTAGCGCCACCAGGCGTCGAGATACGGTATTGCACCTCCAGTTCTCTTGTACGTAGAGTGCTGAAATTTGGTATATATACTAATTCGAGGTCGCCCGATCGTTTGCACATAGTTTGGTAGCTCTAGCGCCACCAGGCGACGAGATATTGTACTGCACCCCCACTTGAGTTTCGCGCGTCAGAGGGTCTTGGGTAGGTTTAGGCTGGTCTTTGGAGGGCCTCTGTTGGTTCTGAGTGCTGTCAGAGGGTCTTGGGTAGGTTTAGGCTGGTCTTTGGAGGGCCTCTGTTGGTTCTGAGTGCTGTCAGAGGGTCTTGGGTAGGTTTAGGCTGGTCTTTGGAGGGCCTCTGTTAGGGTTAGGTTAGGGTTAGGGTTAGGGTTAGGGTTAGGGTTAGGTTAGGGTTAGGGTAATAGAGTTAAATGCGAACTTGAGCCCCCACAGTTGAGCCCTTAGGATGGGGTGCACTTACTAAGGCTAGTAACAGGACTCTGAAATTTGGTATATATACTAATTCGAGGGCGCCCGATCGTTTGCACATAGTTTGGAAGCTCTAGCGCCACCAGGCGTCGAGATACGGTATTGCACCTCCAGTTCTCTTGTACGTAGAGTGCTGAAATTTGGTATATATACTAATTCGAGGTCGCCCGATCGTTTGCACATAGTTTGGTAGCTCTAGCGCCACCAGGCGACGAGATATTGTACTGCACCCCCACTTGAGTTTCGCGCGTCAGAGGGTCTTGGGTAGGTTTAGGCTGGTCTTTGGAGGGCCTCTGTTGGTTCTGAGTGCTGTCAGAGGGTCTTGGGTAGGTTTAGGCTGGTCTTTGGAGGGCCTCTGTTGGTTCTGAGTGCTGTCAGAGGGTCTTGGGTAGGTTTAGGCTGGTCTTTGGAGGGCCTCTGTTAGGGTTAGGTTAGGGTTAGGGTTAGGGTTAGGGTTAGGGTTAGGTTAGGGTTAGGTAATAGAGTTAAATGCGAACTTGAGCCCCCACAGTTGAGCCCTTAGGATGGGGTGCACTTACTAAGGCTAGTAACAGGACTCTGAAATTTGGTATATATACTAATTCGAGGGCGCCCGATCGTTTGCACATAGTTTGGAAGCTCTAGCGCCACCAGGCGTCGAGATACGGTATTGCACCTCCAGTTCTCTTGTACGTAGAGTGCTGAAATTTGGTATATATACTAATTCGAGGTCGCCCGATCGTTTGCACATAGTTTGGTAGCTCTAGCGCCACCAGGCGACGAGATATTGTACTGCACCCCCACTTGAGTTTCGCGCGTCAGAGGGTCTTGGGTAGGTTTAGGCTGGTCTTTGGAGGGCCTCTGTTGGTTCTGAGTGCTGTCAGAGGGTCTTGGGTAGGTTTAGGCTGGTCTTTGGAGGGCCTCTGTTGGTTCTGAGTGCTGTCAGAGGGTCTTGGGTAGGTTTAGGCTGGTCTTTGGAGGGCCTCTGTTAGGGTTAGGTTAGGGTTAGGGTTAGGGTTAGGGTTAGGGTTAGGTTAGGGTTAGGTAATAGAGTTAAATGCGAACTTGAGCCCCCACAGTTGAGCCCTTAGGATGGGGTGCACTTACTAAGGCTAGTAACAGGACTCTGAAATTTGGTATATATACTAATTCGAGGGCGCCCGATCGTTTGCACATAGTTTGGAAGCTCTAGCGCCACCAGGCGTCGAGATACGGTATTGCACCTCCAGTTCTCTTGTACGTAGAGTGCTGAAATTTGGTATATATACTAATTCGAGGTCGCCCGATCGTTTGCACATAGTTTGGTAGCTCTAGCGCCACCAGGCGACGAGATATTGTACTGCACCCCCACTTGAGTTTCGCGCGTCAGAGGGTCTTGGGTAGGTTTAGGCTGGTCTTTGGAGGGCCTCTGTTGGTTCTGAGTGCTGTCAGAGGGTCTTGGGTAGGTTTAGGCTGGTCTTTGGAGGGCCTCTGTTGGTTCTGAGTGCTGTCAGAGGGTCTTGGGTAGGTTTAGGCTGGTCTTTGGAGGGCCTCTGTTAGGGTTAGGTTAGGGTTAGGGTTAGGGTTAGGGTTAGGGTTAGGTTAGGGTTAGGTAATAGAGTTAAATGCGAACTTGAGCCCCCACAGTTGAGCCCTTAGGATGGGGTGCACTTACTAAGGCTAGTAACAGGACTCTGAAATTTGGTATATATACTAATTCGAGGGCGCCCGATCGTTTGCACATAGTTTGGAAGCTCTAGCGCCACCAGGCGTCGAGATACGGTATTGCACCTCCAGTTCTCTTGTACGTAGAGTGCTGAAATTTGGTATATATACTAATTCGAGGTCGCCCGATCGTTTGCACATAGTTTGGTAGCTCTAGCGCCACCAGGCGACGAGATATTGTACTGCACCCCCACTTGAGTTTCGCGCGTCAGAGGGTCTTGGGTAGGTTTAGGCTGGTCTTTGGAGGGCCTCTGTTGGTTCTGAGTGCTGTCAGAGGGTCTTGGGTAGGTTTAGGCTGGTCTTTGGAGGGCCTCTGTTGGTTCTGAGTGCTGTCAGAGGGTCTTGGGTAGGTTTAGGCTGGTCTTTGGAGGGCCTCTGTTAGGGTTAGGTTAGGGTTAGGGTTAGGGTTAGGGTTAGGGTTAGGTTAGGGTTAGGTAATAGAGTTAAATGCGAACTTGAGCCCCCACAGTTGAGCCCTTAGGATGGGGTGCACTTACTAAGGCTAGTAACAGGACTCTGAAATTTGGTATATATACTAATTCGAGGGCGCCCGATCGTTTGCACATAGTTTGGAAGCTCTAGCGCCACCAGGCGTCGAGATACGGTATTGCACCTCCAGTTCTCTTGTACGTAGAGTGCTGAAATTTGGTATATATACTAATTCGAGGTCGCCCGATCGTTTGCACATAGTTTGGTAGCTCTAGCGCCACCAGGCGACGAGATATTGTACTGCACCCCCACTTGAGTTTCGCGCGTCAGAGGGTCTTGGGTAGGTTTAGGCTGGTCTTTGGAGGGCCTCTGTTGGTTCTGAGTGCTGTCAGAGGGTCTTGGGTAGGTTTAGGCTGGTCTTTGGAGGGCCTCTGTTGGTTCTGAGTGCTGTCAGAGGGTCTTGGGTAGGTTTAGGCTGGTCTTTGGAGGGCCTCTGTTAGGGTTAGGTTAGGGTTAGGGTTAGGGTTAGGGTTAGGGTTAGGTTAGGGTTAGGTAATAGAGTTAAATGCGAACTTGAGCCCCCACAGTTGAGCCCTTAGGATGGGGTGCACTTACTAAGGCTAGTAACAGGACTCTGAAATTTGGTATATATACTAATTCGAGGGCGCCCGATCGTTTGCACATAGTTTGGAAGCTCTAGCGCCACCAGGCGTCGAGATACGGTATTGCACCTCCAGTTCTCTTGTACGTAGAGTGCTGAAATTTGGTATATATACTAATTCGAGGTCGCCCGATCGTTTGCACATAGTTTGGTAGCTCTAGCGCCACCAGGCGACGAGATATTGTACTGCACCCCCACTTGAGTTTCGCGCGTCAGAGGGTCTTGGGTAGGTTTAGGCTGGTCTTTGGAGGGCCTCTGTTGGTTCTGAGTGCTGTCAGAGGGTCTTGGGTAGGTTTAGGCTGGTCTTTGGAGGGCCTCTGTTGGTTCTGAGTGCTGTCAGAGGGTCTTGGGTAGGTTTAGGCTGGTCTTTGGAGGGCCTCTGTTAGGGTTAGGTTAGGGTTAGGGTTAGGGTTAGGGTTAGGGTTAGGTTAGGGTTAGGTAATAGAGTTAAATGCGAACTTGAGCCCCCACAGTTGAGCCCTTAGGATGGGGTGCACTTACTAAGGCTAGTAACAGGACTCTGAAATTTGGTATATATACTAATTCGAGGGCGCCCGATCGTTTGCACATAGTTTGGAAGCTCTAGCGCCACCAGGCGTCGAGATACGGTATTGCACCTCCAGTTCTCTTGTACGTAGAGTGCTGAAATTTGGTATATATACTAATTCGAGGTCGCCCGATCGTTTGCACATAGTTTGGTAGCTCTAGCGCCACCAGGCGACGAGATATTGTACTGCACCCCCACTTGAGTTTCGCGCGTCAGAGGGTCTTGGGTAGGTTTAGGCTGGTCTTTGGAGGGCCTCTGTTGGTTCTGAGTGCTGTCAGAGGGTCTTGGGTAGGTTTAGGCTGGTCTTTGGAGGGCCTCTGTTGGTTCTGAGTGCTGTCAGAGGGTCTTGGGTAGGTTTAGGCTGGTCTTTGGAGGGCCTCTGTTAGGGTTAGGTTAGGGTTAGGGTTAGGGTTAGGGTTAGGGTTAGGTAATAGAGTTAAATGCGAACTTGAGCCCCCACAGTTGAGCCCTTAGGATGGGGTGCACTTACTAAGGCTAGTAACAGGACTCTGAAATTTGGTATATATACTAATTCGAGGGCGCCCGATCGTTTGCACATAGTTTGGAAGCTCTAGCGCCACCAGGCGTCGAGATACGGTATTGCACCTCCAGTTCTCTTGTACGTAGAGTGCTGAAATTTGGTATATATACTAATTCGAGGTCGCCCGATCGTTTGCACATAGTTTGGTAGCTCTAGCGCCACCAGGCGACGAGATATTGTACTGCACCCCCACTTGAGTTTCGCGCGTCAGAGGGTCTTGGGTAGGTTTAGGCTGGTCTTTGGAGGGCCTCTGTTGGTTCTGAGTGCTGTCAGAGGGTCTTGGGTAGGTTTAGGCTGGTCTTTGGAGGGCCTCTGTTGGTTCTGAGTGCTGTCAGAGGGTCTTGGGTAGGTTTAGGCTGGTCTTTGGAGGGCCTCTGTTAGGGTTAGGTTAGGGTTAGGGTTAGGGTTAGGGTTAGGGTTAGGTTAGGTTAGGGTTAGGTTAGGGTTAGGGTTAGGTAATAGAGTTAAATGCGAACTTGAGCCCCCACAGTTGAGCCCTTAGGATGGGGTGCACTTACTAAGGCTAGTAACAGGACTCTGAAATTTGGTATATATACTAATTCGAGGGCGCCCGATCGTTTGCACATAGTTTGGAAGCTCTAGCGCCACCAGGCGTCGAGATACGGTATTGCACCTCCAGTTCTCTTGTACGTAGAGTGCTGAAATTTGGTATATATACTAATTCGAGGTCGCCCGATCGTTTGCACATAGTTTGGTAGCTCTAGCGCCACCAGGCGACGAGATATTGTACTGCACCCCCACTTGAGTTTCGCGCGTCAGAGGGTCTTGGGTAGGTTTAGGCTGGTCTTTGGAGGGCCTCTGTTGGTTCTGAGTGCTGTCAGAGGGTCTTGGGTAGGTTTAGGCTGGTCTTTGGAGGGCCTCTGTTGGTTCTGAGTGCTGTCAGAGGGTCTTGGGTAGGTTTAGGCTGGTCTTTGGAGGGCCTCTGTTAGGGTTAGGTTAGGGTTAGGGTTAGGTAATAGAGTTAAATGCGAACTTGAGCCCCCACAGTTGAGCCCTTAGGATGGGGTGCACTTACTAAGGCTAGTAACAGGACTCTGAAATTTGGTATATATACTAATTCGAGGGCGCCCGATCGTTTGCACATAGTTTGGAAGCTCTAGCGCCACCAGGCGTCGAGATACGGTATTGCACCTCCAGTTCTCTTGTACGTAGAGTGCTGAAATTTGGTATATATACTAATTCGAGGTCGCCCGATCGTTTGCACATAGTTTGGTAGCTCTAGCGCCACCAGGCGACGAGATATTGTACTGCACCCCCACTTGAGTTTCGCGCGTCAGAGGGTCTTGGGTAGGTTTAGGCTGGTCTTTGGAGGGCCTCTGTTGGTTCTGAGTGCTGTCAGAGGGTCTTGGGTAGGTTTAGGCTGGTCTTTGGAGGGCCTCTGTTGGTTCTGAGTGCTGTCAGAGGGTCTTGGGTAGGTTTAGGCTGGTCTTTGGAGGGCCTCTGTTAGGGTTAGGTTAGGGTTAGGGTTAGGGTTAGGGTTAGGGTTAGGGTTAGGGTTAGGGTTAGGGTTAGGGTTAGGTAATAGAGTTAAATGCGAACTTGAGCCCCCACAGTTGAGCCCTTAGGATGGGGTGCACTTACTAAGGCTAGTAACAGGACTCTGAAATTTGGTATATATACTAATTCGAGGGCGCCCGATCGTTTGCACATAGTTTGGAAGCTCTAGCGCCACCAGGCGTCGAGATACGGTATTGCACCTCCAGTTCTCTTGTACGTAGAGTGCTGAAATTTGGTATATATACTAATTCGAGGTCGCCCGATCGTTTGCACATAGTTTGGTAGCTCTAGCGCCACCAGGCGACGAGATATTGTACTGCACCCCCACTTGAGTTTCGCGCGTCAGAGGGTCTTGGGTAGGTTTAGGCTGGTCTTTGGAGGGCCTCTGTTGGTTCTGAGTGCTGTCAGAGGGTCTTGGGTAGGTTTAGGCTGGTCTTTGGAGGGCCTCTGTTGGTTCTGAGTGCTGTCAGAGGGTCTTGGGTAGGTTTAGGCTGGTCTTTGGAGGGCCTCTGTTAGGGTTAGGTTAGGGTTAGGGTTAGGGTTAGGGTTAGGGTTAGGTTAGGGTTAGGTAATAGAGTTAAATGCGAACTTGAGCCCCCACAGTTGAGCCCTTAGGATGGGGTGCACTTACTAAGGCTAGTAACAGGACTCTGAAATTTGGTATATATACTAATTCGAGGGCGCCCGATCGTTTGCACATAGTTTGGAAGCTCTAGCGCCACCAGGCGTCGAGATACGGTATTGCACCTCCAGTTCTCTTGTACGTAGAGTGCTGAAATTTGGTATATATACTAATTCGAGGTCGCCCGATCGTTTGCACATAGTTTGGTAGCTCTAGCGCCACCAGGCGACGAGATATTGTACTGCACCCCCACTTGAGTTTCGCGCGTCAGAGGGTCTTGGGTAGGTTTAGGCTGGTCTTTGGAGGGCCTCTGTTGGTTCTGAGTGCTGTCAGAGGGTCTTGGGTAGGTTTAGGCTGGTCTTTGGAGGGCCTCTGTTGGTTCTGAGTGCTGTCAGAGGGTCTTGGGTAGGTTTAGGCTGGTCTTTGGAGGGCCTCTGTTAGGGTTAGGTTAGGGTTAGGGTTAGGGTTAGGGTTAGGGTTAGGTTAGGGTTAGGGTAATAGAGTTAAATGCGAACTTGAGCCCCCACAGTTGAGCCCTTAGGATGGGGTGCACTTACTAAGGCTAGTAACAGGACTCTGAAATTTGGTATATATACTAATTCGAGGGCGCCCGATCGTTTGCACATAGTTTGGAAGCTCTAGCGCCACCAGGCGTCGAGATACGGTATTGCACCTCCAGTTCTCTTGTACGTAGAGTGCTGAAATTTGGTATATATACTAATTCGAGGTCGCCCGATCGTTTGCACATAGTTTGGTAGCTCTAGCGCCACCAGGCGACGAGATATTGTACTGCACCCCCACTTGAGTTTCGCGCGTCAGAGGGTCTTGGGTAGGTTTAGGCTGGTCTTTGGAGGGCCTCTGTTGGTTCTGAGTGCTGTCAGAGGGTCTTGGGTAGGTTTAGGCTGGTCTTTGGAGGGCCTCTGTTGGTTCTGAGTGCTGTCAGAGGGTCTTGGGTAGGTTTAGGCTGGTCTTTGGAGGGCCTCTGTTAGGGTTAGGTTAGGGTTAGGGTTAGGGTTAGGGTTAGGGTTAGGTTAGGGTTAGGTAATAGAGTTAAATGCGAACTTGAGCCCCCACAGTTGAGCCCTTAGGATGGGGTGCACTTACTAAGGCTAGTAACAGGACTCTGAAATTTGGTATATATACTAATTCGAGGGCGCCCGATCGTTTGCACATAGTTTGGAAGCTCTAGCGCCACCAGGCGTCGAGATACGGTATTGCACCTCCAGTTCTCTTGTACGTAGAGTGCTGAAATTTGGTATATATACTAATTCGAGGTCGCCCGATCGTTTGCACATAGTTTGGTAGCTCTAGCGCCACCAGGCGACGAGATATTGTACTGCACCCCCACTTGAGTTTCGCGCGTCAGAGGGTCTTGGGTAGGTTTAGGCTGGTCTTTGGAGGGCCTCTGTTGGTTCTGAGTGCTGTCAGAGGGTCTTGGGTAGGTTTAGGCTGGTCTTTGGAGGGCCTCTGTTGGTTCTGAGTGCTGTCAGAGGGTCTTGGGTAGGTTTAGGCTGGTCTTTGGAGGGCCTCTGTTAGGGTTAGGTTAGGGTTAGGGTTAGGGTTAGGGTTAGGGTTAGGTTAGGGTTAGGTAATAGAGTTAAATGCGAACTTGAGCCCCCACAGTTGAGCCCTTAGGATGGGGTGCACTTACTAAGGCTAGTAACAGGACTCTGAAATTTGGTATATATACTAATTCGAGGGCGCCCGATCGTTTGCACATAGTTTGGAAGCTCTAGCGCCACCAGGCGTCGAGATACGGTATTGCACCTCCAGTTCTCTTGTACGTAGAGTGCTGAAATTTGGTATATATACTAATTCGAGGTCGCCCGATCGTTTGCACATAGTTTGGTAGCTCTAGCGCCACCAGGCGACGAGATATTGTACTGCACCCCCACTTGAGTTTCGCGCGTCAGAGGGTCTTGGGTAGGTTTAGGCTGGTCTTTGGAGGGCCTCTGTTGGTTCTGAGTGCTGTCAGAGGGTCTTGGGTAGGTTTAGGCTGGTCTTTGGAGGGCCTCTGTTGGTTCTGAGTGCTGTCAGAGGGTCTTGGGTAGGTTTAGGCTGGTCTTTGGAGGGCCTCTGTTAGGGTTAGGTTAGGGTTAGGGTTAGGGTTAGGGTTAGGGTTAGGTTAGGGTTAGGTAATAGAGTTAAATGCGAACTTGAGCCCCCACAGTTGAGCCCTTAGGATGGGGTGCACTTACTAAGGCTAGTAACAGGACTCTGAAATTTGGTATATATACTAATTCGAGGGCGCCCGATCGTTTGCACATAGTTTGGAAGCTCTAGCGCCACCAGGCGTCGAGATACGGTATTGCACCTCCAGTTCTCTTGTACGTAGAGTGCTGAAATTTGGTATATATACTAATTCGAGGTCGCCCGATCGTTTGCACATAGTTTGGTAGCTCTAGCGCCACCAGGCGACGAGATATTGTACTGCACCCCCACTTGAGTTTCGCGCGTCAGAGGGTCTTGGGTAGGTTTAGGCTGGTCTTTGGAGGGCCTCTGTTGGTTCTGAGTGCTGTCAGAGGGTCTTGGGTAGGTTTAGGCTGGTCTTTGGAGGGCCTCTGTTGGTTCTGAGTGCTGTCAGAGGGTCTTGGGTAGGTTTAGGCTGGTCTTTGGAGGGCCTCTGTTAGGGTTAGGTTAGGGTTAGGGTTAGGGTTAGGGTTAGGGTTAGGTTAGGGTTAGGTAATAGAGTTAAATGCGAACTTGAGCCCCCACAGTTGAGCCCTTAGGATGGGGTGCACTTACTAAGGCTAGTAACAGGACTCTGAAATTTGGTATATATACTAATTCGAGGGCGCCCGATCGTTTGCACATAGTTTGGAAGCTCTAGCGCCACCAGGCGTCGAGATACGGTATTGCACCTCCAGTTCTCTTGTACGTAGAGTGCTGAAATTTGGTATATATACTAATTCGAGGTCGCCCGATCGTTTGCACATAGTTTGGTAGCTCTAGCGCCACCAGGCGACGAGATATTGTACTGCACCCCCACTTGAGTTTCGCGCGTCAGAGGGTCTTGGGTAGGTTTAGGCTGGTCTTTGGAGGGCCTCTGTTGGTTCTGAGTGCTGTCAGAGGGTCTTGGGTAGGTTTAGGCTGGTCTTTGGAGGGCCTCTGTTGGTTCTGAGTGCTGTCAGAGGGTCTTGGGTAGGTTTAGGCTGGTCTTTGGAGGGCCTCTGTTAGGGTTAGGTTAGGGTTAGGGTTAGGGTTAGGGTTAGGGTTAGGTTAGGGTTAGGTAATAGAGTTAAATGCGAACTTGAGCCCCCACAGTTGAGCCCTTAGGATGGGGTGCACTTACTAAGGCTAGTAACAGGACTCTGAAATTTGGTATATATACTAATTCGAGGGCGCCCGATCGTTTGCACATAGTTTGGAAGCTCTAGCGCCACCAGGCGTCGAGATACGGTATTGCACCTCCAGTTCTCTTGTACGTAGAGTGCTGAAATTTGGTATATATACTAATTCGAGGTCGCCCGATCGTTTGCACATAGTTTGGTAGCTCTAGCGCCACCAGGCGACGAGATATTGTACTGCACCCCCACTTGAGTTTCGCGCGTCAGAGGGTCTTGGGTAGGTTTAGGCTGGTCTTTGGAGGGCCTCTGTTGGTTCTGAGTGCTGTCAGAGGGTCTTGGGTAGGTTTAGGCTGGTCTTTGGAGGGCCTCTGTTGGTTCTGAGTGCTGTCAGAGGGTCTTGGGTAGGTTTAGGCTGGTCTTTGGAGGGCCTCTGTTAGGGTTAGGTTAGGGTTAGGGTTAGGGTTAGGGTTAGGGTTAGGTTAGGGTTAGGTAATAGAGTTAAATGCGAACTTGAGCCCCCACAGTTGAGCCCTTAGGATGGGGTGCACTTACTAAGGCTAGTAACAGGACTCTGAAATTTGGTATATATACTAATTCGAGGGCGCCCGATCGTTTGCACATAGTTTGGAAGCTCTAGCGCCACCAGGCGTCGAGATACGGTATTGCACCTCCAGTTCTCTTGTACGTAGAGTGCTGAAATTTGGTATATATACTAATTCGAGGTCGCCCGATCGTTTGCACATAGTTTGGTAGCTCTAGCGCCACCAGGCGACGAGATATTGTACTGCACCCCCACTTGAGTTTCGCGCGTCAGAGGGTCTTGGGTAGGTTTAGGCTGGTCTTTGGAGGGCCTCTGTTGGTTCTGAGTGCTGTCAGAGGGTCTTGGGTAGGTTTAGGCTGGTCTTTGGAGGGCCTCTGTTGGTTCTGAGTGCTGTCAGAGGGTCTTGGGTAGGTTTAGGCTGGTCTTTGGAGGGCCTCTGTTAGGGTTAGGTTAGGGTTAGGGTTAGGGTTAGGGTTAGGGTTAGGTTAGGGTTAGGTAATAGAGTTAAATGCGAACTTGAGCCCCCACAGTTGAGCCCTTAGGATGGGGTGCACTTACTAAGGCTAGTAACAGGACTCTGAAATTTGGTATATATACTAATTCGAGGGCGCCCGATCGTTTGCACATAGTTTGGAAGCTCTAGCGCCACCAGGCGTCGAGATACGGTATTGCACCTCCAGTTCTCTTGTACGTAGAGTGCTGAAATTTGGTATATATACTAATTCGAGGTCGCCCGATCGTTTGCACATAGTTTGGTAGCTCTAGCGCCACCAGGCGACGAGATATTGTACTGCACCCCCACTTGAGTTTCGCGCGTCAGAGGGTCTTGGGTAGGTTTAGGCTGGTCTTTGGAGGGCCTCTGTTGGTTCTGAGTGCTGTCAGAGGGTCTTGGGTAGGTTTAGGCTGGTCTTTGGAGGGCCTCTGTTGGTTCTGAGTGCTGTCAGAGGGTCTTGGGTAGGTTTAGGCTGGTCTTTGGAGGGCCTCTGTTAGGGTTAGGTTAGGGTTAGGGTTAGGGTTAGGGTTAGGGTTAGGTTAGGGTTAGGTAATAGAGTTAAATGCGAACTTGAGCCCCCACAGTTGAGCCCTTAGGATGGGGTGCACTTACTAAGGCTAGTAACAGGACTCTGAAATTTGGTATATATACTAATTCGAGGGCGCCCGATCGTTTGCACATAGTTTGGAAGCTCTAGCGCCACCAGGCGTCGAGATACGGTATTGCACCTCCAGTTCTCTTGTACGTAGAGTGCTGAAATTTGGTATATATACTAATTCGAGGTCGCCCGATCGTTTGCACATAGTTTGGTAGCTCTAGCGCCACCAGGCGACGAGATATTGTACTGCACCCCCACTTGAGTTTCGCGCGTCAGAGGGTCTTGGGTAGGTTTAGGCTGGTCTTTGGAGGGCCTCTGTTGGTTCTGAGTGCTGTCAGAGGGTCTTGGGTAGGTTTAGGCTGGTCTTTGGAGGGCCTCTGTTGGTTCTGAGTGCTGTCAGAGGGTCTTGGGTAGGTTTAGGCTGGTCTTTGGAGGGCCTCTGTTAGGGTTAGGTTAGGGTTAGGGTTAGGGTTAGGGTTAGGGTTAGGTTAGGGTTAGGTAATAGAGTTAAATGCGAACTTGAGCCCCCACAGTTGAGCCCTTAGGATGGGGTGCACTTACTAAGGCTAGTAACAGGACTCTGAAATTTGGTATATATACTAATTCGAGGGCGCCCGATCGTTTGCACATAGTTTGGAAGCTCTAGCGCCACCAGGCGTCGAGATACGGTATTGCACCTCCAGTTCTCTTGTACGTAGAGTGCTGAAATTTGGTATATATACTAATTCGAGGTCGCCCGATCGTTTGCACATAGTTTGGTAGCTCTAGCGCCACCAGGCGACGAGATATTGTACTGCACCCCCACTTGAGTTTCGCGCGTCAGAGGGTCTTGGGTAGGTTTAGGCTGGTCTTTGGAGGGCCTCTGTTGGTTCTGAGTGCTGTCAGAGGGTCTTGGGTAGGTTTAGGCTGGTCTTTGGAGGGCCTCTGTTGGTTCTGAGTGCTGTCAGAGGGTCTTGGGTAGGTTTAGGCTGGTCTTTGGAGGGCCTCTGTTAGGGTTAGGTTAGGGTTAGGGTTAGGGTTAGGGTTAGGGTTAGGTTAGGGTTAGGTAATAGAGTTAAATGCGAACTTGAGCCCCCACAGTTGAGCCCTTAGGATGGGGTGCACTTACTAAGGCTAGTAACAGGACTCTGAAATTTGGTATATATACTAATTCGAGGGCGCCCGATCGTTTGCACATAGTTTGGAAGCTCTAGCGCCACCAGGCGTCGAGATACGGTATTGCACCTCCAGTTCTCTTGTACGTAGAGTGCTGAAATTTGGTATATATACTAATTCGAGGTCGCCCGATCGTTTGCACATAGTTTGGTAGCTCTAGCGCCACCAGGCGACGAGATATTGTACTGCACCCCCACTTGAGTTTCGCGCGTCAGAGGGTCTTGGGTAGGTTTAGGCTGGTCTTTGGAGGGCCTCTGTTGGTTCTGAGTGCTGTCAGAGGGTCTTGGGTAGGTTTAGGCTGGTCTTTGGAGGGCCTCTGTTGGTTCTGAGTGCTGTCAGAGGGTCTTGGGTAGGTTTAGGCTGGTCTTTGGAGGGCCTCTGTTAGGGTTAGGTTAGGGTTAGGGTTAGGGTTAGGGTTAGGGTTAGGTTAGGGTTAGGTAATAGAGTTAAATGCGAACTTGAGCCCCCACAGTTGAGCCCTTAGGATGGGGTGCACTTACTAAGGCTAGTAACAGGACTCTGAAATTTGGTATATATACTAATTCGAGGGCGCCCGATCGTTTGCACATAGTTTGGAAGCTCTAGCGCCACCAGGCGTCGAGATACGGTATTGCACCTCCAGTTCTCTTGTACGTAGAGTGCTGAAATTTGGTATATATACTAATTCGAGGTCGCCCGATCGTTTGCACATAGTTTGGTAGCTCTAGCGCCACCAGGCGACGAGATATTGTACTGCACCCCCACTTGAGTTTCGCGCGTCAGAGGGTCTTGGGTAGGTTTAGGCTGGTCTTTGGAGGGCCTCTGTTGGTTCTGAGTGCTGTCAGAGGGTCTTGGGTAGGTTTAGGCTGGTCTTTGGAGGGCCTCTGTTGGTTCTGAGTGCTGTCAGAGGGTCTTGGGTAGGTTTAGGCTGGTCTTTGGAGGGCCTCTGTTAGGGTTAGGTTAGGGTTAGGGTTAGGGTTAGGGTTAGGGTTAGGTTAGGGTTAGGTAATAGAGTTAAATGCGAACTTGAGCCCCCACAGTTGAGCCCTTAGGATGGGGTGCACTTACTAAGGCTAGTAACAGGACTCTGAAATTTGGTATATATACTAATTCGAGGGCGCCCGATCGTTTGCACATAGTTTGGAAGCTCTAGCGCCACCAGGCGTCGAGATACGGTATTGCACCTCCAGTTCTCTTGTACGTAGAGTGCTGAAATTTGGTATATATACTAATTCGAGGTCGCCCGATCGTTTGCACATAGTTTGGTAGCTCTAGCGCCACCAGGCGACGAGATATTGTACTGCACCCCCACTTGAGTTTCGCGCGTCAGAGGGTCTTGGGTAGGTTTAGGCTGGTCTTTGGAGGGCCTCTGTTGGTTCTGAGTGCTGTCAGAGGGTCTTGGGTAGGTTTAGGCTGGTCTTTGGAGGGCCTCTGTTGGTTCTGAGTGCTGTCAGAGGGTCTTGGGTAGGTTTAGGCTGGTCTTTGGAGGGCCTCTGTTAGGGTTAGGTTAGGGTTAGGGTTAGGGTTAGGGTTAGGGTTAGGTTAGGGTTAGGTAATAGAGTTAAATGCGAACTTGAGCCCCCACAGTTGAGCCCTTAGGATGGGGTGCACTTACTAAGGCTAGTAACAGGACTCTGAAATTTGGTATATATACTAATTCGAGGGCGCCCGATCGTTTGCACATAGTTTGGAAGCTCTAGCGCCACCAGGCGTCGAGATACGGTATTGCACCTCCAGTTCTCTTGTACGTAGAGTGCTGAAATTTGGTATATATACTAATTCGAGGTCGCCCGATCGTTTGCACATAGTTTGGTAGCTCTAGCGCCACCAGGCGACGAGATATTGTACTGCACCCCCACTTGAGTTTCGCGCGTCAGAGGGTCTTGGGTAGGTTTAGGCTGGTCTTTGGAGGGCCTCTGTTGGTTCTGAGTGCTGTCAGAGGGTCTTGGGTAGGTTTAGGCTGGTCTTTGGAGGGCCTCTGTTGGTTCTGAGTGCTGTCAGAGGGTCTTGGGTAGGTTTAGGCTGGTCTTTGGAGGGCCTCTGTTAGGGTTAGGTTAGGGTTAGGGTTAGGGTTAGGGTTAGGGTTAGGTTAGGGTTAGGTAATAGAGTTAAATGCGAACTTGAGCCCCCACAGTTGAGCCCTTAGGATGGGGTGCACTTACTAAGGCTAGTAACAGGACTCTGAAATTTGGTATATATACTAATTCGAGGGCGCCCGATCGTTTGCACATAGTTTGGAAGCTCTAGCGCCACCAGGCGTCGAGATACGGTATTGCACCTCCAGTTCTCTTGTACGTAGAGTGCTGAAATTTGGTATATATACTAATTCGAGGTCGCCCGATCGTTTGCACATAGTTTGGTAGCTCTAGCGCCACCAGGCGACGAGATATTGTACTGCACCCCCACTTGAGTTTCGCGCGTCAGAGGGTCTTGGGTAGGTTTAGGCTGGTCTTTGGAGGGCCTCTGTTGGTTCTGAGTGCTGTCAGAGGGTCTTGGGTAGGTTTAGGCTGGTCTTTGGAGGGCCTCTGTTGGTTCTGAGTGCTGTCAGAGGGTCTTGGGTAGGTTTAGGCTGGTCTTTGGAGGGCCTCTGTTAGGGTTAGGTTAGGGTTAGGGTTAGGGTTAGGGTTAGGGTTAGGTTAGGGTTAGGTAATAGAGTTAAATGCGAACTTGAGCCCCCACAGTTGAGCCCTTAGGATGGGGTGCACTTACTAAGGCTAGTAACAGGACTCTGAAATTTGGTATATATACTAATTCGAGGGCGCCCGATCGTTTGCACATAGTTTGGAAGCTCTAGCGCCACCAGGCGTCGAGATACGGTATTGCACCTCCAGTTCTCTTGTACGTAGAGTGCTGAAATTTGGTATATATACTAATTCGAGGTCGCCCGATCGTTTGCACATAGTTTGGTAGCTCTAGCGCCACCAGGCGACGAGATATTGTACTGCACCCCCACTTGAGTTTCGCGCGTCAGAGGGTCTTGGGTAGGTTTAGGCTGGTCTTTGGAGGGCCTCTGTTGGTTCTGAGTGCTGTCAGAGGGTCTTGGGTAGGTTTAGGCTGGTCTTTGGAGGGCCTCTGTTGGTTCTGAGTGCTGTCAGAGGGTCTTGGGTAGGTTTAGGCTGGTCTTTGGAGGGCCTCTGTTAGGGTTAGGTTAGGGTTAGGGTTAGGGTTAGGGTTAGGGTTAGGTTAGGGTTAGGTAATAGAGTTAAATGCGAACTTGAGCCCCCACAGTTGAGCCCTTAGGATGGGGTGCACTTACTAAGGCTAGTAACAGGACTCTGAAATTTGGTATATATACTAATTCGAGGGCGCCCGATCGTTTGCACATAGTTTGGAAGCTCTAGCGCCACCAGGCGTCGAGATACGGTATTGCACCTCCAGTTCTCTTGTACGTAGAGTGCTGAAATTTGGTATATATACTAATTCGAGGTCGCCCGATCGTTTGCACATAGTTTGGTAGCTCTAGCGCCACCAGGCGACGAGATATTGTACTGCACCCCCACTTGAGTTTCGCGCGTCAGAGGGTCTTGGGTAGGTTTAGGCTGGTCTTTGGAGGGCCTCTGTTGGTTCTGAGTGCTGTCAGAGGGTCTTGGGTAGGTTTAGGCTGGTCTTTGGAGGGCCTCTGTTGGTTCTGAGTGCTGTCAGAGGGTCTTGGGTAGGTTTAGGCTGGTCTTTGGAGGGCCTCTGTTAGGGTTAGGTTAGGGTTAGGGTTAGGGTTAGGGTTAGGGTTAGGTTAGGGTTAGGTAATAGAGTTAAATGCGAACTTGAGCCCCCACAGTTGAGCCCTTAGGATGGGGTGCACTTACTAAGGCTAGTAACAGGACTCTGAAATTTGGTATATATACTAATTCGAGGGCGCCCGATCGTTTGCACATAGTTTGGAAGCTCTAGCGCCACCAGGCGTCGAGATACGGTATTGCACCTCCAGTTCTCTTGTACGTAGAGTGCTGAAATTTGGTATATATACTAATTCGAGGTCGCCCGATCGTTTGCACATAGTTTGGTAGCTCTAGCGCCACCAGGCGACGAGATATTGTACTGCACCCCCACTTGAGTTTCGCGCGTCAGAGGGTCTTGGGTAGGTTTAGGCTGGTCTTTGGAGGGCCTCTGTTGGTTCTGAGTGCTGTCAGAGGGTCTTGGGTAGGTTTAGGCTGGTCTTTGGAGGGCCTCTGTTGGTTCTGAGTGCTGTCAGAGGGTCTTGGGTAGGTTTAGGCTGGTCTTTGGAGGGCCTCTGTTAGGGTTAGGTTAGGGTTAGGGTTAGGGTTAGGGTTAGGGTTAGGGTTAGGGTTAGGTAATAGAGTTAAATGCGAACTTGAGCCCCCACAGTTGAGCCCTTAGGATGGGGTGCACTTACTAAGGCTAGTAACAGGACTCTGAAATTTGGTATATATACTAATTCGAGGGCGCCCGATCGTTTGCACATAGTTTGGAAGCTCTAGCGCCACCAGGCGTCGAGATACGGTATTGCACCTCCAGTTCTCTTGTACGTAGAGTGCTGAAATTTGGTATATATACTAATTCGAGGTCGCCCGATCGTTTGCACATAGTTTGGTAGCTCTAGCGCCACCAGGCGACGAGATATTGTACTGCACCCCCACTTGAGTTTCGCGCGTCAGAGGGTCTTGGGTAGGTTTAGGCTGGTCTTTGGAGGGCCTCTGTTGGTTCTGAGTGCTGTCAGAGGGTCTTGGGTAGGTTTAGGCTGGTCTTTGGAGGGCCTCTGTTGGTTCTGAGTGCTGTCAGAGGGTCTTGGGTAGGTTTAGGCTGGTCTTTGGAGGGCCTCTGTTAGGGTTAGGTTAGGGTTAGGGTTAGGGTTAGGGTTAGGGTTAGGTTAGGGTTAGGTAATAGAGTTAAATGCGAACTTGAGCCCCCACAGTTGAGCCCTTAGGATGGGGTGCACTTACTAAGGCTAGTAACAGGACTCTGAAATTTGGTATATATACTAATTCGAGGGCGCCCGATCGTTTGCACATAGTTTGGAAGCTCTAGCGCCACCAGGCGTCGAGATACGGTATTGCACCTCCAGTTCTCTTGTACGTAGAGTGCTGAAATTTGGTATATATACTAATTCGAGGTCGCCCGATCGTTTGCACATAGTTTGGTAGCTCTAGCGCCACCAGGCGACGAGATATTGTACTGCACCCCCACTTGAGTTTCGCGCGTCAGAGGGTCTTGGGTAGGTTTAGGCTGGTCTTTGGAGGGCCTCTGTTGGTTCTGAGTGCTGTCAGAGGGTCTTGGGTAGGTTTAGGCTGGTCTTTGGAGGGCCTCTGTTGGTTCTGAGTGCTGTCAGAGGGTCTTGGGTAGGTTTAGGCTGGTCTTTGGAGGGCCTCTGTTAGGGTTAGGTTAGGGTTAGGGTTAGGGTTAGGGTTAGGGTTAGGTTAGGGTTAGGTAATAGAGTTAAATGCGAACTTGAGCCCCCACAGTTGAGCCCTTAGGATGGGGTGCACTTACTAAGGCTAGTAACAGGACTCTGAAATTTGGTATATATACTAATTCGAGGGCGCCCGATCGTTTGCACATAGTTTGGAAGCTCTAGCGCCACCAGGCGTCGAGATACGGTATTGCACCTCCAGTTCTCTTGTACGTAGAGTGCTGAAATTTGGTATATATACTAATTCGAGGTCGCCCGATCGTTTGCACATAGTTTGGTAGCTCTAGCGCCACCAGGCGACGAGATATTGTACTGCACCCCCACTTGAGTTTCGCGCGTCAGAGGGTCTTGGGTAGGTTTAGGCTGGTCTTTGGAGGGCCTCTGTTGGTTCTGAGTGCTGTCAGAGGGTCTTGGGTAGGTTTAGGCTGGTCTTTGGAGGGCCTCTGTTGGTTCTGAGTGCTGTCAGAGGGTCTTGGGTAGGTTTAGGCTGGTCTTTGGAGGGCCTCTGTTAGGGTTAGGTTAGGGTTAGGGTTAGGGTTAGGGTTAGGGTTAGGTTAGGGTTAGGTAATAGAGTTAAATGCGAACTTGAGCCCCCACAGTTGAGCCCTTAGGATGGGGTGCACTTACTAAGGCTAGTAACAGGACTCTGAAATTTGGTATATATACTAATTCGAGGGCGCCCGATCGTTTGCACATAGTTTGGAAGCTCTAGCGCCACCAGGCGTCGAGATACGGTATTGCACCTCCAGTTCTCTTGTACGTAGAGTGCTGAAATTTGGTATATATACTAATTCGAGGTCGCCCGATCGTTTGCACATAGTTTGGTAGCTCTAGCGCCACCAGGCGACGAGATATTGTACTGCACCCCCACTTGAGTTTCGCGCGTCAGAGGGTCTTGGGTAGGTTTAGGCTGGTCTTTGGAGGGCCTCTGTTGGTTCTGAGTGCTGTCAGAGGGTCTTGGGTAGGTTTAGGCTGGTCTTTGGAGGGCCTCTGTTGGTTCTGAGTGCTGTCAGAGGGTCTTGGGTAGGTTTAGGCTGGTCTTTGGAGGGCCTCTGTTAGGGTTAGGTTAGGGTTAGGGTTAGGGTTAGGGTTAGGGTTAGGTTAGGGTTAGGTAATAGAGTTAAATGCGAACTTGAGCCCCCACAGTTGAGCCCTTAGGATGGGGTGCACTTACTAAGGCTAGTAACAGGACTCTGAAATTTGGTATATATACTAATTCGAGGGCGCCCGATCGTTTGCACATAGTTTGGAAGCTCTAGCGCCACCAGGCGTCGAGATACGGTATTGCACCTCCAGTTCTCTTGTACGTAGAGTGCTGAAATTTGGTATATATACTAATTCGAGGTCGCCCGATCGTTTGCACATAGTTTGGTAGCTCTAGCGCCACCAGGCGACGAGATATTGTACTGCACCCCCACTTGAGTTTCGCGCGTCAGAGGGTCTTGGGTAGGTTTAGGCTGGTCTTTGGAGGGCCTCTGTTGGTTCTGAGTGCTGTCAGAGGGTCTTGGGTAGGTTTAGGCTGGTCTTTGGAGGGCCTCTGTTGGTTCTGAGTGCTGTCAGAGGGTCTTGGGTAGGTTTAGGCTGGTCTTTGGAGGGCCTCTGTTGGTTCTGAGTGCTGTCAGAGGGTCTTGGGTAGGTTTAGGCTGGTCTTTGGAGGGCCTCTGTTAGGGTTAGGTTAGGGTTAGGGTTAGGGTTAGGGTTAGGGTTAGGGTTAGGGTTAGGGTTAGGGTTAGGGTTAGGTAATAGAGTTAAATGCGAACTTGAGCCCCCACAGTTGAGCCCTTAGGATGGGGTGCACTTACTAAGGCTAGTAACAGGACTCTGAAATTTGGTATATATACTAATTCGAGGGCGCCCGATCGTTTGCACATAGTTTGGAAGCTCTAGCGCCACCAGGCGTCGAGATACGGTATTGCACCTCCAGTTCTCTTGTACGTAGAGTGCTGAAATTTGGTATATATACTAATTCGAGGTCGCCCGATCGTTTGCACATAGTTTGGTAGCTCTAGCGCCACCAGGCGACGAGATATTGTACTGCACCCCCACTTGAGTTTCGCGCGTCAGAGGGTCTTGGGTAGGTTTAGGCTGGTCTTTGGAGGGCCTCTGTTGGTTCTGAGTGCTGTCAGAGGGTCTTGGGTAGGTTTAGGCTGGTCTTTGGAGGGCCTCTGTTGGTTCTGAGTGCTGTCAGAGGGTCTTGGGTAGGTTTAGGCTGGTCTTTGGAGGGCCTCTGTTAGGGTTAGGTTAGGGTTAGGGTTAGGGTTAGGGTTAGGGTTAGGTTAGGGTTAGGTAATAGAGTTAAATGCGAACTTGAGCCCCCACAGTTGAGCCCTTAGGATGGGGTGCACTTACTAAGGCTAGTAACAGGACTCTGAAATTTGGTATATATACTAATTCGAGGGCGCCCGATCGTTTGCACATAGTTTGGAAGCTCTAGCGCCACCAGGCGTCGAGATACGGTATTGCACCTCCAGTTCTCTTGTACGTAGAGTGCTGAAATTTGGTATATATACTAATTCGAGGTCGCCCGATCGTTTGCACATAGTTTGGTAGCTCTAGCGCCACCAGGCGACGAGATATTGTACTGCACCCCCACTTGAGTTTCGCGCGTCAGAGGGTCTTGGGTAGGTTTAGGCTGGTCTTTGGAGGGCCTCTGTTGGTTCTGAGTGCTGTCAGAGGGTCTTGGGTAGGTTTAGGCTGGTCTTTGGAGGGCCTCTGTTGGTTCTGAGTGCTGTCAGAGGGTCTTGGGTAGGTTTAGGCTGGTCTTTGGAGGGCCTCTGTTAGGGTTAGGTTAGGGTTAGGGTTAGGGTTAGGGTTAGGGTTAGGTTAGGGTTAGGGTAATAGAGTTAAATGCGAACTTGAGCCCCCACAGTTGAGCCCTTAGGATGGGGTGCACTTACTAAGGCTAGTAACAGGACTCTGAAATTTGGTATATATACTAATTCGAGGGCGCCCGATCGTTTGCACATAGTTTGGAAGCTCTAGCGCCACCAGGCGTCGAGATACGGTATTGCACCTCCAGTTCTCTTGTACGTAGAGTGCTGAAATTTGGTATATATACTAATTCGAGGTCGCCCGATCGTTTGCACATAGTTTGGTAGCTCTAGCGCCACCAGGCGACGAGATATTGTACTGCACCCCCACTTGAGTTTCGCGCGTCAGAGGGTCTTGGGTAGGTTTAGGCTGGTCTTTGGAGGGCCTCTGTTGGTTCTGAGTGCTGTCAGAGGGTCTTGGGTAGGTTTAGGCTGGTCTTTGGAGGGCCTCTGTTGGTTCTGAGTGCTGTCAGAGGGTCTTGGGTAGGTTTAGGCTGGTCTTTGGAGGGCCTCTGTTAGGGTTAGGTTAGGGTTAGGGTTAGGGTTAGGGTTAGGGTTAGGTTAGGGTTAGGTAATAGAGTTAAATGCGAACTTGAGCCCCCACAGTTGAGCCCTTAGGATGGGGTGCACTTACTAAGGCTAGTAACAGGACTCTGAAATTTGGTATATATACTAATTCGAGGGCGCCCGATCGTTTGCACATAGTTTGGAAGCTCTAGCGCCACCAGGCGTCGAGATACGGTATTGCACCTCCAGTTCTCTTGTACGTAGAGTGCTGAAATTTGGTATATATACTAATTCGAGGTCGCCCGATCGTTTGCACATAGTTTGGTAGCTCTAGCGCCACCAGGCGACGAGATATTGTACTGCACCCCCACTTGAGTTTCGCGCGTCAGAGGGTCTTGGGTAGGTTTAGGCTGGTCTTTGGAGGGCCTCTGTTGGTTCTGAGTGCTGTCAGAGGGTCTTGGGTAGGTTTAGGCTGGTCTTTGGAGGGCCTCTGTTGGTTCTGAGTGCTGTCAGAGGGTCTTGGGTAGGTTTAGGCTGGTCTTTGGAGGGCCTCTGTTAGGGTTAGGTTAGGGTTAGGGTTAGGGTTAGGGTTAGGGTTAGGTTAGGGTTAGGTAATAGAGTTAAATGCGAACTTGAGCCCCCACAGTTGAGCCCTTAGGATGGGGTGCACTTACTAAGGCTAGTAACAGGACTCTGAAATTTGGTATATATACTAATTCGAGGGCGCCCGATCGTTTGCACATAGTTTGGAAGCTCTAGCGCCACCAGGCGTCGAGATACGGTATTGCACCTCCAGTTCTCTTGTACGTAGAGTGCTGAAATTTGGTATATATACTAATTCGAGGTCGCCCGATCGTTTGCACATAGTTTGGTAGCTCTAGCGCCACCAGGCGACGAGATATTGTACTGCACCCCCACTTGAGTTTCGCGCGTCAGAGGGTCTTGGGTAGGTTTAGGCTGGTCTTTGGAGGGCCTCTGTTGGTTCTGAGTGCTGTCAGAGGGTCTTGGGTAGGTTTAGGCTGGTCTTTGGAGGGCCTCTGTTGGTTCTGAGTGCTGTCAGAGGGTCTTGGGTAGGTTTAGGCTGGTCTTTGGAGGGCCTCTGTTAGGGTTAGGTTAGGGTTAGGGTTAGGGTTAGGGTTAGGGTTAGGTTAGGGTTAGGTAATAGAGTTAAATGCGAACTTGAGCCCCCACAGTTGAGCCCTTAGGATGGGGTGCACTTACTAAGGCTAGTAACAGGACTCTGAAATTTGGTATATATACTAATTCGAGGGCGCCCGATCGTTTGCACATAGTTTGGAAGCTCTAGCGCCACCAGGCGTCGAGATACGGTATTGCACCTCCAGTTCTCTTGTACGTAGAGTGCTGAAATTTGGTATATATACTAATTCGAGGTCGCCCGATCGTTTGCACATAGTTTGGTAGCTCTAGCGCCACCAGGCGACGAGATATTGTACTGCACCCCCACTTGAGTTTCGCGCGTCAGAGGGTCTTGGGTAGGTTTAGGCTGGTCTTTGGAGGGCCTCTGTTGGTTCTGAGTGCTGTCAGAGGGTCTTGGGTAGGTTTAGGCTGGTCTTTGGAGGGCCTCTGTTGGTTCTGAGTGCTGTCAGAGGGTCTTGGGTAGGTTTAGGCTGGTCTTTGGAGGGCCTCTGTTAGGGTTAGGTTAGGGTTAGGGTTAGGGTTAGGGTTAGGGTTAGGTTAGGGTTAGGTAATAGAGTTAAATGCGAACTTGAGCCCCCACAGTTGAGCCCTTAGGATGGGGTGCACTTACTAAGGCTAGTAACAGGACTCTGAAATTTGGTATATATACTAATTCGAGGGCGCCCGATCGTTTGCACATAGTTTGGAAGCTCTAGCGCCACCAGGCGTCGAGATACGGTATTGCACCTCCAGTTCTCTTGTACGTAGAGTGCTGAAATTTGGTATATATACTAATTCGAGGTCGCCCGATCGTTTGCACATAGTTTGGTAGCTCTAGCGCCACCAGGCGACGAGATATTGTACTGCACCCCCACTTGAGTTTCGCGCGTCAGAGGGTCTTGGGTAGGTTTAGGCTGGTCTTTGGAGGGCCTCTGTTGGTTCTGAGTGCTGTCAGAGGGTCTTGGGTAGGTTTAGGCTGGTCTTTGGAGGGCCTCTGTTGGTTCTGAGTGCTGTCAGAGGGTCTTGGGTAGGTTTAGGCTGGTCTTTGGAGGGCCTCTGTTAGGGTTAGGTTAGGGTTAGGGTTAGGGTTAGGGTTAGGGTTAGGTTAGGGTTAGGTAATAGAGTTAGGGTTAGGGTTAGGGTTAGGGTTAGGGTTAGGGTTAGGGTTAGGGTTAGGGTTAGGGTTAGGTTAGGGTTAGGGTTAGGGTTAGGGTTAGGGTTAGGGTTAGGGTTAGGGTTAGGGTTAGGGTTAGGTTAGGTTAGGTTAGGGTTAGGGTTAGGGTTAGGGTTAGGGTTAGGGTTAGGGTTAGGGTTAGGGTTAGGGTTAGGGTTAGGGTTAGGGTTAGGTTAGGTTAGGGTTAGGGTTAGGGTTAGGTTAGGGTTAGGGTTAGGGTTAGGGTTAGGGTTAGGGTTAGGGTTAGGGTTAGGTTAGGGTTAGGGTTAGGGTTAGGTTAGGTTAGGTTAGGGTTAGGGTTAGGTTAGGGTTAGGGTTAGGGTTAGGTTAGGGTTAGGGTTAGGGTTAGGGTTAGGGTTAGGTTAGGGTAGGTTAGGGTTAGGTTAGGTTAGGGTTAGGGTTAGGTTAGGTTAGGGTTAGGGTTAGGGTTAGGGTTAGGTTAGGGTTAGGGTTAGGGTTAGGGTTAGGGTTAGGGTTAGGGTTAGGGTTAGGGTTAGGTTAGGGTTAGGTTAGGGTTAGGTTAGGGTTAGGGTTAGGGTTAGGGTTAGGGTTAGGGTTAGGGTTAGGTTAGGGTTAGGGTTAGGGTTAGGGTTAGGGTTAGGGTTAGGGTTAGGGTTAGGGTTAGGTTAGGGTTAGGGTTAGGGTTAGGTTAGGGTTAGGGTTAGGGTTAGGTTAGGGTTAGGGTTAGGGTTAGGGTTAGGGTTAGGTTAGGGTTAGGTTAGGGTTAGGGTTAGGTTAGGGTTAGGGTTAGGGTTAGGGTTAGGGTTAGGGTTAGGGTTAGGGTTAGGGTTAGGTTAGGGTTAGGGTTAGGGTTAGGGTTAGGTTAGGGTTAGGTTAGGGTTAGGGTTAGGTTAGGGTTAGGTTAGGGTTAGGTTAGGGTTAGGGTTAGGGTTAGGGTTAGGTTAGAGTTAGGGTTAGGGTTAGGGTTAGGGTTAGGGTTAGGGTTAGGGTTAGGGTTAGGTTAGGGTTAGGGTTAGGGTTAGGGTTAGGGTTAGGGTTAGGGTTAGGGTTAGGGTTAGGGTTAGGGTTAGGGTTAGGGTTAGGGTTAGGGTTAGGGTTAGGGTTAGGGTTAGGGTTAGGGTTAGGTTAGGGTTAGGGTTAGGGTTAGGGTTAGGGTTAGGGGTTAGGTTAGGGTTAGGTTAGGGTTAGGGTTAGGGTTAGGGTTAGGGTTAGGGTTAGGGTTAGGGTTAGGGTTAGGGTTAGGGTTAGGGTTAGGGTTAGGGTTAGGGTTAGGGTTAGGGTTAGGGTTAGGGTTAGGGTTAGGGTTAGGGTTAGGGTTAGGGTTAGGGTTAGGGTTAGGGTTAGGGTTAGGGTTAGGGTTAGGGTTAGGGTTAGGGTTAGGGTTAGGGTTAGGGTTAGGGTTAGGGTTAGGGTTAGGGTTAGGGTTAGGGTTAGGGTTAGGGTTAGGGTTAGGGTTAGGGTTAGGGTTAGGGTTAGGGTTAGGGTTAGGGTTAGGGTTAGGGTTAGGGTTAGGGTTAGGGTTAGGGTTAGGGTTAGGGTTAGGGTTAGGGTTAGGGTTAGGGTTAGGGTTAGGGTTAGGGTTAGGGTTAGGGTTAGGGTTAGGGTTAGGGTTAGGGTTAGGGTTAGGGTTAGGGTTAGGGTTAGGGTTAGGGTTAGGGTTAGGGTTAGGGTTAGGGTTAGGGTTAGGGTTAGGGTTAGGGTTAGGGTTAGGGTTAGGGTTAGGGTTAGGGTTAGGGTTAGGGTTAGGGTTAGGGTTAGGGTTAGGGTTAGGGTTAGGGTTAGGGTTAGGGTTAGGGTTAGGGTTAGGGTTAGGGTTAGGGTTAGGGTTAGGGTTAGGGTTAGGGTTAGGGTTAGGGTTAGGGTTAGGGTTAGGGTTAGGGTTAGGGTTAGGGTTAGGGTTAGGGTTAGGGTTAGGGTTAGGGTTAGGGTTAGGGTTAGGGTTAGGGTTAGGGTTAGGGTTAGGGTTAGGGTTAGGGTTAGGGTTAGGGTTAGGGTTAGGGTTAGGGTTAGGGTTAGGGTTAGGGTTAGGGTTAGGGTTAGGGTTAGGGTTAGGGTTAGGGTTAGGGTTAGGGTTAGGGTTAGGGTTAGGGTTAGGGTTAGGGTTAGGGTTAGGGTTAGGTTAGGGTTAGGGTTAGGGTTAGGTTAGGGTTAGGGTTAGGGTTAGGGTTAGGGTTAGGGTTAGGGTTAGGGTTAGGGTTAGGGTTAGGGTTAGGGTTAGGGTTAGGGTTAGGGTTAGGGTTAGGGTTAGGGTTAGGGTTAGGGTTAGGGTTAGGGTTAGGGTT
Source organism: Acrossocheilus fasciatus (assembly GCA_036784905.1). Taxonomy (NCBI): domain Eukaryota; kingdom Metazoa; phylum Chordata; class Actinopteri; order Cypriniformes; family Cyprinidae; genus Acrossocheilus; species Acrossocheilus fasciatus. The sequence continues at coordinate 53,099,287 of CM071940.1, forward strand.
AGGGTTAGGGTTAGGGTTAGGGTTAGGGTTAGGGTTAGGGTTAGGGTTAGGGTTAGGGTTAGGGTTAGGGTTAGGGTTAGGGTTAGGGTTAGGGTTAGGGTTAGGGTTAGGGTTAGGGTTAGGTTAGGTTAGGGTTAGGGTTAGGGTTAGGGTTAGGGTTAGGGTTAGGGTTAGGGTTAGGGTTAGGGTTAGGGTTAGGGTTAGGGTTAGGGTTAGGGTTAGGGTTAGGGTTAGGGTTAGGGTTAGGGTTAGGGTTAGGGTTAGGGTTAGGGTTAGGGTTAGGGTTAGGGTTAGGGTTAGGGTTAGGGTTAGGGTTAGGGTTAGGGTTAGGGTTAGGGTTAGGGTTAGGGTTAGGGTTAGGGTTAGGGTTAGGGTTAGGGTTAGGGTTAGGGTTAGGGTTAGGGTTAGGGTTAGGGTTAGGGTTAGGGTTAGGGTTAGGGTTAGGGTTAGGGTTAGGGTTAGGGTTAGGGTTAGGGTTAGGGTTAGGGTTAGGGTTAGGGTTAGGGTTAGGGTTAGGGTTAGGGTTAGGGTTAGGGTTAGGGTTAGGGTTAGGGTTAGGGTTAGGGTTAGGGTTAGGGTTAGGGTTAGGGTTAGGGTTAGGGTTAGGGTTAGGGTTAGGGTTAGGGTTAGGGTTAGGGTTAGGGTTAGGGTTAGGGTTAGGGTTAGGGTTAGGGTTAGGGTTAGGGTTAGGGTTAGGGTTAGGGTTAGGGTTAGGGTTAGGGTTAGGGTTAGGGTTAGGGTTAGGGTTAGGGTTAGGGTTAGGGTTAGGGTTAGGGTTAGGGTTAGGGTTAGGGTTAGGGTTAGGGTTAGGGTTAGGGTTAGGGTTAGGGTTAGGGTTAGGGTTAGGGTTAGGGTTAGGGTTAGGGTTAGGGTTAGGGTTAGGGTTAGGGTTAGGGTTAGGGTTAGGGTTAGGGTTAGGGTTAGGGTTAGGGTTAGGGTTAGGGTTAGGGTTAGGGTTAGGGTTAGGGTTAGGGTTAGGGTTAGGGTTAGGGTTAGGGTTAGGGTTAGGGTTAGGGTTAGGGTTAGGGTTAGGGTTAGGGTTAGGGTTAGGGTTAGGGTTAGGGTTAGGGTTAGGGTTAGGGTTAGGGTTAGGGTTAGGGTTAGGGTTAGGGTTAGGGTTAGGGTTAGGGTTAGGGTTAGGGTTAGGGTTAGGGTTAGGGTTAGGGTTAGGGTTAGGGTTAGGGTTAGGGTTAGGGTTAGGGTTAGGGTTAGGGTTAGGGTTAGGGTTAGGGTTAGGGTTAGGGTTAGGGTTAGGGTTAGGGTTAGGGTTAGGGTTAGGGTTAGGGTTAGGGTTAGGGTTAGGGTTAGGGTTAGGGTTAGGGTTAGGGTTAGGGTTAGGGTTAGGGTTAGGGTTAGGGTTAGGGTTAGGGTTAGGGTTAGGGTTAGGGTTAGGGTTAGGGTTAGGGTTAGGGTTAGGGTTAGGGTTAGGGTTAGGGTTAGGGTTAGGGTTAGGGTTAGGGTTAGGGTTAGGGTTAGGGTTAGGGTTAGGGTTAGGGTTAGGGTTAGGGTTAGGGTTAGGGTTAGGGTTAGGGTTAGGGTTAGGGTTAGGGTTAGGGTTAGGGTTAGGGTTAGGGTTAGGGTTAGGGTTAGGGTTAGGGTTAGGGTTAGGGTTAGGGTTAGGGTTAGGGTTAGGGTTAGGGTTAGGGTTAGGGTTAGGGTTAGGGTTAGGGTTAGGGTTAGGGTTAGGGTTAGGGTTAGGGTTAGGGTTAGGGTTAGGGTTAGGGTTAGGGTTAGGGTTAGGGTTAGGGTTAGGGTTAGGGTTAGGGTTAGGGTTAGGGTTAGGGTTAGGGTTAGGGTTAGGGTTAGGGTTAGGGTTAGGGTTAGGGTTAGGGTTAGGGTTAGGGTTAGGGTTAGGGTTAGGGTTAGGGTTAGGGTTAGGGTTAGGGTTAGGGTTAGGGTTAGGGTTAGGGTTAGGGTTAGGGTTAGGGTTAGGGTTAGGGTTAGGGTTAGGGTTAGGGTTAGGGTTAGGGTTAGGGTTAGGGTTAGGGTTAGGGTTAGGGTTAGGGTTAGGGTTAGGGTTAGGGTTAGGGTTAGGGTTAGGGTTAGGGTTAGGGTTAGGGTTAGGGTTAGGGTTAGGGTTAGGGTTAGGGTTAGGGTTAGGGTTAGGGTTAGGGTTAGGGTTAGGGTTAGGGTTAGGGTTAGGGTTAGGGTTAGGGTTAGGGTTAGGGTTAGGGTTAGGGTTAGGGTTAGGGTTAGGGTTAGGGTTAGGGTTAGGGTTAGGGTTAGGGTTAGGGTTAGGGTTAGGGTTAGGGTTAGGGTTAGGGTTAGGGTTAGGGTTAGGGTTAGGGTTAGGGTTAGGGTTAGGGTTAGGGTTAGGGTTAGGGTTAGGGTTAGGGTTAGGGTTAGGGTTAGGGTTAGGGTTAGGGTTAGGGTTAGGGTTAGGGTTAGGGTTAGGGTTAGGGTTAGGGTTAGGGTTAGGGTTAGGGTTAGGGTTAGGGTTAGGGTTAGGGTTAGGGTTAGGGTTAGGGTTAGGGTTAGGGTTAGGGTTAGGGTTAGGGTTAGGGTTAGGGTTAGGGTTAGGGTTAGGGTTAGGGTTAGGGTTAGGGTTAGGGTTAGGGTTAGGGTTAGGGTTAGGGTTAGGGTTAGGGTTAGGGTTAGGGTTAGGGTTAGGGTTAGGGTTAGGGTTAGGGTTAGGGTTAGGGTTAGGGTTAGGGTTAGGGTTAGGGTTAGGGTTAGGGTTAGGGTTAGGGTTAGGGTTAGGGTTAGGGTTAGGGTTAGGGTTAGGGTTAGGGTTAGGGTTAGGGTTAGGGTTAGGGTTAGGGTTAGGGTTAGGGTTAGGGTTAGGGTTAGGGTTAGGGTTAGGGTTAGGGTTAGGGTTAGGGTTAGGGTTAGGGTTAGGGTTAGGGTTAGGGTTAGGGTTAGGGTTAGGGTTAGGGTTAGGGTTAGGGTTAGGGTTAGGGTTAGGGTTAGGGTTAGGGTTAGGGTTAGGGTTAGGGTTAGGGTTAGGGTTAGGGTTAGGGTTAGGGTTAGGGTTAGGGTTAGGGTTAGGGTTAGGGTTAGGGTTAGGGTTAGGGTTAGGGTTAGGGTTAGGGTTAGGGTTAGGGTTAGGGTTAGGGTTAGGGTTAGGGTTAGGGTTAGGGTTAGGGTTAGGGTTAGGGTTAGGGTTAGGGTTAGGGTTAGGGTTAGGGTTAGGGTTAGGGTTAGGGTTAGGGTTAGGGTTAGGGTTAGGGTTAGGGTTAGGGTTAGGGTTAGGGTTAGGGTTAGGGTTAGGGTTAGGGTTAGGGTTAGGGTTAGGGTTAGGGTTAGGGTTAGGGTTAGGGTTAGGGTTAGGGTTAGGGTTAGGGTTAGGGTTAGGGTTAGGGTTAGGGTTAGGGTTAGGGTTAGGGTTAGGGTTAGGGTTAGGGTTAGGGTTAGGGTTAGGGTTAGGGTTAGGGTTAGGGTTAGGGTTAGGGTTAGGGTTAGGGTTAGGGTTAGGGTTAGGGTTAGGGTTAGGGTTAGGGTTAGGGTTAGGGTTAGGGTTAGGGTTAGGGTTAGGGTTAGGGTTAGGGTTAGGGTTAGGGTTAGGGTTAGGGTTAGGGTTAGGGTTAGGGTTAGGGTTAGGGTTAGGGTTAGGGTTAGGGTTAGGGTTAGGGTTAGGGTTAGGGTTAGGGTTAGGGTTAGGGTTAGGGTTAGGGTTAGGGTTAGGGTTAGGGTTAGGGTTAGGGTTAGGGTTAGGGTTAGGGTTAGGGTTAGGGTTAGGGTTAGGGTTAGGGTTAGGGTTAGGGTTAGGGTTAGGGTTAGGGTTAGGGTTAGGGTTAGGGTTAGGGTTAGGGTTAGGGTTAGGGTTAGGGTTAGGGTTAGGGTTAGGGTTAGGGTTAGGGTTAGGGTTAGGGTTAGGGTTAGGGTTAGGGTTAGGGTTAGGGTTAGGGTTAGGGTTAGGGTTAGGGTTAGGGTTAGGGTTAGGGTTAGGGTTAGGGTTAGGGTTAGGGTTAGGGTTAGGGTTAGGGTTAGGGTTAGGGTTAGGGTTAGGGTTAGGGTTAGGGTTAGGGTTAGGGTTAGGGTTAGGGTTAGGGTTAGGGTTAGGGTTAGGGTTAGGGTTAGGGTTAGGGTTAGGGTTAGGGTTAGGGTTAGGGTTAGGGTTAGGGTTAGGGTTAGGGTTAGGGTTAGGGTTAGGGTTAGGGTTAGGGTTAGGGTTAGGGTTAGGGTTAGGGTTAGGGTTAGGGTTAGGGTTAGGGTTAGGGTTAGGGTTAGGGTTAGGGTTAGGGTTAGGGTTAGGGTTAGGGTTAGGGTTAGGGTTAGGGTTAGGGTTAGGGTTAGGGTTAGGGTTAGGGTTAGGGTTAGGGTTAGGGTTAGGGTTAGGGTTAGGGTTAGGGTTAGGGTTAGGGTTAGGGTTAGGGTTAGGGTTAGGGTTAGGGTTAGGGTTAGGGTTAGGGTTAGGGTTAGGGTTAGGGTTAGGGTTAGGGTTAGGGTTAGGGTTAGGGTTAGGGTTAGGGTTAGGGTTAGGGTTAGGGTTAGGGTTAGGGTTAGGGTTAGGGTTAGGGTTAGGGTTAGGGTTAGGGTTAGGGTTAGGGTTAGGGTTAGGGTTAGGGTTAGGGTTAGGGTTAGGGTTAGGGTTAGGGTTAGGGTTAGGTTAGGGTTAGGGTTAGGGTTAGGGTTAGGGTTAGGGTTAGGGTTAGGGTTAGGGTTAGGGTTAGGGTTAGGGTTAGGGTTAGGGTTAGGGTTAGGGTTAGGGTTAGGGTTAGGGTTAGGGTTAGGGTTAGGGTTAGGGTTAGGGTTAGGGTTAGGGTTAGGGTTAGGGTTAGGGTTAGGGTTAGGGTTAGGGTTAGGGTTAGGGTTAGGGTTAGGGTTAGGGTTAGGGTTAGGGTTAGGGTTAGGGTTAGGGTTAGGGTTAGGGTTAGGGTTAGGGTTAGGGTTAGGGTTAGGGTTAGGGTTAGGGTTAGGGTTAGGGTTAGGGTTAGGGTTAGGGTTAGGGTTAGGGTTAGGGTTAGGGTTAGGGTTAGGGTTAGGGTTAGGGTTAGGGTTAGGGTTAGGGTTAGGGTTAGGGTTAGGGTTAGGGTTAGGTTAGGGTTAGGGTTAGGGTTAGGGTTAGGGTTAGGGTTAGGGTTAGGGTTAGGGTTAGGGTTAGGGTTAGGGTTAGGTTAGGGTTAGGGTTAGGGTTAGGGTTAGGGTTAGGGTTAGGGTTAGGGTTAGGGTTAGGGTTAGGGTTAGGGTTAGGGTTAGGGTTAGGGTTAGGGTTAGGGTTAGGGTTGGTTAGGGTTAGGGTTAGGGTTAGGGTTAGGGTTAGGGTTAGGGTTAGGGTTAGGGTTAGGGTTAGGGTTAGGGTTAGGGTTAGGGTTAGGGTTAGGGTTAGGGTTAGGGTTAGGGTTAGGGTTAGGGTTAGGGTTAGGGTTAGGGTTAGGGTTAGGGTTAGGGTTAGGGTTAGGGTTAGGGTTAGGGTTAGGGTTAGGGTTAGGGTTAGGGTTAGGGTTAGGGTTAGGGTTAGGGTTAGGGTTAGGGTTAGGGTTAGGGTTAGGGTTAGGGTTAGGGTTAGGGTTAGGGTTAGGGTTAGGGTTAGGGTTAGGGTTAGGGTTAGGGTTAGGGTTAGGGTTAGGGTTAGGGTTAGGGTTAGGGTTAGGGTTAGGGTTAGGGTTAGGGTTAGGGTTAGGGTTAGGGTTAGGGTTAGGGTTAGGGTTAGGGTTAGGGTTAGGGTTAGGGTTAGGGTTAGGGTTAGGGTTAGGGTTAGGGTTAGGGTTAGGGTTAGGGTTAGGGTTAGGGTTAGGGTTAGGGTTAGGGTTAGGGTTAGGGTTAGGGTTAGGGTTAGGGTTAGGGTTAGGGTTAGGGTTAGGGTTAGGGTTAGGGTTAGGGTTAGGGTTAGGGTTAGGGTTAGGGTTAGGGTTAGGGTTAGGGTTAGGGTTAGGGTTAGGGTTAGGGTTAGGGTTAGGGTTAGGTTAGGGTTAGGGTTAGGGTTAGGGTTAGGGTTAGGGTTAGGGTTAGGGTTAGGGTTAGGGTTAGGGTTAGGGTTAGGGTTAGGGTTAGGGTTAGGGTTAGGGTTAGGGTTAGGGTTAGGGTTAGGGTTAGGGTTAGGGTTAGGTTAGGGTTAGGGTTAGGGTTAGGGTTAGGGTTAGGGTTAGGGTTAGGGTTAGGTTAGGGTTAGGGTTAGGGTTAGGGTTAGGGTTAGGGTTAGGGTTAGGGTTAGGGTTAGGGTTAGGGTTAGGGTTAGGGTTAGGGTTAGGGTTAGGGTTAGGGTTAGGGTTAGGGTTAGGGTTAGGGTTAGGGTTAGGGTTAGGGTTAGGGTTAGGGTTAGGGTTAGGGTTAGGGTTAGGGTTAGGGTTAGGGTTAGGGTTAGGGTTAGGGTTAGGGTTAGGGTTAGGGTTAGGGTTAGGGTTAGGGTTAGGGTTAGGGTTAGGGTTAGGTTAGGGTTAGGGTTAGGGTTAGGGTTAGGGTTAGGGTTAGGGTTAGGGTTAGGGTTAGGGTTAGGGTTAGGGTTAGGGTTAGGGTTAGGGTTAGGGTTAGGGTTAGGGTTAGGGTTAGGGTTAGGGTTAGGGTTAGGGTTAGGGTTAGGGTTAGGGTTAGGGTTAGGGTTAGGGTTAGGGTTAGGGTTAGGGTTAGGGTTAGGGTTAGGGTTAGGGTTAGGGTTAGGGTTAGGGTTAGGGTTAGGGTTAGGGTTAGGGTTAGGGTTAGGGTTAGGGTTAGGGTTAGGGTTAGGGTTAGGGTTAGGGTTAGGGTTAGGGTTAGGGTTAGGGTTAGGGTTAGGGTTAGGGTTAGGGTTAGGGTTAGGGTTAGGGTTAGGGTTAGGGTTAGGGTTAGGGTTAGGGTTAGGGTTAGGGTTAGGGTTAGGGTTAGGGTTAGGGTTAGGGTTAGGGTTAGGGTTAGGGTTAGGGTTAGGGTTAGGGTTAGGGTTAGGGTTAGGGTTAGGGTTAGGGTTAGGGTTAGGGTTAGGGTTAGGGTTAGGGTTAGGGTTAGGGTTAGGGTTAGGGTTAGGGTTAGGGTTAGGGTTAGGGTTAGGGTTAGGGTTAGGGTTAGGGTTAGGGTTAGGGTTAGGGTTAGGGTTAGGGTTAGGGTTAGGGTTAGGGTTAGGGTTAGGGTTAGGGTTAGGGTTAGGGTTAGGGTTAGGGTTAGGGTTAGGGTTAGGGTTAGGGTTAGGGTTAGGGTTAGGGTTAGGGTTAGGGTTAGGGTTAGGGTTAGGGTTAGGGTTAGGGTTAGGGTTAGGGTTAGGGTTAGGGTTAGGGTTAGGGTTAGGGTTAGGGTTAGGGTTAGGGTTAGGGTTAGGGTTAGGGTTAGGGTTAGGGTTAGGGTTAGGGTTAGGGTTAGGGTTAGGGTTAGGGTTAGGGTTAGGGTTAGGGTTAGGGTTAGGGTTAGGGTTAGGGTTAGGGTTAGGGTTAGGGTTAGGGTTAGGGTTAGGGTTAGGGTTAGGGTTAGGGTTAGGGTTAGGGTTAGGGTTAGGGTTAGGGTTAGGGTTAGGGTTAGGGTTAGGGTTAGGGTTAGGGTTAGGGTTAGGGTTAGGGTTAGGGTTAGGGTTAGGGTTAGGGTTAGGGTTAGGGTTAGGGTTAGGGTTAGGGTTAGGGTTAGGGTTAGGGTTAGGGTTAGGGTTAGGGTTAGGGTTAGGGTTAGGGTTAGGGTTAGGGTTAGGGTTAGGGTTAGGGTTAGGGTTAGGGTTAGGGTTAGGGTTAGGGTTAGGGTTAGGGTTAGGGTTAGGGTTAGGGTTAGGGTTAGGGTTAGGGTTAGGGTTAGGGTTAGGGTTAGGGTTAGGGTTAGGGTTAGGGTTAGGGTTAGGGTTAGGGTTAGGGTTAGGGTTAGGGTTAGGGTTAGGGTTAGGGTTAGGGTTAGGTTAGGGTTAGGGTTAGGGTTAGGGTTAGGGTTAGGGTTAGGGTTAGGGTTAGGGTTAGGGTTAGGGTTAGGGTTAGGGTTAGGGTTAGGGTTAGGGTTAGGGTTAGGGTTAGGGTTAGGGTTAGGGTTAGGGTTAGGGTTAGGGTTAGGGTTAGGGTTAGGGTTAGGGTTAGGGTTAGGGTTAGGGTTAGGGTTAGGGTTAGGGTTAGGGTTAGGGTTAGGGTTAGGGTTAGGGTTAGGGTTAGGGTTAGGGTTAGGGTTAGGGTTAGGGTTAGGGTTAGGGTTAGGGTTAGGGTTAGGGTTAGGGTTAGGGTTAGGGTTAGGGTTAGGGTTAGGGTTAGGGTTAGGGTTAGGGTTAGGGTTAGGGTTAGGGTTAGGGTTAGGGTTAGGGTTAGGGTTAGGGTTAGGGTTAGGGTTAGGGTTAGGGTTAGGGTTAGGGTTAGGGTTAGGGTTAGGGTTAGGGTTAGGGTTAGGGTTAGGGTTAGGGTTAGGGTTAGGGTTAGGGTTAGGGTTAGGGTTAGGGTTAGGGTTAGGGTTAGGGTTAGGGTTAGGGTTAGGGTTAGGGTTAGGGTTAGGGTTAGGGTTAGGGTTAGGGTTAGGGTTAGGGTTAGGGTTAGGGTTAGGGTTAGGGTTAGGGTTAGGGTTAGGGTTAGGGTTAGGGTTAGGGTTAGGGTTAGGGTTAGGGTTAGGGTTAGGGTTAGGGTTAGGGTTAGGGTTAGGGTTAGGGT